>NQII01003627.1:4413-83712 GCA_002778355.1 Clitarchus hookeri | reverse complement strand
TCGCCAAATATGGAAAAAGAAAATTTCTTAAACAAAAATTGGAAAGTGTTAGCTATAACTAGAATGTACAGTAAGTTCTTAGGTCTATTGAGAAAAAACTGCATACAGCAAAAAAATACATATTTATGTAATAAAGAAAAAATTAAATTTTTTTATTATTAGTAAGTAAATAGGTCTGTGTGTGTGTGTTTTTTTTTTTTTTTTTTTTTTTTGACAGATAATATTGGCAAAATCTTTTTGGAATTATAATTTGTATCTTGGACAGATTTTCTGCACAGGGATCAAGTAAAATTGGTATTGTGACATCCCTAATTATTTCTGTAGCAAACATGCTACATTTGCATACCTAATTATCCATCTACATATTATACGACTTAGCTTTATCATACTGAATATCAAACGTATTTTTATAGATACATGCCTACATTATGTGAGGAAGTCCCCGGCAGAAATATTGTTCCATGCTGCCTCTATAGACGTCCACTATTGCGAAAGTGTTCCCAGCGCAGGATTCTGTGCATGAAATGAAGTCTTGACAATGTTCCATAAATGTTTGATTGGATTCATGTTGGGCGACCTTGGTGACCAAATCATTCGCTGGAATTGTCCAGAATGTTCTTCAAACCAATCGCCAACAGTTGTGGCCCGGTGATGTGGTGCATTGTCAACCATAAAACTGCCATCGTTGTCTGGGTACATGAAGTCCATGACTGGCTGCAAGTGATCTCCAAGTAGCTGAACACAACCTTTTCCATTCAACGATCAGTTCAGTTGGACCAGAGGACCCAGTCCATTCCTTGTAAAAACAGACCACACCATTATGGAGCCGCCACCACCAGCTTGCACAGATCCTTGTTGACAACTTGGGTCCATGGATTCGTGTGGTCTGCGCCACACTCTAACCCTACCATCAGCTCTTACCAACTGAAATTGGGACTCATCTGACCAAGCCACGGGTCCAACCGATATGGTTACAAGCCCAGGAGAGGTTTTGTCAGTCTTCTGCTGGCATAGCCCAGTAAAGCCAAATTTCGCCACACTGTCCTAATGGAGAATCCATCGTACGTCCCACATTGATTCCTACCGTTATTTCACGCAGTGTTGCTTGTCTGCTAACACGTCGTTGATCTCAGTCTTTTAGTACAGCCTGTCGGCCACTGTGTTGTCCATGGTGGGAAGTTATGCCTGAAATTAGGTCTTCTCGGCACACACTTGACACGGTGGGTCTCAGAATGTCATAATTCCTTAACCATTTCCGAAATGGAATGTCCCATGCATCTAGCTCCAACTACCATTCCGCGTTCAAAGTCTGTGAATCCCCATTGTGCGGCCATAATCACGTCGGACACCTTTTCACATGAATCACTTGACTAGCTCAACCAATGCACAACCCATTTATACATTTTGTAGGCAATACTACTGCTATTTGCATATTGCTATCCCATGACTTGTCCCCTCAGTGTATATTCCCAGTGTAGGAAAAATGTTGTGAAGTAACCAGGCCAATATTTTTTTTTTATAGTTTGGATGCAGATTTTAAAATATTTTTAATGATTTTATGGATTGGGATTTTGCCAAAAATATGATTCAACCCATACCTAGTAAAATTATCTGATTTATTTAACATCATCTCTGCTCTATAAGTACAATCATTGCAGAAAAACAAACTAAAATAAACATAGCTTAAGTGGTACTGGAATCACAGAATTTTTGTCGATATTTGAACACATGTTAAACACAACAGGAAATTTAAATATTAAATAATTTAGTATGATAATATATGAGATCTGTTTAAATCACAATTCTTGTAGGGCCTGGAATGGAAGAATGACTTACGCAACATTAAAAGCTCATGAAATATTAAAATAATGCAATATATTTGAAACATTTTTCTAACAAAACCAAACGTGCCACTGTAATGTATAAAATTGTGTAGGAAAGTAGGCACAATGTTTTTATTTCTACACTTTACGATTTTGTAAAGTGTGCTTTAAGGAAAATTTGACAGTTGATTAAAGATACTGAGCAACTTCCAGCACTAACACAAACCCTGACTATAAAAAAATCTTTTGTTTTTTACTAGTTTCATTAAATAAAATCCAGTGCCATTATTATATACATTAATCTTGGTACAAGCACCTGCTTTTATTTGACTAAAACAAATGTTCAATATTAAAAACTTTATAAAATACATCCAGCCAACAGTTAAGACATATTGAAAGATATTAAAAAAATATAGATGGAGACCAACCACATCAATTAAAAATATTTACAACATAAATTAATTTCAGTTTGTGATGTGAAAACACAATTTGTACATGTAAATACTGCGACTAACTTGACTATAACCAACGTGTTAAAATACTGAAAATTTCCATAAAAAAATATAAAACTGTACATTATATACATAATCATGAAATTAAAAGCATATTCAGAAAATCACCGGCAGCTTGATACGGGGAGTTGTGAAACGAGGTGTAGCAGGTGCTCTGCCCTGCGGTGTCTTCGCACGAGGTGTCTTCAAAGGAGTCTTCATTTGCAATGTTGGAATCCTAGCAGTGTCAAAATTTCTTGGCGTGAGAGCTCGTCGTGAAGGCTTAGCTGGGGTAAGACGTACATTTTCAGGTTTGACGGAACTTCTGCATTTAGATTCTGTGTTCAACAATTCCAAGTGCCCCTGCAAGAAAAAAATGTCAACAAATGAATACTTTTATTAAATGTAGACATTTTTATTAAAACCATAATTAGAGATATCCGAGGTTGATAGTACATAGTGTTACATTTCAGTAGAATCAGACGTGAATAAATTATGTGGTATTTACAAGTCAAAATTTCTATTACCAATTTTGTTCTTCCATTCGTCAAATAAAAAAATAATTCAATAATTATCATATTTTTCTTCTCTAACACACAAGAAAATTATTCCTTCTCAATTAATAATTATTTACATTATTGTTTTAAATATTCAATCGTTAAAACTATTATTTTACCCACATCAGTTGTTGGAGGTAGTTTGTTTTCCTTCTTCCTTACTTAAGATGTCACCTGTTCTCTAATTGGCTGTCATCTTTCCACCAATCAGCGATGACGAGAGACAACCAGGATAATTTTCTTTCATGCTTTTGTTTAATAAACAATGAATACTTTTTACCCACTAGGAAATAATGAATACTAACAAACAAAATTATAATACTGATCATCATTTAGAAACAAATGAAATATACTTACACATGATCTCTATGTCAAACTATTAAAATAACCAAAGATTATATTGCATTTTGATTAACTCTTATAATAAAGCATTATTTAGGAATTATATTAAATGAAGTGAAAAAATAAGCACGTGTTGTGTCATATCTAATAAAATATATGAAATACATTTGTTGGATTTATTACAGGCAAAAATAAACCAAAGTGTTAATTCTCTATAATTGCTGCAATATGCTTTTTACATTTTATGTCAGCCACTAACACAATTTATATTAATACAATATTATTAATTTTATTATCTGTTTGCAAACATTTTTTTTTTACTTAACTCAATATTTAATTACTAGTGTTTTTATCACCACTAGCTTATGTTCTTTCTTATTAAAAAAAATATATATATAATTACAAATATATTAGCCTTTATAGACATCACACTACATACATCAGTATAAACACACACTTTCATTACGAGTTTCCAATCTATAGTGTGATTAATCTCATATCTTCAATCAATAAATATATATATATATATATATATATATATATATATATANTAGTATTCAATTGTTAACGTTTCTATGCTACAAGAGACGAGATGATGACTATTCAATATCAAGATTTAAAAATTGGCTAAATTCGAGATTAAAAAATACTCAAAATTATGACTGTTTCAAGGTCACAAAAAGGCCTCAAATATAGGTTTTTAGAGACAGTATTGAATTAAAAATAACCACATATATTAACACACACACATCTATATATCTCTATCTATATCTTGACAGAGAAATCACACAAATTAAGAAACTGTAATTACATAAATCTGTGACTTTAAAGCATTCAAATTATTAAAATTTCAAAAAATTAGGGACATGCCTTAAAAAAATATAATTCGCTATTTTTTTAAATGTAAACAAACATGAAAATATTAAACTGACAGATGCAAACATTGAAATTAAATCATAATATTTACCAATAAAAAAGTTCGATAGAAATGTAAACAAATGGCAATTTTATATCTTTATATTGTTTCCCATTGTAGTAACCAGTCTTCGGGCATTCAGATGTACCATTCTGTTAAGAAGGTCGCATACGTCTGAATTAAATTTTCTTACCTGTCTCTTTCAGCCGGCTCAGCTGACACTTAAGGCTAGTTAAATTATTTATGGTTTAGCAGTTTTGCTTACGAACTGTGAATAAGGCCACCCAACTTTAATTTTGTCGCAACCCGTAATGCAGTTACGTATCAGAGAGTAGGGATTTGCATTAGCCGAGTAGCTCACAGAGTTCAGAACTCCAACCTATCTGAAGTCTGACTACTTCAACCATAATTTGTTGCAAGCAACAATGTAGTTTATTCACACGATTACGAGGTAACCTGTACCACGCTGTGGTATACCTGAGACAACGTAGGTGGGAGCATGAGGGGTCACATATCCAACATATTCTTCAGGATCCCAAGCTGCGATCTCGTCACAACTTACGGACGGACAGAGGTTACACCCAAGGTGTTGGCTGAATGACAGGTAAGGCTTGACGTGCCACGAGCACTGTTGGATTCATGTTGAAGCCTAAGCCTCTGGTGCTCCCTTAGTGTAACATAATGCGGGACGCTGCCACTCACTTCGACTCTGCAGTTTCCATCCACAAGCGAATCAAACCCTTGCCGTCTGAAAGGCCAGTCAATGGGGGGACCCACCCCCCTCGCTTGCCATACCCTGGTCGGCAAGCACCAGACGCACACGCATCGGGGGAGGTTTCCTACTCCATGCGGGCTGCTCCTGCCACCCCTCACTCACCCCACCACTCGAGGGTATTTATTCCTTTGCACACCCTCCAGACAGGGCAGTTTGCAGGCAGTTTGCAGGCAGTTCTACAGTTGCAACTCTCGCTACACTTGCCTTATGCAGTATCAGTGGAACTTAGCCTGTTAAATTGTCAGAACTGTGTTTATCAACACAAGCAGAATTTCTCGTCACATAGTCTTCTCCTAACCATGAGTCTTGGCCACATGCTTCGTCCACGCCATGCGTAATTGTACCGAGGTCACTCTCGCCCTGAACTTCGGTTTAAATCGTGTTGCAGCCCTGCGGTTAACAGCTTAGCAAACTTGGTTCCTTGCCCATCAGACGTTAGAGGGCACAGCTTGGAGGTATAGGTCAGATAGAATCCTACTATTATAAATGTGTGTGTGAGTGAGAGTGTGTGTGTGTGAGCATGTGTGCGTGTGTGAGCATGTGTGTGTGTGTGTGTGCGTGCGTGCGTGCACAACGGATTTTGATGAAACTTGGTATGTAGGTACATTTATTTCTATTGATGAAACTTGCGTTTTGATTTTCATACATTGACGCTGGAAAGTGGAAATTTGGTAACTATGCAATAGTTGCACAGATACACTCCAAAAACAATACCCTACTTCTTGGCTAGCGGGTAAAAAATATTTCCTTTCTTGTTGGTTGCCGTAATTCGTTAAAAACCTAGGCCAATATAGTATAATTGTATAATTCTGTTTTCACATAAATTAATTTTCTTTTCCCAATTTATTTATTAGTGTATCACCGTAAAACTCAATTGTACCAAAGCCGGGCCGGTTCGCTAGTAAAACATATATCTACCAGTTAATCTCTTGGTCCAGTCATTCATTCTATTTCACTTTCCTTTCTCGCTTTGCCTTTTGTGCATGTCCACTGAACTACTTCTCTGTGCATGCACAAACACCGTGATAGAGAGACCAACCAAGTTCCCACTGAAGGGCACTCCCACCTCTTGTCAATGTTTGGTGTCTAGTGCTAGCTGGTCACGCCGCACTAGTGCCACTGTGGCAAGGGAAGAGAGAACCTTTCTTCAAGGCTCCTGAGGCTTGAGAACAAACACTAAGTCACTACGACTATCAGGCTACAAGCCGGTCACGCCGCTTACCCAGAGGCATAGGGTCCTTGCGTGGGGAACGCTGTGAATCCAGAGGGGCAGTTGAGGTCTGTAGCTGGTTGTGCCGCTCACTTAACCTCAACGAGGGGGATCAGGGGATCCTCTCCCCAAGTTGCTATAGACCCGAGCACCGGCCATTGTGAAGTGCACTTTGTGATGCCGATCGATCAATAGGACTCCGGCAGGGGCTTGCCCCAAGGCACCGGCTCCAGGAAGAGTAGATTCCTTCCTGGACGGACCACGTTAGAACCTGCCCTCCCCCACGCTGATACGTAATTGTAAACATATTTACGGTCATGCATGTGGCGACAGGACACCCACTAAATCTGTTTTTATCTTTATCCTCTGAACTTAATGCAACATTACGGTGCATAATTTTGCAAGCACAGCTGTTACCTAAACGCATCGTCACCGAGCAGGCCGGTAAAAGGCCGACAAGATCTCAAGGGTCCAGAATACACAGTCTGGTGAACCAGGGCCTGATGCCCCCTTGGTGCGCACTCAGGAACGAAAAGAGAGAGCCATCTTGTGACGGACCATGTGCGTCGCCACTCACTCCTGGAACACTGTGCTCGCCGCCCCAGCATCTAGACACACGTGGTACAACGTGCCCTGACCACTGTCGCCTCTGCCACCTACACCCCCGAAACAGACTTTACCAGCAGTCGTGCGGCCTACTGGTGCGCCTGTGGTAAGGCAGCTAACTCTGAATACCACTCGCCCTGCTTGTACGTCCCCGTCAGGACCCGCTGAAGGAAAGCACTCCGCCATCCTCGGTCCGCAAAGTTATAGAGCTGCCTATGCGGACCGCAGGACCCCACATTTAAAACATAAAATTATCGTTAAGGAGAGAGAGTTCCCTAGTCTCTAGGACACTGGGCCAGTGCACCATCATTCCACATTGGCGTAACTGGCGTCAAATTAATGGAAATAAAAGTCTTTATGTTCTATTTGTTTGCTTCTAGGCGAGAGTACTAGCATACATGTGTATGTCATTTATAAGCACAGTTGATGTTTTACACAAGTACAGGTCCTACACAGTTGAGTAATTTTAGTTTAAGCTGGATGTATCATTACATCCTACAGTTACTATGATTAAAGCTGTAGTTCTGTTAAACTTTTGCTATACCTTGTGAACACACTATAGAGTGGCGATCCAAAATAATGTCCTATGGAAAATTTATTTATTATTACACTTTTACACTACAAAAAAAACTGTCGGTACAATACTGTCTACAAATAACAGAATTTTTATGAGACTCGTTACTTTTCAGCCAAAAGAAACTTCATTGATGTAGAACCAAGTATCTTAATAAATATTTATGTGAAGGAACACTGATTACATATTAGTTCTAAATCATTTTCATAACTACCAAAATTTTTAGGTAAAGTATTGAAAAATATACTGATAACTCTGTCAAAATGTATGAAATTGTGGAAACATTTTCACAGAAAACAGGAGTGTATCAATATGAAACTTACATTGAAGACAGATTATTTTTGAAATCACCAGGGGACTTGAATCTGTGCATCATTTCATAATGGCAATATTTTTAGTGGGAATAGAGTGGCAGTTCCAACTTTAACTGTGACGGTGTTTGGTAAAATGTATTTATTAATTCTCACTTGGACTGCAATTATTTTGTGAACGAGTAGTGGTGACAAACACATGTCAGAAAATAGTCTCATTAATATTCACTGACCTACCACAATAGACCTAAAACTTCATGTGGTTTCTTACAAATGCACAAACAAATGCAGCCTTCCTAACAAACAATAGTTTAGTCAACTACAAAGAGCTATACACCATCCCAATATGCCAAAGCATGCAATAAGGATATACATTTCATATTACAGTGAAACCCTGTTAAGACGTTCCCACTTCAGATTTCCATGACTATCTGTGCATGTGTAATTTGACCCTTTTAAGAAGTTTTCCTGGTTAATAAACATTATCTTTTCAGTCCCTTCAGAAATGTCTCAACAGAGTTTTACTGTATTTATAAAGTTAATTTGATTTAAGTATCGATGAAAACATGTTCCGTAATATGGTTGCAAAGTTGTGCAGAAGCCATGCTTTAGAAAAATAACTTTCCTAACATCTAAAAACTATGTTTATGACAATTACGCCAGTGCTTAAAGGCTAATTGTAAATACCACCAAATTAACACATTGCATGCCAATCAGTCACACTAAACATTACAAATATATTAACAAATTTGTCTAACCTACACCTCTACTTTTCAAATTTTTTTTGAGAAAAATGCACGAGTGGTACACAAGTAAATACAGCAAGTATTAACTTAATTCATGAAAGACAATTGTTACTGAAAAAATATTACTTTCATCACAACAACATTTTTTTTAATATTTTCTGTTTTAGTTATAGTTTTACGTAACAAAAGCAATTTGTAGACAACTATCATTCTCTGAATTTCAACGAGTGTGTGCCACTTTTCAGTCGTGCTACATTCCAAAACATAAAACAAAAGCAAACTGGAATTACAGCTCTAATGAACAGTAAAGTGCACTAACCTCGAAATGTGTGTATGAAAGAGCAGTTGATGCAATGCTTAGTTCCCTAGCAAGGACTCCATCGCTATTTCTTGGGCCCGACTGAACAGAGTGACCACTCAAGCGGAGAGATTTCCTCACAGCCTGTAACAACACACTGAGCTACTGTCATCTTAGCACACATATAAACACTATCCAATACAAGGACTAGCACATAAATACTAATCCACCGTACCTTTTTCAATCAGGGTGGATATTGGTAAGTAGAACTAATACAATTGCTTCAAATGAAAGATTTATCTCCGTTACCTTGGCACTACTTCAGTTTTCTGGGTGAAAATCCATGAAGTCACCAAAATGAAAAATCACGTGGAAAAAGCCAAGTTGCTCCCGATGATACCACTAGTACTACCAACTTGATTTTAAAATGAGAACATGCTAAAAAGCAGTGGAAACTATTTGATTGGTTTTGACAAATGCACTGCACCCACTACATGCCAAATATTTTGACCACTTTATCACAAAATTGACTCCTTACCATATATTTAATGTTTCTGTAACAAATTACTATGTATTATAAATATTGAACTGTGAGGTTTTATTCTTTCATTACACAAGCAGAGGTAAAATATTTCATGCATTTTTTTACAGTAATACTTTTTTATAGATTTCCATTCTTATTGTTCATTAGTTAAACTTTATTCACACAATGTACAGCGCTCATACTTAAACAGAGTTTAATAAGGTTAGAAGTTGTGTTATTGATGTTAATGTAAGATCCTCATCTAAAATTCTGGCTAAATATAAATTTGAGTCCCCTGAAAAACTACAAAGCCCCCTGTATTTACTTAATTTCCTAATTAATCAATGGTACTGGAAGGCTTCTTTGATAGTTTTCTTGTGTGCAATTTTATTTTATATCTTGCTACTTCAACAGCAGGTACTTTTTAATGACAGACAAGCTGACGCTTTCCACTCATTTTACTGAAACATCAAGCTCGTATAAATTAAAAAACTGCATGGGTTGTCAACAGTTATTAAGAAAAAGTCAAAAGTATTATTAAATCTAAATTAAAAAAACTGTGGGTCATGTATTCAGGAAACAATAATCTCAATAAGAAATCTAAAAATATGCAGAAATCCAAGTCAAACTCAATGCACAGGGTCCCAAAAAATGCAAGACTTACTTTTTTTAAATAGATTTACCTAAAATTTTAAACTTTTTTTAACCAAATTTTTAATGATTGGTCAAAAATGAGTTTAGAGTAGGGTGTTATACAGTCAAACCACGATTTTATACTCGCAATTGTCCGTATGGACTGAAACAGCCAAATTTCGACCCATATGCCCCCCACCCCTCCCCAAGAACCAAGAAAATTGCAACCAAACAGCATATTTTGCTGAATGGGTACGTGAATTCATGTACACACATCTGATGGAAAAATTGTACCTTTTTTTATTGACAAAACTTAAATTTCTATACCGTATTCACACAAATATAAGAGACTATTATTTTCCAAATTTCACTTTAAAAAATTTAAGGGTAGTCTTATTTTCGCATCACAAAAAAATTGAGGTTAATATTTAAGCATAGGTAATAGTAATAGAACTTAGTTCATGGTTTACAGAGAAATATTCTAATCTTTCGAAAAGCACAAGTTTGGTTAATATTATCAAAACAAATAAAACAAAACAAAAGGAGAGGTTAACTTCAATTTCGGTCAAGTTTTTCTTCCTTCCAATAAGCTTTAATCCAGGCGTGCAGATATGTCTAATTATCGCAAAACCACCTGACAAAACTATCGCTAAAATATTGGTGCAAGTATTAAATATGCATGAATGGGTCTTTGCATTACATTACACTACGGGCAGTTATGCTTGGTTAGGTTGCGTCTACCAAAGATACAATTGTAACGTGGTGGTAAACTAAACATCTTGTGATCTAGAGCAGCTACGTGATTACCAACTTTAGAGCTAACGTTTAACATTCCCAGAGTGAATATGTCTGGGGTTGCGAGTACGAGATAGTAGCTGTATCTACGACTTCCAATTTATTTTTCCGTACTTTGTTTACTCCTGGTTGAAGCAGTTTTGCAGTTTGGTATTGAATGTATTGGTAGAGGAGTATGTAATTAATAATGAGTGACCACATTGAAAAAAAAAAAGGTATCGAGGTCGCTACTAAGAAAATTTGAACTTCATAGTTATGATGCAAATTTTAAACTAATGGTGGTTCGTATGCATAAATACATAACAATTGTGCTGCAGCCAGGCATTTTTCCGTTACGGAAGTAAATGTTCGTGAGGATCATAGGATATGTAATTCTGATTTTTTTTTTATCATCATGGCCTGTCAATAAGTATTTGTGGCAAGATTGAATTTTTCCCATTAGCAAAGGGCAAATGTAGGGGGTAGTCTTATATTCGAGGTCGTCATTCGGGTGATTACGGTATTAGGGTAATGTATTCTGAGTAAAACGATACTCCAGTTATGCAGTACAAAATACTTCTGATAGTGTTGCGACGTATCATTAATGTTTTGAAAAGAAAGTTCAAGGTTATGGTTATGACAAGAATGCATTCTTGGAAATGTTTACTTACACATCCAGTTTTAAGTAGTCGTTTAGTTATTTAACATTTTTATGTTTGTTTCTGTGTATCTAGCACACATTGACACAGAAGATTGGATTATTGCATCATTCACAACGCAGATAAATAATTAAAAACTGCATTCAGTTGGAGAAAAATGTGTACCAAAATTTCCACGATTTTCGTCAATCCACCTGAATTCCGGTAGCATTAGTAGTGCGGGCAGATAAAGGAATTTATTTTTGCCACTTAAATATACAATTTTGTGATAAATTTCACGAATTTCATTGTTGCTAAATTAAAAAAAAGTGTAATTTCACGGTATTTTGCCCTACACCATTTTCAGGGGTCACTACTTATGAGAAAATGAAATGTTTTACAGTAATAAAATAATGTTTTTAACGCTTAGACATCTTCACTTCAAAACTGCGTCCATAGCAATCATATCTAAAAGATATTTTAAAAGAAAAACAAATGCTGTTAAAATCTTTAACAAAACATCACATCAGTATCAAATGAAGTTTTAAAACACATGACCACAAAAATAAAACATCCATTTATTAAATGTAAAGTCAGTTTAATTGGTAAATGTGTTGAGAATAAAACGTGGTTAACTCAGACTGGCTCAGAGCAAACGTTCAGTGTAAACAATTGCCATTAATGGGTGGTAGTGAACACAATAGCAGCACAGACACAACATGTTAACAAGAAATTGAATTAAAGACATTACTTGCCATGATTTTTTTTTTCTTTTCTTTTCTTTTCTTTTCTTCACAGTCCTTACAAAGTAAGTTTTATTGCCACAGAAAAATACAACATTAGGAAAGTGTACACTGTTTTCTTTCGCATTATGTTAACACACTGCAGTTGCATTACATATTTTCCAACTATTGGGCACAAAATTATTGAAAATACTGCTTGAAACATTTGAACTGTCTACAGTGTCTCTGCTATAGTTTTAAAACATGACAGTGGCATTATTAATCAAGCATTTTCCTTTTAAGGACATATGAAAAGTCAGTTTATATAAACATTGTGAGCATATGTCTGTATCTATCACCTGTATAATTTCATATTTTTGCAAGAGTGTGATTGCCTGCCTTTTGCTGCCACTAATGTTCAAATTGCAATCCAAAAAAAGTGTCCAAAAAGTAGCACAGGTCAACAGTTTTTGCAAAATAAATCCAACAAATGTGCCAAACATAGAAATTCAAGTGAAATAGTCATCAATAAAAAGATCCAAAACTTAGTCAGTGAAGGAAAGCCAAAAATCTGAATTGTTATAGCACTAAGTAGTCGAAAATGTATGGAACAAACTACTCAAGAATAATAACGGGACCAAGATGGGTGGAACAGGCAAGGTAAAGTATAAAATGCTGTATTTATTTTTGCAGCTCTAAGCGCACATCAGAGTAGACATTGGCTGGTGTTGCTGCTACAAGGCAGGGTGTGGAACGTACCATGCTGTGCATGCATATCTCGGCAGACAAGTACAGCACAGAAAATAGAACTGCACCAGTGGAGGCGTCACATTAGTACAGCTGTCTGGTCAACGACCTTGCTCGCACACCGTGCGCTAGTAATGGCAAAATGTAATGGATCTTTGCTGGACTGGTTTTTTTTTTATTTTGACCATGCAATGGCATTATGCAAGGGTAGAGTCCACAAAACCTGTATTGTTTTTACGTTGCAGCTCTCAATTGTGTTAATACATTTTCAGTGCTTTTTTCCCCCCTAAATATTTTTTCTAAGTTTCACGACTCCTAAAAATTTGTCTGTGCGTAGTGTGTCTGAAATGAGTGCCATAAGAACGAGGCCACAGTGTAAAAAAAGTCAAGTTTCTACTACATATAAAAAAATTCACATGTCTTCACACCCAATGGCTATGAAGAATGTTACTAGAAAAGCAGAAGATCCTGAATGCTGGTCATACATAAATTTCAGTTTTCTGTTAGTGTATTTAGAGACAGTTATCTAACTGCATTTCTATTTTCCTTCTAAACATTAGAGCAAGGGTTTTCGTGCTGATGGAATACATGGGTATCATACATAACTGTACACCTAAATAAATTCAAGTAGCACACAAGATGTTATAAGTGATAGGTAGCAAATTCCAATGATTGTATATGCAGCTAGCCAAATTTATCATATCCAGTCAATGCCCACCTATTGAAAGAGAGTACTTAAATGTAAAATAATATTCTGAATAAAAATTGCACAGAATATATAAAGTGTAAAAATTTCACTACAGCTTTAACAGTAAACAAATTTCAATAAGGAACCAGACTTCAAGCTTTTACTGAATGAAAAAAAATTGCGAAGGTAAACCAATGTGACCTTTCTGGCACGGGCTGAATTATCTCGAGGTCGCACTGCTTTGCCACTGCGAACAACAGATGTACTGGGAGTCTTCTTGTTAGACAGTAGTCTGGGATGTTTTATAGACTGTGGTGTGCACGTTGGCGTGTCGCACCTCTTCCGCTTGCTAGTGCTGTCCTTGGTGACGCTCCTCGCGCCGTACCTCGACTCCACTGCACTTTCTTGGTCTCGCAACTTTTTCTGGAACATCCCCAAACGCATCACAAATTAAAACATTTTACACTATTTCCTAGCATTCAGAAACACACACAATGAAACTCAGAAACTTAAGAAGTTGGCAAAGCATACAATTATGTCACAGTCAGTCTACTTGTTCTTTGTGTAGACTAGAACAGATCACAGTTCCCAAAATGTTGCACCTGTTCTCGTCATACGACGCTTACTGCATTTGCCTGTCTGTATTGTCCTCATGTGTCCAAGAATAAATCTGTTCCAGCCACAGAGTTCGTTTTGTCTACATTTCGACTAGCCCCCTATTTGCCAATTTTATTCTTATATCATTCTCATTTGATAACCATTCTGATTGTGTTGTCTTTTCGTAAGACATCTGACTAGATTTCTTCTTAGAATTATAAGTACATTTCATATTTATTGCATCATTTGTCTCACAATTTACAAAATGACTGGTATATGCCTTGGAATTACGTGCATTGTAGTATGTGGTCGCTTGTAATGGTTATTAATGTGTTAGTAGAAGTGTGTTGATTTTTGCTTTGGGTTCAACTCTCATTTTATTACACAACTCAATGTTAAGTGTAGGAACTTGTGAGTTATTACTAGTCGGGGTAATTATGGTGAAACTCATCTAGTGCAGTGACATGAACACTTTCAACATACCAATGAACAATACTTGAAATAAAAGTTTCACGCAAGACAAATACATGATCACTCAGGAAATAACTTACACTTTCTACTGGGAATAAAAGATGTGATATTGGGTTTCATTAGGATTTTTATTAGTTAGGAATGGGCAAAAGGAACTCCACAAAGGTGTGAAAGAAAATTTAAAATTGCTGACTATTAAAAGTTAAAAAAATTCTCTAATAACTGGTACAATCTTTGTCTGAAGTCAGATTACATTGAATAATCCACTATCCTAACAGTATATAATTAGGGAAATAAAAAATCTGAAAAATTAAAAGGAAAATCCTTACAGCTGCTTCAAAATATGTTCAAAACTGCCAAAATTAAAATGTTTGCATTCCCAAAAGTTAATTCTCTTCACGTCTCCCACTATGTTTCTACGCATCCTGTCTACGTGAAGAGAATATTCACAGACGCTTGAAATCATTACGAAAGTAACTCAATAGAAAATTGAAAGTAAACTTTACAACTTCCAACAAATTAAAAAAAAAAAAGTTCCAGTAGTTTTTAGGGTAATTAGCCTTAATTAATGTGCTGCAGCACTGACGTCAGCCTGTAAAGCTGTGAACTACTGGTTTACCTCATACTCGTAAATTTTGCCATCACACCTGTGCAAAATAGAAACACACTTTGTATATAAGCTTTGAAGTACGTTTAAGAACAAATTGTGCTAAAATGTTATGAAATTCATTAAGGCAGAGTTCTTTTGACAATTTAACTCGCTATCTCTCGATCTTACATCACTCCTCTCCCTTCTGGCTTTCACTCTGCCCGCCCCTGTAAGCAAAACTGCTAGCCGATCGATACATTTCTCCACGCCTTCTTTGTTTCCGTCTGGTGAGTTTTCCCACATGACCTGAAAGGCAGCTTGCTATAGTGTGGTAAAAGTAATCTTTCATGGCAAGGCTTTTTTAAAAAAAGAAAAAAAAAATTTGTTTGTTGGAAACATTGGTGGAATTTGGCCAAGGCAACAGCACATGTAAAAGAAAATTAAAATGAACAGAGATTTCTGTGAATGAATATAGTTAGCCATAAATATGCCCCTTCCCCCTCTTAGCATGTCGGAACACTGTCCACAAGAGTTTGATTTTATTTGTTATATTTTTAACAAGTACTTGTTCTTGTTAACTGTACAAAGTGTTTTAAATAAATACACTACAGGGTTGATATCAAAATGTATGTTGCACTTTTTGAGTGCTTTGTCAGGGCAGTAATTTAATCCTTTAAAACGAATAAATGGGTTATTTCATTTTCAGAACTTTTATTAATACCCAATACGTAAAGCTTAATTTTATGTTTCTTCATGTAAAGTCTAGAAAGAATGCATTTTGCTTAGTTACTTTATTCTGTTAAGTAAGATCTGTGACAATTTAAATTACCACGGATCAATAGAGCATTATTTTAGGGAACCTCCATACGACGCACCTCCTAACAAACTCACAATACGTATTTTGGTCCTGGTCCGTTCACTTTTGTATATAGAGGTTATGCTACCTATATCTCGCGACAATCCTTTGGCGCCCAAGTTCCTTCAGTGTATTTTTTGAACTTCAACAGATTTCATAAACGAGAAAAATTCCTGCCTTCTGAACATGGTTTTACATTTTACACAGCATTTAAATCTTTTCCCAGATTTTCCTAATTGCTTTGCACCCTAAGCTTACACAGTGAAAACACCAGAGATGTATGATCAATGGAACAAATCGTATAACTACATCAGCATTACAAAAACAAGAAATCAGATCCAGAAAATGGTTTCTTGATGACACTAGGGAAGACAGAAAGGGTGGCCACATAATGGCTAGAAAGAGAGCGTAAGGAATGGAGTGCAGTGGAGAGGTTTGAGAGGGGTTAAATTAAAATCAGTGTCTTGAGAGACAGTGAGGATGAAACGAGGCAAGTATGAAACTGCGCCGGACTGCAAGAGCAGGGGAAACAGGTCTCCAAGAAAACCCGCAAGCAAGCGGCATTGTACAGCACAATTCTAGTGTGAAAATCTGAGTGTGACCCTGCTGGGAATTGAACCCACTTTGCTAGATGGGAGGCAAGTGCTCTAACAGCTGTGCCACTACAGCCCCAAGAAGGGGAGGGAGAAAACGAGGGACAGAGGGAGAAGGATAAACTATTTGGTACAAAATTAGAACGCAAAGTTTTTACACACATAATACTTGTGTCTACTTAAGTTACGCAACACAGTTATCAGCTCACATTTTCAAATTATCGAACGCACAGTGACCCTGGCACTAACCTTCAACCTTCATCACGGTCAGGTTTACTAGCATGCACTGTTTATACACATCAATGGGAAGTCTTTGTTTTCTTTTCACCAGCCTTCCTTTTTTCCCACTGTAAAAATATTATGACTTTAGCAATAACAACTATTTGAGAAAGAAACACACAGCAAACTAGCATTTTTAGGAGTAGATTAATTTATGAAAACATGGCCACAAATTAACATTAAAATTAAATTATATTTTGGCCGGTGATTTAAATAAATATACTATACTCCATTCCAGCTAAGTACGCAAAATTTTGATACCCAGTATGCATTAACTAAATAAACTAAACTAACAAAGCACCATATACGTATGCAGGGCTGGATTTCACACATTGCCACCTGTAGACCTATGAAAAGTGCCACGCCCTCCCCAATCTGTCCTATTTTTCATTTTTCTTCATTTATTTTTTGCAATCCACATCAACGAGACCAGGTCCATCATCATGATTTAAATTACCCGATTAATGTGTTATAAATAAATTACTGAATTAAAATAATAAACAATTACTAATTAAAAACAATGTAAAAGTTAAGTTATTGAATTAACTTCTTATAAAACTCCATAATTTAAGATTGTAAGATTAACTTTTTATTTTATTAATCATCCTTTTGACAAAGTCATGATGTCGCATGCAGTATCTCACGCACGCATGCACACACCCACACACTTTCCCTCTGCCTCTCCTTTATGCAACACCACCCCTACCCCCCCCCAACCCAATAAATCATTGCCAGTGTCCTTTACAATCAATATCATTGTAAGTAATTTCCAGGCTTCATATTCTCTCCTGGCATGGGATTTTTTCCTATTCTAAGCATACTGCATTTGGGGATAGAACCACCTTTACCTCGCATGCTGTTAGGAATGGCATCAAGAAATAAAACCATACATGATTAATTTTGAAACATTTACATGCAGGTGTTTTGCATTCTTGTACAAAGCTTATCTAAAAATAGTTTAAACCTAATAAGATAGATTAGGAATGCCACATATATGCAAACATTAAAATAATCAAAACATTTAAACAAGAAAATTTTTCATCTTCGTGCCACTAATTGTCACTGTGTTCAAAAATAGGAAAGATGTATGGACACACGAGAACACGCATAACTTTTTAATTTACCATATTAAAATAGTGCAATGAAAACGCATAGCCAATTTTTTTCCAATAGCAAGGAAAATATTTTATATTTAGTTAACTATTTATAAAAGTACAACCTTTAACATCAATAAAAAGTTGTTCATTTGGTGATACATTTTTTAGTCTTCTTTTGTGTAAAGGAGTGTTGTCCTCAAAGTCCACATCCCACAGTAACCTTCCTTCGATGTTCAGTGTTGCCATATCTATAAATTCTTTTTTTACCATAGTTAAACCGAAAGTACACTCATTTGCAAAAAAATTGCTCACCCTGAAGGTGTGATTGCAGGAGGAACGTAAGTGGGTAGAGGCACAGGATAAGGTAGAATACGTACAAAAAACATCAAAATATTTTACACCACGCATGTATTGCAGGGGACAAACTTACAGTATTAACTTATTGCGTTGGCCCACCTGTGGCATGCAGACAGGTGGCAAAATGGTCAAGTATGGAGGCATACACATATCTAATGTTCACCCAAGGAAGTTCATGTCACAGCTGGCGCAACTAACTCCAAATCCACCATAGTTACTGCTAGCAGACGTTGCAATCTAATCTGGTCTGCAACATTCTTGGTGAGCGAGAGGACTCGGAACCTTGCTAACCAAAGAAGCATGTTCACATCTCAAAAGCAGGCCAGAGATACTCTTACTGTGTGAATCCGGGCATTATCCTGCTGGAAAATAGGACTGTCAAGCTGCATCAGGAAGGGGAATGCACATGGTCGTAAAAATTCCTGGATGTACCACAGCGCCATCAGTGTTACTTCCATCACCACCAGTGTGATTCAGGAATAGACGCACCACACCAGGACACCTCTCAGAACGGTGTGCCACACTACAATGAAGCGTGGATCACTGAGCTGACCAAGACGTCTCCATACTCGAATTAGGTGGTTGTCCGTATCCAGACAGAACCACGATTCATCACTGAATACTGCTCGTCGCCAATCCACAAGCTGTTTCTGCCAGAAGGTCTCACGTGCTCCGAGATTCTCAGGTCGTAAAGGTAGGCGTCTTAAGAGATGCCTCGGCAACAGATCCCACTCTATTAGCCACCTGGACATAGTTCTAGTGGACAAGTGTATCCCCAGCTGCCGTGACACATCCCTAGATTATGAGTAGCGATGCCTCAGGAGTTATTACAACCTATCGTGCGATGAAACTATTCTCCCTGCTTGTGGTCCGCCGGGGTCGACCAGAGCCTTTGACAGATGTGTATACCTTCCAGATCCCACTCCGCCCAGCCAAAACTATAATAAAAATACATTGCAGTAAAATAATTTTACATAATTTTTAAAGTCTGTATTAAATTCTTTAATTTTATTTTAACTTAAATTTCAGCAAATTATTATAATTATTTTTTCAACGCATTCATAGTTTAGCTTGGTTCCGTTTCGAAATTATGTCAAAGTAAGGTTAGGTTACCCTTCCATTTACAGGACTTGGCTAAATATTGTTGGTGATTTATTGTGTTGACCTTGATAACTGTTCACTATTTGCAATGCCATAGCACAAAAGTTTAGCACTTTTTTCCTTGTTGAAGTTAGTTTTGTCATGGTTTTTATCTCTCGCGATAGAGAAGTCTTTGACCTCTTCCATGATGAGCAAATTATGTAAATCTTATGTATAATGTATAAACATAATTTTATGTCTTCTTGGTCCTGTCATTGAAGCCTACAGACATGTTGGTGGGGTCCTCCACAAAACAAATTCAATAGTCTTAACCTAGGACAGATAGCTTTCTGTACCAAGTCATGATATAACAAGTCTGTAGTGAGCGTGGATTGCAGTGAAGAGATCCCCATGGCATTCAAATTAGTTTTCTTGTGAAATGAAGTTACCAACATAGTCCCATGAACAAGGTGCCTCCCTAGCACCGTAAGGACACCGCCAATGATGCCAGCTTTTGCACGGGTGATACCATTATGTGAGCTAAGAGTTCCTGTTTCTTTCCACATTTTTTCTGAAATGTTTTCTGGCAGTCACCAGGAATTCCTACAATTTTCTTCAACGATTTTAAACATTTTACATTTGGTTTTGATTCTAGAGGCAGTGTAGTAGAGGTTATTGGTCAGCAAAAAAAAAAAAGTCTGAGAATACCCTAAAAATTGAGCTGGAGCCAAATACCTTCTTGCTTCTGAAGCTCTGCTCGAAACATTTTTCCAGGCTACAAAAATTTGAGCTTCTTTATCAGTGTCAAGTCATTCAGTGAACAACCAATGAGACTGATTTACTATTAACAAAGAAAACAACACATTATATACTAAAAAAACTTAAATATTCAAAATATTGCTGCAAAGATTCCTCAGACATTGAGATATGAAAGCTGATTAACAGCAAAATTAGCCTAAATCTGGGCTTAAAATATACCAAGATGTAGTGCCTGACGAGACAGTATGTTAAATGATTAGGGATATGCCTATATTCTGTATACCGAACAAAACTGAAAAACAACTCACTTTTGTTTCAGTAAGAAATTTGGTTCCCAAAAGTTGTGGTGAAACAAAAATTTTATTTCTATGAATATTCTGCTGTTTAATGAATGTTCATTTAGTGCACTAGCAAAATCAATTTTTGTCTGTAGATTATCTACTGCGCTTCATTATTTTATAACTAGAATAACTACTTAAAATGGAAATTTTAATGTAGGCAAGAACCCCTATGGTAAATAATCCATATCCTACATTTTTTTTTTTGTTTGTTTATGAAATATTTCTTATAATGAATAACTTGCTACAAATTTATGAAATTGTTAAACTTTCATTAAGACTGAACACCTACAAAACTCATTTTCATTTCAGTTTCACAAAAGTTCCTAACTTACTTTTCATTTCGTAAGAAAGAAGTTGCATTCGCACGACCCTATAAATGCTTGCTAGGTAGCAAGACATTTATTCACCAAACTACAGATGAACCGCGCTATAACGAGTATGGCCTATAGTGACACATCCGCTATTGCGATAGTTTTTAAATGCTGTCATTTTCCCTATCATTTGAAAGGTACTTAACTTCGTTTACAACGAAAATCTGTCAATGAAGTCCTTTCGCTATAGCGATAGGAACATTTGTAAACTCTTATTTTTAAAATGTTTAAACACGTTGTATCGTAAGTGACGTTCGCCCACTTGCCACACGCGAGCCAGCCTTTGTTAGTCTGTGTGGCGACACATGCGTCGGCCGGAGCTAAGGTAAGAGGAACGGGCGGGTGTTGTGAGGGACAAGGAAGATGGTATTATAGTGGGGAGGAGAGGTACAAATGGGAGTAGAGCTACTAGAGGCCAAGAAAAGAGGGGTACGCTGGAAAAAGTGCATAAGGGTGGAGCGGAATGGTGGCAGCAAGATGCTAGCAGCCAGCCGCTCCTTTTATGCAGTACTGTCTAGGTGGTTGACTACTTTAGTTTAGTTGTGGAAACGGTTTCACATAAAACAGGTGTGTGTATTTATTCACAAAACAGTATTTTAAAAAGGTAGGCCTGTTCTATTAAAATTATTCTTTATAACTGCAGATATGAACACAGGTTCCCTCCAAAACTATTAATAATATTATCTTTATTATCAAAGTTATTTTTTTGTATGTGGAGCTTGAGCTCTAGCTCGGAAACACCTCAGTAGGCTCGCTCGGGCTCGGCCCGAACTTAAAATTCCAGGTTCGCAGACCTCTACTGAAAATAAAGGTAATTTAAAACTTAAATTGCACCATTTTAAAATAAGTCACCATTATTTTACTGTTGAGTCTGTGTTAGTGTACTATTTTAAAATAATTTTGAGACCTAATTTTTATTATCTAAAGCTATAAAAAAAATTGCAATTAATATCTGTAATTGTCTCGTTACCTTTTGTACTTTATGTAAAAAATAATGCTTCAACTATCCATTTGAGCAATCTAAGATTGATTTAATTATTTATATTTGCTCAGTATTTATGACAATTCATTTAATTATTGTTTGTCAATATTTTACCATGTACACATTTTTTTGGTTACTTTGGTCTGTGCTTCAAAAGTTACGTTTTGAATCCAGCTTCACCTGCAGACCGGTGTTTCGCGAATGCGTTTCTTTAGCAACCAGATGCACATTGCTGCGTTACGAATTCCTCAGACTGTCGCCTTCTTGAAGCACATTTCATGCTTGCTTTGCTGTAGTCCCTTGCAGTCTTCAGAGCGCAATAAGGCAGTCCGTGCAGAACTCCACGTAAGAAATGGACTTCTCTTCGTGGTATCTGTCTGAGCGCAATTGATCTCTTTTAGACAGCGTGTGACATCTTAATAATTTCGTTGCTCATTTGTTTGACGTTGCTGCGTGCTTCACAGCTTTGATTCAGGCACTTCTGATTTGGCAGACGAGCAAAATGGCACGTGGCCACTGTGTTCTCATTCGTGTTTTCTATGGGACTTGGCTATATTTTTTGTGAACATTTAGTGCAGCTCCATTATGTAGTCTTTAGTGCCAAACATGCCCTAGTATGGTGATGCTGACTACATCAGTTTCTCAGTTTGTCTGTTACCCCTCATTGGCGAGTCAAGTTTCAACTAACTATTTTCTCCCTTATTCTGAAACTTTTTACCATTTTAATTGATTATTTTGCACACACTGTTGTAGAGAGAGAGTCCACGTAAACCATGTAATTGAAAATTCTCAATACTTGTGTTTGCGGCAACGTTCACAACTACAGTTACAGCTGAATGCCATAGCTGTTGGGCTTTTCATCTCTCAGAGCTAGTCCTCGTCTCCAAAAACAATTCTGTATTCGTGCAAGTGTTCGCTGAACTTAAGCTACGTGCATAAATATTTTTTTTTCCTATAAACAAACTTTAGACAAATGTGATTAGAAAGATTTTGATTGGTTGTGTTGCGTATTTTAGTTTCAAACAATACCTTTAAATGATTTATTGATAAAAATAAATTTAAACTTGTAAACTGTTTGATTTTAATAAGTCTCGTGATTGTACTAACATGATTTGCACTTGAGTTTGATGTTAGATTTTAGGGGTGCATTCCAGGGGCTTAATTTAAACTTTTTTTTATTTGACAGTATTTTGAAGTTAATAAATTATTTGTTTCTGCACATTACCTTCTCATGTAGTTTTTTTGAGATCTAAAAGAATCTCTCCAGTATAAAGTAATTGAATTCAAAATTGTGATTTGTATTAAGGGCAATTAATTATGTTACATCGATGAGAAGTTTCACTACAAATTTATGTTTAAAAACTTTGCAAGTACATACTTTGTTAATTAATGCATTCAGGTTTATAAATTTTATGTTTGTTGACAGTTATTCTTTTCCACCAACATTTTGTAAAAAAATGTAATTTTTTTTTTCTTTATAATTTGTTTTGGAAAGAAAATATTTAATACTACACAACCACAAGTCTGGCATTATTAATAGATGGTACTCAATTTTTCCTCTGGACATATATTTATTGATTATACAAGAATGTTCTGTGTTTACTAATTATCTTTTTTTCTGTGCTTATGTATGACCCCAGCATGATCATTAGCACTTCCCATCTATACTATTAATACTTTTAGCTGTTTGCAGGGTCTTTGGCTTTTATTTAGTTGTTTATTTCTTAGGGCAAAGGATTCCTGCATCTTATTGTTACAATAATTATTTTTTAATGTCTTTTTGACGTACATGGGCACACACTAAATTTAACTAGTTTATTCAACTTTGAAACTGAAAATTCTTGACATGGTCTAATAACACAGTATCCTTAATTTTCGGGACACGTTTTTCATTTTTCTTTAGCTTTGCTAAGCTTCGTAATATTTTTATCTGGTTTCAAAATTAAAGTCGTGGTGGTTCGTTTTACAGTGATAGCTTGTTTAACGGGCGGACGTTTGTCGTTTCGAACGTCGTAGTTTTCAGTTTTTGTTAATTACGAGTCGGCATTATTTAGAAACTTTGAGACTGCGTTGACAGTTTTAGTTTTGTACGACGTAGTTTCGATAACGAGTGGAGAGCGTGCGTGGCCAGGCCCTTATCACAGGAGAGGGGGGGGGGGTGATAGGCAGCACAAAGACGCGTGTGCCTGTCGCCCTTCAAGCAGTGGATCCATGTCCGTTGGAAGGCAGTCTCGCCACTCAGTTCAGTTACTACCGAGCTGTCGTCTGAAGCTGTCGTCTGAAGCAGTCGCTCGCCTAGGCCGCGTCGGGCTTAGAGCTAACCCCCACACCGGCACTCTAAACCTTATGAGATTATGTCTCATTTCATCGGGCCAGTTTTTAAGAAACTTAATAAGTCGTAAACGACTGTGGCTCTGTTCTGCAATGGTCTATTTACCTGTGAATGGTTAGTACTCTACATATATGAACTTCGTATGTGAACTGTGTCGGGTAAATAGTAAATAAAAGTATGGAACAAAATACACCAGAACTTTACTTTATTTCATAATTAATTGGTGTCCATTGTACAGAGTCTCGTGTACTACCTTGGAGCTAGTCTAGTGCAACTGCAGTGTCCAACGTTACAATGGGATCAGTTACAGTTACATAAAACTGGGGTTCTCCTGTATGTGAACACTGAGCAGCAGAATACAACTCAGACCTGCTTTTACAACATATTGTATTGTAGATTCACATGAAGTGTACCATTCTGCCTGTGTCCAAGCTTTAAAACTCCAGATTTACTATCACTTGGGAAAATTGTGCAAAAATATCCATTTCCCAAAAGATCACTTAAAAATTCAAACAATTCATGAAATGAGCAAGACTTGAGATATTCTTTGGGTGTTGACTTTTAAAAGTCAAAAAATTTAAGAGATTCAGTACACAAAACTTTTACACCTTGGCTGAAATTCAGCCAAAGAAAAAGAGAAAAAAAAAATGATCCACTTTAAAATTAATTATGAAAAATACACAAAATAGCAAACCAAATTTACACTCCTTGCCGCAATTAGCACTTGCTTGACTTACCCTGGCTTGCTTTTCTTGATCCTTGTTTTCCTGATGCTCCTTCCACTGCTTCCTAATCACTTCAAATAAAACTTCACCATTTAAAAGAAAAGGTGCGCCATTTTCTTTTTCGTATATTTTCAAGTACTTCTGCAGTGTGGCTTCGATCTTCGGCAGATCCTGAAACATTAAATATCACTACAGCTGTTCACCCACTTAAAATTTAATTTTCATGCTTTTTCAGGACCAAGTATTTTTGAGACCACAAAATCACACACACAAATCTCTAACTTCAAAAAAAATTTTCCAACAGGTAAACACGGTAAAAAAATTAGAAAAACATGTGCAACAACATGCACCATCTATATTAGTACTGTAATACTGTACAATCCACTCAACTGAGCCGATGAAATTTTCCAACACAGGCTTGCCAGCAAATTTTTGCAGTACAGCAGAACCTTTATACAAAGAACACAAAAGGACTTCCTGTTTTTAAGAGATGGACCGAGTCTCCAAAAATCGAGTGGAGTCAAAGATTGACTCATCACTCTAGTAGTTTTTTTTTTTTTGCAGCAGACGTCTAGCTACTGAACGTGCAAGTCGAGTCACAGTGCTTACAGGTTATAAACAACAAAAATTTGCACCTAACAATCACCTTTTCTATCCAGCGAAACAATTTTATGTTGCTAAACCACTAAAGTTGTGCCGGAATAAAAAAAAACTCTGCTACATGCAACGTAGGTTGACGTTTGTAATGTTTGACAAAAAAATCCAGTAAGCGTTACATTAGTTACTCGAGCCATTTTGCTTCCCAGCGAAGCACTTGGCGACATCAGATAACTGAACCAGTAACTTGTCAAGGTTGACAGATACAGTCTCAGCACGACACAAAATGATACAACCATACGACGTATAGTATTCAAACATGAAAAGCCTCTGTGTCATGGCTCATCACACCTTCAGCAGAAATATGCATAAAGGTAAATTTGTCATTACTTTTCTAATTTAATTACAGTTTTAAAACATGCGTTTAAAAATGAACCATTAGGTAACAAAAACTTGTAAATGTGGACTTTTGTGCACTCGCCAGGCAGCTGCATGCTAAAGGACCATCCTGAAAGCTATCCTTCCACTCGCCCTTGTGCAACAGTTATTTTTCTCTATCAGCATTACACTGTTGACATTACTATTCCTACCATAGGTATTCACTCATCGGCAGGAGCGAAATTTTTTTGCTGTGTATCACTCAGAAAAAAAATTATTCCTACTGGTAGAAATTAGTCCCAAACATTTTTCCTTGGTAAACCTTAAGACTNGGTCGGCGTTAAACCCATGTACATAGAAAGAGAAATAAGTGGAGCAATGGGGGAAAAGCAGGTGATGAGCAGGCGACGGGAGAACAGTGTGAAGTGGGGGAAGCACGAGAAGTGGCGATGAAAGGAAGAGGGGGGTAAGCATGGTGAGTGGGATGGGGGAAGAGAGTAGTGGAGTGGGGAAGCGAGTGGAGTGGGGAAGTGAGTGGAGTGGAGGGAGGAAGATCAAGCATTAGGGGAGGAGGCAAGCTAGGAGGCAAGAGCAAGGGAGTGCAAGAGAAAGTATGAAAAACACATTGAAGGGAGCTACTGCATTCTGAAGACTGGCAATTCCCAAGATCACTGACAACATGCACAAAGACCCAAAAGAGCGAAGAAAGGTAAGTGGAGGAGTGGCCAGTTGCCAAACTTCACTTCCAGGTGAGAGCATTGATGCCGTGTAACATGATTCATTCCCACAAGTAGAGCTCTGAGGAAGGTTAGGCCAAAACCTGCAGGCCACTCCAAGAGGAATCAGGGTATGATTCCTCTTTGGCTGATGCAAATTTCTGAGTGGTCATTAAGGAGCTAAAGAAGGAGCCACTACACCATCCCAAACACCAACAATACCCCTGCTGCTTGAGTTAATGTAACAGGAAGGTGCACATTCCAATCAAGCTGGTCTGACACCACCAACCACTTGCGTACACAGCAGTACCCAATGACTAGAGCCCCACATATATAGTAAATTCGCTGATTTCGTAATAAAAATTTTGCCATATCATTATACAAATAGGTTTGTTTCGTCAAATTTTATAGCAAAAAATGCACAAGTTATTAAAAGAAGAATCTACTGTTTTGGTATCAATTCCAATCAAACCTAAATAGAACTTGTTATTCATTAGTTTTAATTAGCACATAATTCCATAAAAATATCTAACAATAAGGATGAAAGGATAATCTGACTACTATACATTTTGCCATCTAATGCACATTGTCAAAGTCAATTTTGTGTTATCAGTCTTGTACTTTGTCAAGAAATTTTAAATTGCTTAAATATTTTCTAAGAATTTTACAACACCTACATCAGCTTCTGTTCATGTGTAGGCACCAAAATTATAATTAGAACACAAAAACACACTGTCCCTTTCGAATCATTACATACAATGTCTTTACCTTCGACAGAGTATTTCAATTTTTGATCGTACACTTGTGTATTTTGGGTATATGTTTTTACACGTGTTAAGTATAGTACCAACAACCAAAAGGAAAATAAAACTGAGGCAAAATTAAGAAAACCGCAAACAGTGGCAAAATGCCTGTTTACTGTTAAAATATTACTGCGACACCAATTCACAACCTAGTCACAAAAAAAAACAAGAAAAGATTTTAATATAGATAAAATAACAATTTTCCTTACATTGTAGAAATGTTCCCACAAAGTTTCTAATCTTAGAGCTGGTGAGTTTATCAAGGCAAAGTGGCAGAAACCTTTTTGTTTTTGTTTTCTTAGCAAATCAAAAACTGCTGCCAACTGATGTGCATTATTACATAAAGTTCCTACAGGGTAGTGGTTTTTTTGTACCACACTATCTCTTCACTGTGCAGTGCTCATGCACGTTTCTTTTCACATCCACCCAATGCTTACACAGCAATTTTTGCTTTCTGTGAATTTTGTCAAACGCATACAAGCATGTACTTTAAAACTCCAGAGCACAATGAAAATGTTGCCATTTTTTGCATTCTTAACCATTTTGCAGTGTAATAAGATGACTAAATTAATATCCTCACTCACTATCATAAAAGTACCTAACCACAAATCTCTGAAGAAGAGTGAATTCCAGAGTGTTAAAAAACGCAGCAAGAATTTTTAGTGGTAATTATTTCATTGACTGAAGAAAAAAAACATTCATCTGTTTTATCTACAACATAATATCACTATACTTTTAATTAGAATTACAAGTTTAAAAATAATAAGAAAAAGGTTATCTGAGTGTTTGCACGTCAACTAGTGCTTAGGATATTTGGGTTGATGTATTGAATCTTACTGCAGCGATAATCTTTCGACCTTGCTACCAAACAATTTACAAATCTTTCTAATTCGAGGCTTGAGAGTAAACTGTTCAAGACACGTTTGCTGAGTTAACTACAAGATTACTGGAAGTAATTATTAGCTCATATATTAAATAAATTAATGATAATACTGCGTCATATGTCAAAAATGGCAAAACTAACCCTTTGTAATAGTTTTCATGGTAGAAAGACCAGCATTGTGGTTTTGGAAGCATTATTTAAGGGCAATTTCATTGCTATTTCGTGAATACAGCAATTATTAAAGAATTTCACGAATAAACGTAATTTCTTTATATTTTTGCTTATTTCCAGTTATTTCGCAGTTTGCAAACATTTCTAGACCCTACCCTTGACGCATCTGCTCACACAGATGTAGACTGATGGTGAGACATGATTCCACCCCCAAATGGTGAGGGAGTCCGCAAGGGTAGCACAGGAGCCTTGCGCTGGCAACCACCCTGTCCATCAGACCTGGGTCCTCTGGGAGGGAGTGTAGGTGGATGGTACATTGTCTGTCCTGTGGCCTTACATCTAACTCAATCCCTAACCCTACCTCCAACCAACATCTCCAAGGTCACATTAAATTCAAAATGGTTTCTTAGAATGTTATAAAAATATGAGACTACTGAAGAATTGGGTAAGACAGAAGAAATTTAAGATCCTGATGCGAGGTACATCGGCCCATGAGTAAGTCTGCTTTAAGATTGTCATTCAAAGCAATGGATGAAGGTGTTAGCTCTGCCAGCATACATCTAAAACCACACCACCTCAAAAAGCAAACAAAAACACTTGCTAAATTATATACAGTAATTAACTCAGGCTCTAAATTTTTTTTCTGGCGTGACTAAACAATAAAACGAAACATTTATACCTATTGTTAGATTAATAGATTTTTATGGCTAAGAAAATCCTTTCATAACTGAACTGTTATACTGCATATAAAATCTTCTCAAAGAAAATACGACAATAACATACATACTTTCTGTATTTGCTTCCTTTCACGCTCCTCTTGCAGCAACTGCCCACCTCTGTTGCCAAACAAACGATTTTTATCGTGAGTACGATTTTCTATGTCAAGCATTTTGTCCCAAAAATCTTGTCTCTGCTTCATAAGCTGAAATATATTTCTGTAAACAAAACAATAAACATTTAAAACTACTACAAAATTAAATGTATATTAAGTTGTAATGACTGACCAAATAATTGCAACTGTTGAAATTAATGCACTTCAGACCAGGACAACTTTTGCGAAACCATACATCTTTGGCTGAACTACACGGCTGAAATTTTTGTAACGAGCCTAGTGAAATAGAATGTAACAGTGTGAGCACAATAGGTCATGCACTAATACTGATCAATACTGTATGTAAATACATTAATTTTCCAGCATTCAGTAAATTAATAAAAGTTCGACATTTTTGCATTTTCTCTGCATCTAACCCGAGACTTGTGCCAATCTTAGGATGACTAATGCTGTTGTCACATCTATCTTTTTTAGCATTTGGTCCATGCACACTGCTTCTACGTGAGATGCAGGCATAGCAACAAGTGTTGTCCCATCTACTGTGCATGGGTGTGTGTAGGGCTTTCACATTAGATAGCCAGTACCTGCAGCCAATCTGGTCACAATACAGCATTACCAAGGTAGCGCGACTTGCATGCTAAATTATCTGCCTATTTATAAATGCTGTGAATGAATCGCCTTCTACCATTTTTTTTATACAGCATTTACATTATTTCAACACACACATGGATGCATACATACGCATGTTTCCTTGCAGACTCACAGGGAACTACTGATGGCGCTTGCTGTGATGGGTAACAATGAACCTGATTCACCACTTGTAATATTGTTTAGTAAATTGAGCGGGGAAATATGCTTCCCATGAATGTATTTGGTCCATGGCAAATGTTTCATAGTACTGGTATTCCCTCTATCAAATGTTTTTTTGTTGTGCGCCACGTACTGAGTCCAAGATTCTCTACCCAGTGTGTGTTTTGTACTGCAAAAATATCTGAAACTAGTAAAAGAAAATTATGTGTACAACACCAACCTACAGTGAGATGAGAGATTTAAGCAGCTCTTAGCATTGATGTCTTGAGAGCCCATGAGGTTAAAGTCAAGTGAGCATGGAGCAGCATTGGAATGCAAGGGCAAGAAAATGGGAGATCCCTGATAAAACCAGCATACAACGGAATCTTTCAGCACCTACATATCTGTATCAAGCTATCCATTTCGCATGTATCTACTCTTAAAAAAACCACAGTAAAATATTTCAAAGATCTGTACATAATCATATCACATCGTGCATTAATCTCGCCAAGTGTATGGTAATTTCTAAATTACAAAAATTTATCACAAATCTGACATGCAGGAATGTAGTGCCTGGGGGCATAGTGACAGACTTAGGGGTAGTCAGTGATGCAGTGTTGCCAGCTTGCAGCTTTATGCCACAGCTGAAGCTATGAGAAATTAAAGCTTTGTTGTAAACTTTCAACAGAAAAACACAAATGCAATATTGTTGAGACAAAATTACATTTGTACACATAGTTTTATATTCAACTAGTTAATATGCAACAATGCTTACATTTAACTTTAAAAATTATTTGCTGTTCTAAACACTCGGTGGTAAAGCAGCACACAGCAGATAATCCACCTGAGGTTAATCTGAAACTGACTGTACTTTACCTACCAAAGCAACAAAACCATTACTTACATGTTAGCCTCATAAAACTGTTTCAACTTCTGCACTTCCAGTTCATGAAGTTCCAGAAGGTCTTCAGTATAGCAATCGGAATGATATGGAACAAAGCACTGCTTTTGTTCTTCAGAGTAGTAACACTTCGCCCACCACTCCTCCAAGTCACCCCTTGTAAACTCCACGTATTTCTTAATATTCTGTCGTTTTATTTCTTCTAATCGAGCTATTTCATTTTTTATCTGTAACAGAGCACAATAATACTTTATGCCAAGAACACTTACTAATTGTTTGTGTAAAAAGCTCAAAATTTAACAGTAGAACATTGTTATAACATTCCTCAAAATAAAACAATTATTTAATGGTCCCACCATTTCTCCATAAGGCATTTCCTGCATATAACAATAATTTGTATTTTTCATTTGTTGCTTATAACATCAGTATGTTAAATTCCTGGGAGCAACTTTGATGTAATTTCTTTTATGTATAATTTCAGGCATACAGCACTGCCAATTATTTAAACACGACTGCCTCATCTTCACGTGTCATCACGTCACCCAAGTGCGGGTTTGAACCCAGAAACTACTTGCTACCAGTCTACCTTCACGCCCTTAGACACGTCAGCCAAGTTAGTTTCGCCTTTATGTCAGCCATCACGCCAACCCCCCACATGCGACAGAAGCCAGCTAAGCTCCTGAGCTCGCACAACCAATGCAACCCCGCATGACAAGAGACCCCTGCTTTCACCACGGGCCGAGAGATGGCCCTCGTGAGCGCAGCTCCGTCCACGGGAGGAGCTCACCCCCGCACCTCACAGAGACTATGGGCAGGTGGAATACATGTCCGTGCACCTCCGCAGAACAGCAGTTCATCCTCAGCAGCTCACTCCACCACTTCGTGTGCTGGAGCTCTCTGCCAACTCCTATGTCTTCGCGACCTACCAGAAGCTCTTCAAGACTTTCACCAGCAACCCCCGAAGAAGTCTTCAACACCCTTCTGGTAATGCCACCCGAATCCCTTCTGGACAACTGAATCAAGTTAGTTAGGGTCAGTTAGTACTATAGCTACCTAGCTGCATCTGCTCTTGTCTAGTTTAGACCCAGGTCCCCTTCACCTGGTATTCGTAGTCTACATCTGTTTCAGTTCCTGGTTAGTTAGGAGGTAATACAGGCCACAGTGTCTATTCCTCGTGGAATAAACACGTTTTCAATCAAACATCCGAGTACTGATTCTAGGGTGACTTTCTTATCCCCCATTGACGTCAGCTCCCCTCCCCCCGAGAAAAGCAGGAGACTGCATTATTTACAAACCCAATTGCTGAATCTAGAGTAGGACTGCGGGCTCCCTTAACCAGGCACACGTACGTCACAAACACGCCCATTAGACGGCCACCCATACTGTGCATCTGGTGTGCAGTATGGTAGAGCCCCAACCACTAGAGACTCAATCCACAAGGTGGCTTAGTCAACCAACTCGCCCAGCCAATTCACTCCATCCACCATGCTGAACTGTCGCCGGAAAGAGTGAGGCTGGTTCTAGAGGTCTGCCCACCTTTGGACCACACCCACGCCGTCTGACATCCAGGTTAAACCTACTGCTCTAACCACCAGGCTGAAACGTCCCCGGTTGGAGTAATCGGGTAAGACACTGGTTGGCTCGTCCTCTGCTTGGCTATATACATAGCTAGAGATAGTCACCTGCTCTTCCTTCGTGGTGCTGACTTAAGTACCTACCTTTGTGCCGTACACCCATTGGAGTGGTGCGAAGTGACAAGCTAGGGAGGCAGCTCCACCATCCAAATCTTACGGGAGCTGTAACCCAGCCTCGACTGCACTTTGCAGCATAACCCCCCGGGAACGAGCTCAAACAACCCGACAGTTCAAGAGGCCTCACCTCCCAACTCCCTCCCCTCCTTGTTTCAGCCACCATTCAAAACCACCGGCTAGCAGCACCCAGTCGTCACCGACTTCAGTCAGGGATGACATGCCACTGGGGAAAGTGATCCCGTGGTTCGGAGCACCAGGACCAGCAGCCCTCCACAGGCACCCTTCAGCACCGCCAGCCGCAGCACCACCTCCACTTGAGGACTGGGCACGAGTTCCGGCCAACGTCAGCAGTAACAGCAGCAGTCGGGAGCTATCCTGGGCCATGCCCAATACAGGTAAACCAGTGGCTGTATGCAAACCAGTAATACGAAGGACAGTCAAGCCCACAGCAGACTTTGTGCCGTGCCATCAAGTCACGCGCCCTAGCCTATAACACCGGTCGAGGTCCAATTAGCAGCGAGTAAAGTCAGCCAAGCATATCACCCATGTGTCTGATAGACACACAAAACTTTCCCAGACTGTGACGTTGTCANGCGAGTAAAGTCAGCCAAGCATATCACCCATGTGTCTGATAGACACACAAAACTTTCCCAGACTGTGACGTTGTCAATCACCTGACGTCCTGCATCAGTACTAACAATGCATTAGCCTACAGACACAGAAAACAGTTTATATGTTACTTGTATTAACAATTTTTAAGGTGATGGACCTGAAAATGACAAAGATAACCAAGAGTAGATGAGTGAGCAAGTCTCTAAACCCACAAAATTGTGCATTACTTCATACTATGGACCATGTAATTCAGGATAACTAATCTTTTTGCATCACTGGATTCAGATGAAGATGATTAAGAATTTTACCAACTATTTAAATACCAAACTTTATCAAGTTAGAATTTTGTATTGCTTGCTGCTCAATGGACGTAACTTGCAGAATTTTGTAATTTCAAACACACAAAATAATTATTAAATGAAAGACAACTGAGTATCTGCTAACACCAGACCAAAAAATTCAGTTACGTTGTTTACTTACCCTGTCAACAGTTTTTAATCCATAGCCACGAAGACTCGACAGAAACTTGTTTCTGTACTCGATATCTTGAGACAGTCGATCCCACAGTCCTGTCAATTTTGTCTGCTGTTCACAAATTAAAGCTTTCCTTTCCTTAAGAACTTTGTCTAATCGCCTATGGAAATTCTGTAAAAACCCAGCCAGAAAACATTTTACACGATTTTTTCAAAATTTACAAGCTGTACATAATTATTTCTAGTTGCACCAAAATTTTACAAAGACTAACATGTAACTTGCACATGAAGAGTTGCAAATTTTGCTAAAATGCTAATAAGTGAACTAGTGATGGCCTGATACTGAAAAAACCCGATACCAATGAAGGTTTCGATACCTAGGATTTTACTGATCTCAGATACCTGTAAACCGATATTTTCATTTATCATACTGTAAGCAGACATTTGTCGCTAAAGTAGATAAGAGAAAACTGCTGCCTGGAAAAGTTTTGTTTGCAATAAGCTAAAAAGACTTGCTGTTAAGTGAGATTTACTTTATGCCTGGTACATCAAAGCAGCAAAATAAATAGTTTAACATTATATTACTATAACATATTACAAAACTAAGTTAAGGTTGCAAGTAGGTCGCTAGCCTACAAGAAATATGTAAAAGGACAGGAATTCAAGTACTGACTGAGTACATGAACATCTGTCCGTGATGAGGCGTTGTACTTGTCTTCCTGTACTTTACCAAACTAGAAATCATAATGAAAACTGAGCTAACGATTTGTCATGATACTACGTAGGTTACATACGTGTAGGTCATTAAACTTCAAAAATGTCAGTTAACATACAGTCTCTTCTGTTTCAAATTATAAACAATTTGACGGGAAAAAAAATACAAAGCTGTTAACAGTGCTTTAGGATATTNAGTACTTGTAGACAGGCACTACTCCGCAAGTACTTGTCTTCCTGTACTTTACCAAACTAGAAATCATAATGAAAACCGAGCTAACGATTTGTCATGATACTACGTAGGTTACATACGTGTAGGTCATTAAACTTCAAAAATGTCAGTTAACATACCGTCTCTTCTGTTTCAAATTATAAACAATTTGACGGGAAAAAAAATACAAAGCTGTTAACAGTGCTTTAGGATATTNAGTCTCTTCTGTTTCAAATTATAAACAATTTGACGGGAAAAAAAATACAAAGCTGTTAACAGTGCTTTAGGATATTAAACTTTAAAATTAAATGTGCAGCAGAGGAGAGAAAATACTTTAGGTTGAGGTTAGAATGGCCATTACCGATGTGCCAATATTTTAGTGACTATATCCGATAATGGTAAATGTACCGATAATACAGATACCGGATATCTGGTATCGGACCATTACTAATGTGAACTCGCTACTTTGAACAGCAGTCAGTAACGGTTATATTATTAATACTAATAATAATATACATAAAAACTTCATTAAAAACAAAATGAAATTACATTTAATAATAGTGCTCTTTGGCAACAACAATGTGGTAATCACTGGAAAATTATCAGAAGACCATACACAACCTTACATTACCTAGAAAAAAGTTTAAACATTGTGCACCGCTTTAAATTCAAGTAAACACGAAATTCACTCTCAATGAATTTATGCAAAAATGAGTGCATTCAATAACTGATGGCTTACGGAATTTAAACAGCAATACGAAATTAGGGAAATTGTTGTGCAAGGTGAACAACTCAGCGCTAAAGAAGCTTCTGAAGAGTTGTGTGTACAGTTGGCCAGTTTCAGGGCCTGCCTACACGAAGCTTGGCTATGCAAATAGAGGCCCATGCTCCAGGCTGTAAAGCTAGTAGAGAGTTTATCTGTGCTTGTGTGCGCCAACGCAACTGGAAAACAAACTGAAACCGCTTGTGAAACGAAAATCAAAAAATCCAAGAGCATTTAAAGGTAGGGTCGAGTTGTCAGTGCTTTACTAAAGTCAGAAAGGAGCATGGATGAAAAGTGAGATATTTAGCAATTGGTTTTATCATAACTTTCTTCTTGATGTGCGTGATTATTTGGAAGTGAAGAACTGCCACAGAAGGCAGTCTTAATATTGGATAATGTGCCCTGTCATCCATCTGCAACTACACTTGTGTCCGAAGATAGGCTGGTAAAATCTTGACAAAAATCTGACTTTCACATAATTAATTCAGCCCATGGACTAGAAGGTAATAACTGCGATGAAGCAACATTGCCGTACAAGACAAAAATCTGACTGTCGCATCATTAATTCAGAATTTTATTGAACGAGTTTTTGTTAGTGGTTTTCTTCACAAACTTTCTTTATGCTATTCATGGCATTTACGTATAACAGAAGTGTGAGAAGAAAACCACTACCAAAAACTCATTCAATAAAATTCTTTGAGATTCACGAGAAACTGATTTTAAGGGCTTTCCGTCACTATAAATGCAGTCAAAGGTTGAGAATGTCTCGGTGATTACGAACCAGGTTTTCAAAAGCTCAGCAACACAGAAATTGCCTTAAAAGCTCAAGGTTGTGATGCATTAGAAGAGCGAGCTGACGAGCACGGATTGCAAGAGAATATTGTTAGTCACACTGAGGCCTCGAAATACATCTCCAAGTTGTTGGATGATGCTAACCAGCAAAGCTACGATTATGTAAACATTTTAACATTGAGAAGAATTAGAATGACTGTAAACAAGAAAATTTGTGCTGCTAGTAGACAGAGCAAAATTTAACACTTCTTTAAGAAAACATAAATTTGTGTGTATANAAATTTAACACTTCTTTAAGAAAACATAAATTTGTGTGTATATCTAACTTCCAAAATTTTTTGGGAATACATAAAGATTTTCTAGTTGGGTAGAAAATAAAGCCATTGTCTGCTACAATTTCATAACCNAAACAGTAGCGATGTTTACGCATTGTTCTGTTAAAAATATTACCTAATTGACATTTAAAAGTTTATCCCACATACATTTATGCCATAGTGGTGTGTCAAGCTCTTAAGTGGATTGACAAGGGAACAGTGTGTCTTACCAAATGTGCACCTTTCATTTTCCTGTAGGCCTGATATACTGCAGCAGTTTCTCAATTGATATATATTTTTCACGCTGATAAAACTTAATTTCGATTATTAAACCGTCAGACATGTGTTACAACTTTCAGGTTAGGAAAAAGTGAGTAATCAAAAATTGGATTATTTGAGTTTTTGGTCAAAAAGTGATTATTCGGGCATTCTGCAGTTATAACTAACACGAATAATCAGGATTTTGCTGTATTTATTTCATAAAATCTGTATTAAAATTTTTTTTAAATTGTGTGTAAACGTTAACATTTTTGCATCATGTACACTTCACACGAAAAACACTAAATCTGTATAAACTGCCGGCAAATAAAAAAACTCTTGCAGCACCAACTGAAATTATATAATATAACGTAATTAAAGATAATACAATTATTGGTGCACAATTCGTTAAAATAATAATGATAATGCAGTAATAATCCTTGTTCATGAAAACCCCGAAAAACTACAAAATAACAACACTTTAAAAGTAAACTTTAATGTCTTAGTAAAGGGTAAAATCAACCTTTTGCCTACAACCACATTTCCATCCATTTTTAAAGTTTTTCGTTCTGCGCAGACTATTGAACACACTATCCCTATATTTACCCTATGGGTGCTATGGGAGGGAAAAAGATCTGTAAACCCCTCGGTTGCTATTTGCGCATGGTTGGATGGCAGCCAGTTGCTCAGCGGGTGGGATGGCCGTAACAGGGAGAAAGGGGTGAAGAAAAAAGGAGTCTTCCATAACTTCTTGTCGTGCGATCTAACTCTACGCGTGCACCCACTCAAATTACCATGGCCATTGTTTAAAACAAATTTTAACCTAATTTAATTTTTTTTTGCAGATAGATTAAGGGTACCTACACTCCGTTTCATGTAAGTTCACTAAATTTTGACAGTTCTGTGGACATGTAATATTTGATAATGTGCTTGGAGGTAACAATTGGTCGAAATTTCTTACACAAATGTAAATATGTGACCCTTGGTTAATCAGTAGAAAAGTAAATTTAAACTGGCATTGTGACCTGCAACCACATCAAATAATATATACAGTCGTACTGTAAATGTAAAAATTTAGTGAGCTTACACGAAAGAGTTTACCAAGAAATACCTACATATTATTGCAATGGGCCAGTAAATTTATTTATATTAGGTTTTCTTCGGAATTTAATCAGGGGTGTGCGGGATATCTAACTTCCAAAAATTTTTTGGGAATACATAAAGATTTTCTAGTTGGGTAGAAAATAAAGCCATTGTCTGCTACAATTTCATAACCCATTTCTCTCTACTACAGATATTTATTAATGGCAAAAATTATAATCCAAATGAAAAATATTTTCACCTTAACAATGCCCTGAGAGCTTTCAAATTCCCTGATGACCTTTTTTTTGCAGGTTTTCCAGACCAGGGCAAACATGTGCAATGGAATTTTGCATGTGGTTCAGTAGTAATCTTTTTGTACTGCCTATGTTATCACAATTTGATTTACAACCCTGCTTAGTTTAATTTCAGTGACTTATCTTAAAATACGATTGCTTAAACACACGTAAAAATAATATTTTAGTTAAGGTTGCAAGTAGGTTGCTGTTGGTAATAAACCTGGTAGCCAGGTGGCAAATTAGGTTAGGGTGGGAAAATTGAAAATTTGCTGGTTCAGTATAGCTGATAAGGTGTGTTTTGGAACTGTGACAATCAGAGCTCCAAAACACACTTATCAGCTATACCAGCAAATTTTCAATTTTCCCACCCTACCCTAATTTGCCACCTGGCCGCTAGGTTTGCTACCAACAGCGACCCACCGCCATACGGCAGTGTTCAACTCGCCGCCTGACGAAGCTGGCGTAGCCAGCGAAACGTCGCGATCCGGCAACCAGGTGGCAAATGCGTTATTCTTTGTGTGTATGTGCCTGTCGACAAGTACTACACTGCAAGTGATTGAATTCCTATCCTTTTATATATTTCTAAAAGTAATACAGAAAAATATCATCTTTGTAGGATTTCATTTAAATCCATTGATTCCCAGAACTCTCTTATGGTAATATCAAAAGTGTGTGTGTGCACGTAGAAACTGGTCCACTATTTTTATAGGTAGTTCGGTTTAAAGGCAAGAGTGTAAAGAATTTAAAGAGAAAATTTGTATTTTAAGATTGCAAATGATCCTGTACCACTTGTGTGAAGGGCATGCACCAATTGTGCAGTGCCTGGTGCTTTATTCCGCAAGTTAATTGGCATTGCTATTAATTTGCTATAATTAATTTTGCAGAGCGTCAGCAAATCAGATGGCAGGATCAGTTTTGGAACCTGACTTTATAAAATAATGGAACCTCTATGTATTGAACACAGCTCAATATGTAGTCCACATCTATGGAACATATTCTGTAGTCTTATTTTTTTATTTATCTGCACTTCAAACCCACAATCAAAAGTCTACATGTATTGGAATTTTTTTGTCAGCAGGTTTGGAAGAGTAGTTTACTGTTAACCTTAGTGATAGGCAAGTTATTGTTCAGTTGATTCTCTATCCACAGAATGCCTGTCACTAAGGTAAACANTTGTCAGCAGGTTTGGAAGAGTAGTTTGCTGTTAACCTTAGTGATAGGCAAGTTATTGTTCAGTTGATTCTCTATCCACAGAATGCCTGTCACTAAGGTAAACAGAAAACTACTACTCCAAAACTGCTGACATTATTACTGTAAAAATGGTGGGAAACATTTAAAGTTAAATGCGCATTCTACTGAAATATTATATCATAATTTTCTATACTACTGTGACTTTATAGCTCAAATTACTGATTAATCTTACCTCAACCTCATTCATATTTGCTTCAGAAAATATGAATGAACCATCCCTGTGTATTATACTTTCTTCGATTTGCAGAGAAGGTGAATACTCCAAATCAGTTATTAGTCTCATTATTTCTGCTTGCTTTTTCTTGAAGACCTGTTCCAGTTTCAGCTGAAAGCAGTAACAAATTATGTGACAATCGCACAAACATTCACTGTTGGTAGTACAGCAGTCTTTTAAAAAAAAAACCGACACATTTGGGATCGCAATATGAAAACATAAATAATTTCAAGAAAATTAATGAAAGTACATATATCTTCAGTATGCTTAGTCAATTTTGTTTTGCTCAGACATGCAAAAATTTTAGTCATAGGACTGCTGGAGACCTTGGTAAAGAAATATTAGGTAAAAACATACAGCAAAGAACACTGACGAACATTAAAAATGCATGGATACCACTACGCCACTGCCACCGATCTCCACCACTGCTACCAATACCAATTTTCCTGGCTTGATTTTTCCCAATGTTAAAATTTCTTTCCCATCACACTACAGTTTTAATTAAATGTTCACACAAAAAAAATCTCATCATTTTTAATTAGTTTCAGAACCCACTCCCCCATATAATATGGAACCATACTCGTTAACGAGTATAGACTATAACACACACACAGTAGAAAACATTTTTGAATGCACAACTGTGTTGTATGTTAAATACACTATTAACATAGTAGTTTAGAACAAATTTATTGCTTTTGTACTAGCTTGCTCTAAGAATAGAATCTTTAGCATCACTGGTGTGTATGTTTTTAACTTTGGTCTGCAAACCCTAGGAAGAGTTCGCATCCTTTCCTTCCGCTACTGCCTCCTAACTCCCCTTTGCTTGGTTGGCTATTTTATTGTCCTGTTGCCAAGCAAGCCATTCAATCAAGCAGAGCCATGTCAACACTCTAATTAAAAAAAAATCATTAGGTCCTGATTGCTTACTACAATGACAAATTTTCTAATCAATTAACGAACAAAAGAAAATACTCCACCCATGTTACACTTACTACTAACCAAAAATTTTAGCTTCTTGTCACATTTTACATTTTCCTTTTTTGTTCTTAAATGTGTTTTAAAACATTTCTTCTACTGTGCGACATGTTTGTTGGTTCAAATTATTCCACCTGTTCCATTTCGTTAACACATCTAAACATGCTATAACCATAGTCCAGGTTTGGCTGTAGCAATTCATTAACATGTATGACACAATAGGAGACCTACACCAACAAAGTTACCACAAAAACATTCCATGCGTGTAGTCGGCACACACAGACTACTACATCAGTTGAACTTCTCTGAAGTATGGTCACTAATTTTTAATAGAACATAAGGAAACAAAATTCAGTATAACCCTGTTATGAAGGAACTGAAAAAAATAATGCCTACTAACCAGGAAAACTATTAAAATAATTAAACTACAAATATATGTGTTAATATGCAAGGTGTAAAACCAATTAACTAATTACATAGGAAACTAAAGTGGGTCTTGCTGAATTTCTAATAACGTGAAAATCTTTAGCAAATTCTGTTTGAGCACGAGGGCATGTGAGTGTAAAATTTTGAGCTTCACTCCTAAATCATGAGTTGGCAGGTATGGCAGAGGCATGAACAAACTTACTCATGTCATGAACTGCTCAAAGAGAAGAAACACTGCCCATGCAAAAGTGAGAGATACAGCAATGGAAAAAAGAGTGCAGTTTATGTTCAGCAGTCTGTTTTACTGCAGACTGCTGAACCTTCAACATTGTTTACATTTCAAAAGACTGAAAGCAAAGGCTGCTGTTTTGGGAAATAAACACCAGATATTACAGTGAGATCAAATTTAAAGGATGTATTAATCAAATAGTTAAGGCAGATGTGTGTATTTTCAGCAGTCATATTTGCTTACTGGTGAACAGGAGAATACTTGGTGGAAAATGCCACTGTCAGATGATACATTGTATTTAGGTAAAATTGCAGCTTCCTGTGTATAACAGCATTCAGAAAAAAAGAGCGCCACTGAAGCAAGGATAAACTAAATTATGCTACATGGTAAATTTCAGTTATAACTATAATTCACTAGAGCTGCAATTTATTTCACCATCTTCAGTTGTCAAAGCTTGGTTCCATTGTTCAAAATTGTCCAAAGAGAATTACCGTTTTGCAGTAACAACCTATAAAAGGCATAATTAGATGATTAAAGTTCAACAACTTACATATGCAGGAAATTGTGAACCCTCACTCACCCTTTTCACATCCCGCTAACCCAGCCTAAGCGAAGGAACGAGTCAAGTGCACAGGGAGGCAAAAGGGAAGTGTGATGCATAGTAAAAATGGCCGGCTACATACCTTTTCCTCCTCTCTTTTGGTCAAATATTGCCTGAAATCATCCAGTTCTTCATCGGTGGGCACTTGATGGGTAATAGGCAGTGGGTCTATGCCCAGCGAGTCGCACAGCTCCTTTTCCTGAAACACATACGCAGTTTTAAATTTATAGCATCAATTCAAACACATTAAGGGGAGATATATATATATATATATATATATATATAGAGAGAGAGAGAGAGAGAGAGAGAGAGAGAGATAGAGAGATAGATAGAGAGAGAGATAGAGAGAGAGAGAGAGATAGATAGAGAGAGAGATAGATAGAGAGAGAGATAGATAGAGAGAGAGAGAGAGATAGATAGAGAGAGAGAGATAGACAGACACACACACACACACACACACACACACACACGACTTGCAACATATTCCAAAAAATTATCTTTTAAAAATTGAGAAATAATTAAAACGAACAGCTCAACTACTTTGAATAATTGTTTGATTGTAAAACTTTTAAAGAAAAGTTTTCATACAATGTGCTGTAAAACACAGTTCTCATGGAAAAAAAAAAAACCATAATTTAAATTTAACGTTATAAATTTGTTTTTATAAACATAACCATAACCAAAAGCATGAAAGGACTTATTTCAATGTTACTCTTTGCTGCTGTTAATTGTATCCAAGATTACCTTTTGTTTCAGCTCAGCCAGTTCACGTTGTTTTTCCTCTTTCATATGTCGATGATGTTCAACAGTATTTCTTAATGCTTTCTCCATTTTGATTAATGGATAGTTCTCATACTCAGCTGTTGGAATGTTACAGCGAAGCTCCTGAAAGCAACTTTCATAATCACTACAGGACATCAAGTACACTAACAAATTGTAACAACAAAATATATATTTTATGCACTCCTTCCATAAACATTAAAAATAGGTATGTTTTATTTGATAACTAAGATAGTGTTCAAATTGGCAGATTTTGTTAAAATGGTTATGTAGCCCCATTTTGTATACAAATACCAATTACTTATTTTAGAATTTTGTGTTTCGTCTTTTTGTATGTAGCAAACCTTTACAAAATATGCAATTGCCACTATATTTGTTTTCATCCAGAGTTAACATTAGTTCAACTTATAACATGTACACAGAAATGCATAATTAACTCTATTTTTAATAAACTGTACTTTGTCATCCTAATTAATGCTTTAGGTCATTAGGACACTTAAATTTGTTTGCAAGGACAGTAATATATTAAAAATATTAATGCTAGGCTTATAATTTTAAACACAGTAACAACCAGGTTGTTCCGAGAATTATACAAAAACTATTTTTTAACTACAGAATTAAGTTTTCTTAAAATATAGTCTCCAAAAAAAATTTTTATGTGTAACAATTGCTACACAAGCAACTGTCTTCAGCATCCAAACAGAAATTCACGAAACTGCAACTTGCTAAATAACCAAATGTTCAATTCAAACACTACCTAAATTATGAACAAGAACAAGAACACAATTATATTATGGGCAAAGCACTTTAATAGCGTAACTGTGTTATGTGACACTGTGTACATGACTGACCAATGTTACAGGAAAGCGTTTTGCAGTTTGTGTTTGAGATGGGGAGAGAATTTTATTTCACATTCTGCGAACAAGGACCACAATTCTTACACTATTTCGGGAACATGGGATCTGCCAACTTTGCTAGCTATATTGAACAGAACATACACAGACAGCTTCCTAATAGTACCAACATTCATTGGAGCAAAAAAATTTCCTTTTTATTAAATAAATACAATTTTGCAAGTACAGTGGAATCTCTGTTAACCGTCACCCTTTTAACCGTGAGTTTCTGTTAACCGTAAGTAAACTGACACGACAAGTTAAATAATAAAATTGGACACAAAAAACAAATTTAATAAACTAAAAATGAAATAACTTTTTTCTCGCTGCATATTAGATCAAATTAAGTACATTATTGAGTTGAACAATACGTATACTGTACTGTAATGCATACTTTCGTCAATGAATACCCAGTCAAAATACATTCTGTGGAGTGCGGAATGCAAATGATTCAAGGTGGTTGTTTATGTACAACCTACATATGTACTGCGTAGAATCTTTCTGTCTTCCTCACCACCCTACCGGAATTCCCTCCCATTCCTACAGTCAGTTCAGTAGTGGTAGTCGCTTAGTCAGCAAGTCATTGTCCTCAGATTTGTTATCAAAGTGCAGGGGTAGAAAGAACAGCATTCCCAATTTTCTCCTGTGTATCATCGTAAAACGTCACTACAATGGGATATAACTTTGAATTGGTGTCATTGCTTCTATCAGTTGAAACAGAAAACTGTGCATTCTACACTAGATTTTGCATCTGAAGCCATTTCCTTTACAATTGCTAAAGTTTTAGTACAACCACATTCGTACTTCTTTGCGATTTCCGAGCCCGGGGACTTTTTTTTAGTAGCAAACCTGCATGATCTGCGGCAGTTAGGGGAATGATGTGCTCTACCAAAAAATAAGGAAACAAGCATTCTGCTCACGTAACGTCCGAATCGGCATTTCCAGGTTTTGCAAAGAACTTAGGAATCTTCTGATTTTCTTCCTGGCACTTTATGTTGGCAACAAGCTTCGTGATTTTAACGTGTACACTTATATCTGTTTTACCACCATGTACAATGTTTATGTCGCATCGGCATATACTACAAAAGTCAAACCTGTTGACTTGTCTGATTACATGAAACTCTAGACTGTATAATTCCTGGAATGTCTGGTAGTAACACTGATTTTTTTCTACTCATCTTTAGTTTTAAACTTTGCAGAACCAACAATAACTAACATATAAACACTTCACAAAACCATGGCCGGCAAGAGACATAGTACATACCACATTGTAATCACAATCCATACGTAGTTAAACACAGCTTTTATCGCACACAGTATTAAAATCCAGTAACACATGTTTCAACTAGACTTCAAATTGAAACAGTTCACTGTAAAATCAATGTCCACACGTATTCGTATTCACAAACAAATTTGGTAGCTATCAAAACCTCCACAGAATGCAACTCCAACAAACAATAGACATGCGAAAATAGATTGTCGCCCTCTCGTAACGTGATCTCTTGGATGCAGGCAAAATCAGTATCAATTTATATAGTCGCATCACTAAGATTTCCGCATTTTAACGTTGAATAACTGCAAAAATAATTTTTTACTGAATCAACTAACCAAAAATCTGAAGAATGTACGTATTTCCAGAAAACAATATATGGCAGCTTTTTCCAGAAGACTTCCGGAAAAATTGGAAAGGTTGGCGGGTATGTCAGGGCCATAAACAGTCACAATACAAAGACAAGGCATTATACAACGTTGCAGTTTATTAAAAACCACAAGTTATCAAAATTTTTCAGTTAATATTTTATTTGTAGACTCAAGTTTGCACCTAAAATAATATTTTCCAATATTACAATGCTTACTACACCAAGAAAAAAATTCAGCCAAGAAAATAACACATAGCACTAAAATTGCCCCCAAACATCTCTACAAAGGTGGAATAAACCAAAATAATGCACGGTACGATTCATGACATGGCATGTAGCAGGAGTGCAAGAATCCAATACTCATTCTCTTATTAAATAAATTTCTAACAATCTAAATTACAGTACATGTTCTGAACTCTTGTACAATGAGTTTTGGTTTTCCCCGTTTTCCTTTGTCAGCCACCATGGTTAATAAAATTTTACCTTGCTCAACACTGTTATCTCTTTGAGAGCTTCTTCCACTTTTGCTATCAAATGGTTCTTGTGTCCCACTTCTTCCTTTAGCATGTCACTCAACAGCATCTACAAAAAAACACAAAACGTTATTTATAGTGCTTTAAGTATTTGTACACAATTTTTTTTAAGTCTAAGCGAAACAGTTGTATGGACATATGCCAACTGCAGAGAGTTACGAGGTCTGAGACAACCCGGACAGTAGCATTAAAAAAAAACAAGCATATTTTCCGCGCCATGTCTCTTAGCTGTTTCGGCAGTGATGCAGAGCAAGAGAATATTTATGATAAAGGAGACACGTAGAAAATTACAAAACACAAAGGGGATGGCTGCAATAACAGCCCTTCTAAACACAACTTCAATTGACTGCATTGGGTGCACACTCCGTGTGCTCTGAAAACTATAAAAGTGTAATTATCATGAAAATACCTGAAGTAAGTGCACACTTTCAGTGCAATCCCACTAGGAATCTAACCCGGTTCACCTAGGTGGGTGGCGAGTAGTCTAACTACCACATCGTGGCCCCATAATTACTGAGTGGACATATATCATGTTGCAGTAATGTCTGTGACAAATTACCATACTCGTTTACACTGAAACACCATTAAGTTTTTAACAGTAATGTTTTAATATTAATAGTTATCCCTTTCTAATCTGGTTCAGTGACCAAGTAGCCAGGCAACTAACAGTTATCAAAATTAATAAGCAGAACTACATTCCTACACTGATGCGTTTCATCATGGACAAATCAGTACGATTGTGCATTGTCAAAATGCAATAACTTAAGGAGTAAAAACTCTACAAATGAAATAGGCAAGACTGAACCATCCAAAATAACTATTCACAAGTGGTATCCATACATATGCAATACTGAACACTAATTACTGCTGCACCAAAATTAAAAATGTTGCAAAAACACAATTACCTGTAACAAAAACAATTTTCCTAAGAAATTACAGTACACGCACCACGTCTAGGCAGATTGACTTCGTAGTGTGCAAGGAGTCAATCCGTCTAGATGAGGTGCGCAAACTATAGGGCTACCTACGATTAGAAATGTGTTTTTAACCTATATCACAGATTACTTCCATGCATACCTTAAAATTTTCTGTCATGATAAACTTGTTAATGTTAAATATATCACTGTTCATTTGTTTTAAATATTCTATTATATTCATTTTATATTTTTTGATACAAAACTTTTTAACTAAATGCCAGCCCCTGGGGCCTCAACAGCTCAACAATTTCCCACAAGTTATGCAATAAACTTATAAACCAGGGTAATTTTTCTGAAACTATAATCAGTAATAGGATGAAAGTTGATTAACCACGAATCTCAATCACTGTGTGGTAATTGTTAATTTCCACTTTGCAACCCCCTGCCCCATCTCTACACGAAACCTTGTGTAGTGTGTGCCTTGACTTACTTTCTGGTGCTTTAACTGTCAAAATTTCAACCAACCATTATTATTTTCATTTTTCAAAAATAAATTTCAAGGACTGTAAAAATAATTAACCCCGTAAAAGTACTTTGTTATTTATTTACCATTTTGATTGTTTAACTTTTGCTGTGACATTTGTATTGTCAACAGATTGTTTTATTTATATTTATTTGCTGCAGGTTTGTTATGTTATTAGTTTATGTTTATTTATTTTATGGTTTAAGTTATGTATGCTAAATTAGTATTTTTTTGAGTTGACTATTTTATAATTAGTTTCGGAAACTGTATTTTACGCATGTTAATCTTTAACTTTTTATTTGTCTACGTATAGGCTATTCTTTTGAGACTTCTTTGGATTGCAATTAAAAATTACTTGTAATGTATGGAGCTTACGAACTGCATTATTATGATCACATATTTTAGTGCGTGTAATTTCAGTTTCTGATTAACCTTAGTTGTTTGGCTTGGGTATCCATGCAATGCGGTTCATCGTAAAGCGAGGCGATTACTGAATCATCTTAACTTTTATTATTGTTTTGTAGCCAAATGATTGTGTTTATGTTGTTTTGGCTAGGGAATGTAAAGAAGAGTCCCTCGTGCCAAGTATTTTCTAAAATTCATTATCTTAAAATTGGAGTGCAACATCAAGATGCCAAGATCCGTCAAAATGGCATTCTCGATCAAGTTATTTTAACTTTACCAACATAACTATGGTTGGAATTTTGTTGCAATGAAGTTTAATTGGCAAAAGATTTTTTTCTGCAAGTAACTGTCAATTTAAGAAGATTTTGTTATTTCAATGGTAATGAGTAATTTTCGTCCAGCAGCCCAACCAAGTCCATGTTCTATCATAGCCGGAATTTAAAGAGGCATAATAACGAAAAGTGAACATTTAATCTTATCTTATGAGAAGAGGAATGAGGTTGGAAAAGAATTGATCATGGATAGTTTGTAATAAGTATTCCACATTCAATGTTGAAAGAAACTGGTATGTGTGCCAATGATTGATAGTGTTTAGGAATACCTACTCGCATAATAATCTACATCAGTGCTCACTCTAAACGCCATCACTTAATATCTGATGTAATCCTCTAAAAAAAATTTTTTTATAGTCTACCTTTTTTTAAACTCTTGTTTAATTGTTTTCTGCACTATCATAGAGTTTCAATTTTATGCTAAAAATTATATTACGTACTATTACTGTAGGTGCAAATTTCTTTATGACTATTCACCAACTTTATCAAACTATAAAAATTAGAGCATTTAAAGAAGCACTACTCTAGGTGAAAAGTCATATATTTCAAAACTTGTGTTAGACAACATACCCACAATGTTAATTGAATGTAATTCAAACAACTTTTACTACCTAAAATGTTACAAAAACATGTCCTATGACTGCACAAAGAATATTTTATTTCTGTATGAGCAGTTGACTGAGATCTCCAGGAGGTGGCAGAGCCTTGCACCTGTGTGTGCAGCTAGATTAGCTGTAATTTTTGACATGATTACAGAAAGGTTCAGGAGAGGGATTTAACTTTTTAGATGTCCAGGCTTCATCAGTCAGAGAGCTTGAAGAGCAATAGGTTGTTTTAGACTGTGTGGCACATGTGGCCGCCTTGGGGATCTATGCTTAAACAGGACGTCTACAGATTAAGACTTGCCATGACCAAAACAGAATTTTAAAAAATTCACAGTAGCATCACAGAATTGGAAGATCACTTTGTTAGGTACATTTATTTGTATCTATTGTTCCACAAATTTAATGTTCTCTCAAAAAATATTTAATTTTTTTTATTGATTACCCTTCAACTGTGTGCTCCATTGCCATTACCTTCATCTGATGCTCAATTTTCAATTATTCTGCAGCCCTTTTGGTTGCATTTTGAGCTTCACTTTCTGTGTTTCTTTTCTTTCTTTTAATCCATTTTGGCATTTCGAAGAAACTCTTTGTTTAGACGAAGTGATTAATTTTGTGATATCGACATTTGCTACATTTGCAGCTGCTAGAACAGCTCCATGTATGGTTTGAATAGCAAATAAGGATTCTTCCTGCAGATTGTCAACAAACACTCGTTTACAGCAGCATTACAATGAACGGCACCATTCTGAAAAGGGACCACGGTGGTATAGTGGTCAGACTACTTGCCTCCCACGTAGGCGAGCAGAGTTCTAGTCATGGCAGGTTTGCAGGTTTCCTCGGGGATCTCCCATTTCCTTCACTCTTGCATTCCAGCACTGCTCCATACTCACCTCACTGTACCCTTGTAATGACGCAGTATGCTTAATTTTTCGGGACACAGGTGTAAAATTCTTTCGTGTGTATTTAGCTTTGGAAAGCTTTGTAATATTTTGTCAGGTTTCAAGTTAAAGCCGCGGTGGTTCGTTTCCCGTGTTTGTTTGTCGAGCAGACATGTGCTTTTGAAGGTTATCGAATGGACATCTGCTGTTTACGTTGTAACAGGAGTCCGTTTACCGTCTAGTTTCGAAAGTTGTTGTTTTGGTTATGCGGCCGTTGCGGGTACAATAATATGTTGTGAGCACGGGACACAGCATAGTTTTGGATGACGCTACTGGCAGATGCCGGAGGCCATGCGCTTATCTTAGGAGAAGGGGGAGATAGGCCTGCCTAATATATAGTGGTGGTGCCTATGCCTACAGAGAAAGTCACCAACCGTTGAAGGAGACGCGTCGGGCGTGAAGACGCACCAGCCCGAAAGGGCGTGGGTCGTTAGGGTGCCAGGAGGGAACGAACATCCCTCCTGCCTCAGTAACTTAGTCGTGCGATGTAAGTTTGAGACATTAATAAACCGTAAACTACTGTGGCACTGTTTTCTGCACTGGTATAACTGATTGTGAAAGTTCGTACTCTGTAAACTGGAAAGTCGTCTGTGCACTGTGAAACTTCAATGATAAATAAAGTATAAAGCAAACTAATCTGGAACTTCTTTTTAATTAATCGGCGTCACCTGGTACAGAGTCTTGTATTCTACCTATAAGCAAGCCGTGGCAACGTAAACATTCGGCAGGGTAATACTTCCGCAACATTACAATATGGCGCCCTACGGTGAGGCTGTAATATAATAAACATCGGCCAGGTAACTAAGCCAAATCATTACAAGATGGCGCCCAACTGTGCGGCTGCATTATTATAAATACGGAAGTAAACGAGGCGGAACAATACACCCTCAGCTCTCGATGTTAAGAGCCACCCTAATCTCTCCACTCCATAAGGCTGCAAAATCCTATAATTTCATTGTGAACTTCACTGTAATGCTAGAGCTGTAAATCAAAAAAACATCTAGGGTTTCTTTGCTCAAATTATGTGTTTTTAATATTATTTTCTATAAAGTGGGGAAAGTTGAGACTTGTGTTCTGTCCTCGGCACATATCCTCTCCTCCTCCCGACTGCAATTTTTTCCATTCAAGAGTTCACCAGGCCCAGTCATCAATTGATTTTTTAATCTAATTTACTCCAGTGTTGAACTTTAATGTATGTATATTTATTAAATGCCACATGTCGTGCACAGAAAAAACTTAATTTCAAGTTGTTTAGCACCTATTTTAGTAATTCTAATCCTTTAGCAATCAATTAACTTCAATGGTAACACCAGTATAACATTTACTTATTAATTTTTTTCTGCAGGACAGTTTTAAGATAAATATTTTAGTAGTCAATTTCATATGTTTTCAACGCACTTATTTTGGCAATGTTATGTTTTCTATAGTCGCACACCAGACAGATTAATTTACTTTTATTTATTTTCAGTTCATCAACATTTACTGTATATCATTTATAATGTTTTTTTTAAATATTTTTGAAGTTAAATTGAGTTTATTTGGCAAAATGTTCAATGTAAACATATATTTTATGTTCTTTGTATTTCCTATTCTGCTGTACTGGACTACGAGAAATTGTGTTTTCTTTGCTGTGCATGTGCACGACATGTTTATTACAGTAACTAAACTCTCGGAATAAGAGTTTTTCAAAGGGAAGAATATTGCATTGTTAAAATGGAATTCTGATAATCTTTGTAGGACCAGCTCTTTCTCTCCTTTTTGGCAACCATTCAAAGCTGTCTAAATTTTCAAAGCTCAAGATTTTGGAAATGTAATTTTTCTGATACCACTCGACCTAAGTGTAGGAGGAATGCGTGACAGGCATTCCAAGTACTGTAAATGTGCTTGGGCAGTGTTAGACGAGGCCCAAAAGCACCAACTTTGATCATTTTAGTGATTTTCCTATCCTGCAGACTGCTGAGGTAATCAGCCTACTGATGCCAAAGAACATTTGTAAGGCAATACCATTTTGGTAGATGTTAATTGCAGTACTTTCAACAGTATTAATTTTTACTGTAAATTCCTGGAAATAATTTTTAATTACATCAGTGAGAAGAAAGATTTGTTGAACACGTTCAATTTCTTCTCTTTGGAAGGACCTTCCAGAAGTACTGGGTAGAAAGAACTCTTACTCTACTGATTATACGTTAGTTGGGGCTCTTGTTTTCTACATCTGTTGGCGGTACAGAAAGTTCAATTATGCAATGACTAGAAATGATTTCAGTTTCTGCCAAAGCATTGATGAATTTTTCAAGTTTATTTATTGTCTTATTTTTCTCAATCGTTTGAAGATTTTCATGTAGTTATAATTTCAATAATGATTTTTAAAAAAATCATTAATATATTTAGTAATGCACAGCCACAAGTCAAATAGTTTCCCATCTTTCCAGCATTTTTTATTTTCTTTTTGTACACATGTACAACTACCCTGCTCAATTATTTAAGTAATATTGCAGCCGCAGCAGCGACAGTAGAGTCCTTTGGCTTACATAAGTTTNAACTACCCTGCTCAATTATTTAAGTAATATTGCAGCCGCAGCAGCGACAGTAGAGTCCTTTGGCTTACATAAGTTTGTTATTTTGTGCCATATTAAATATTAATAATTAATTTACATTCTTTTCATCCTACACGAGCACACCCGTAAAATGTCATATTTTCCAAAATGGCAAAACTCCCTCTTAGAAGATGCATTTGTGCCCAATTCTAACCACCTTTATATGAGCACTGATGTATGGGGAAAAGATATCTTCACAGAACACAAGAAACAGTTTCACTTAAATTCATGCACTAACCTTAATGTGACTCGCAACTGCATTGCGCCTTTGTACGCATATTCCATCGTCATAACCACAGTCACTCCATATGTGGTGCAGCTCTTCATAGCAGTCACCAACAGCAGTCTTTATCANATTCCATCGTCATAACCACAGTCACTCCATATGTGGTGCAGCTCTTCATAGCAGTCACCAACAGCAGTCTTTATCATATCCAAATGCTGCTGCCTAAACAAAAAAAATAAGTCATTTAAATTTTTTACACATTTTCCTTTACTGGTTACAGTTTAAGATTAAGTTATTTTTATTTAATTTGCTGTAATGGAAAAAGGACACATTTTAAGTAAAACGACAAAGATTTGTTTTATGTGNCATTTTAAGTAAAACGACAAAGATTTGTTTTATGTAGCAGCATCAGCTTGATATAATTGGAATTATGTTCATTTAAGTGTGGTTTAAGAACTATGGATTATCAAGGAATGCAAGATTTTCCTCCAACCACTATAGTTCCAAGTAAAATATCAAATTTGTTTTGAATGATTTCGACAAGGACGTCGAGATGACTTCAAATACTTCGGTAATTGTAAAGAAGAGACTTTTCCAAAAACAAAAGAAAAAATCACGGAATGTGATATAATTCCACTGTAAATTACACAACCAGAATTTACTAGGGGCATTAATATATTATCAATACAAACCATAAATACGATAATGGGGAAGGCTATGAAGATCAGGGAAATTGTGGGGTAAAACATGTGTAAATTATGTAAATTTTCATTAAATCCTTTACTCATGTAAGTACAATAAATGCAAAAAGACCTAACCAAACATTACCTAACACAAAATGTAAACNAATAAATGCAAAAAGACCTAACTGAACATTACCTAACACAAAATGTAAATACAGTGGTACTGTTTGCTTTGACATAACTTTGTATTTCGTCGTGCGGCAGTGCAAATACCACCTGTGCGTTAATCATGAAATTAGGTTGTATTCAGTTGTATTTGCTACGTCTAAAATAGCTACGCACACACAGTAGATGAGGGAGTGGGAGATAGCAATGGTTGCACCTTACCTCATTCGGCAACACACCATGATCTACTAAATAATCAATCAGTAGTGGCCAAAACAACGTTAATTCAACAAACTGGCTAATGTCCAGGTAACACCCGCCACATACATGACTATCACGCACAAAAGCACTCTTACTTGCACCCTCCATTCTCAAATCACAAGCCTTCACACGGTTTGATGCGGACGTCACAACTCACACGCGCAGCAACACTCCACGCACCGCAAACCGTACAGTACAGTATATAACGAACAACTAACCTACGGTAACATCTACAGCAGACAGATGACTGTTGATTCTTATTTGTTTACTGCAGCATTACAGGGCTACACAACATGGTGTCCGACTTAAACAAAGCGGTCCAGCTCCTAGTATTATATATTTTATTTTCGACATTGTGCTTATTGTATCATCATGCCCTCGTAAATATCGAAAACACTCAAGCTATGCAAAATCCATAAATGTATATAATTTTTGTGGGTCTACTATGTCTCCTTCAAAAAGTCTTCTCTATTGTCTATAATTACCGGTTTTTATTTCTCTTGCAAGGCTGATTGGTGTCAGTGTGTCATTCTACTTTTATATGTGCGCTTTAGTTTTGCCCATTGCCTAGATCAAACATGGGCAAATTTTTTAAGGGGAGGGCCAGATAAAATTAAAAATTATCTAGGCGGGCCAAAAAAAAAAAATTTAACAAAACAAATTTTTATAAGTGATAAACTTTATTTTTTATTTTTACATCACACACAACTTATATTATATGCTACAATGGTAAAAAAACTTAGGAAAAAAAAAAGGGACAAAAAATGTATTATTCTTTAGAAGAGTATGAAGGCGAATGTGACAGATGAAACTGTGACTGAGCTTCTAAAAGTTGTTCATAATCTGGTAGAAACTGGGATGAGCTGATTCGCAGTAGTGAAGCTAAATGGTGGTCAGTCAGTTTCTAGCGCTGTTTTTGCAAAACTTCATAGTAGAAAACACCTGTCCACAGATGTAGGAAGATGCAAACATCGCAATTATCTTCCGAGCGTGAGATTTCAGGTTTGGGAAACTATTTTGACATGGCCTTTTATAACTCAATTTTAGAAACATTGAGAAATAGTTGCTTCAATTCTACATTGTAACTCAATCAATTCAAGCTGCAATTCTGGTTTGACTGATTCACAATCCACATTAAATGGCATGCTAAAAATGTCCAAGACATGTTTGATTACTTTGAAGTCTTGGAATCTTCGTTCAAATTCTTCATGAAGACATTTCAGGCTTTTCTCATAGCTCCTAAGTTTGTCTTCCCTAACTGCAATAATTTTTAGTCTTGGAAAATGAGTCAAGTCTTTCTTGACTATTTGTTTGGAAAATAGATTCAATTGAATTTGAAACCCTTGATAGGACTCCAAATATCATGGATTAACTGATTTCTTCGCTGGAGTTTAAGGTTCAATTTATTAATGTGACAGAATATCTGTAAAAAAAATGCAAAGTCTGAAAGCCATACAATATCTTTCATATGTTCACACTCGTCCATCCTTTTTCCTCCACGAAAGAGAGTATTTCGTCTTTTAGATCCCAAACTCGTTCGAAAACCCGTCCTGCACTGAGCCACCTTACTTTAGTGTAGTAAAGTATATCCGAATATTCAGACTGCAATGATTCAAGAAACTCGAAATTGTCTATGATTGAGTGCTCGTGAACGAATGCTATTAACAAGCATAATAACATCAAGCACATGCTTCATGTCTAGAGCAGATTTACACAGAGCTTCTTGATGTACGACACAATAAAGGAACACGACTTCGTTCCCAGGAAATGATTCCTTAAACAGGCCTACAAACCATATTTCATCTCAGTCATATTCGGTGCTCCATCAGTAGTAATGTTACAAATATTGGTCAGAGGTACTTTCAAAGACGCGATGGTTTCTTGAAATTCTTGAAAATTGTCAGATCCTTTTGTCGTTCCATTTGATGAACGCATGCAAGCTAATTCTTCAGTAACACAAAAGTTATCAATACCTCTTATAAATATCTGTAACCAAGTTGTGTCAGTTATGTCCGTACTTTCATCCAATGCAAAATAACAGAATTTAAACTCCCTTATCTTCGACTCTAGTTGTGAGACAAACTGCTTATCAATTACTTCAATTCTAGAAATAATTGTTCTTCGAGACAAACTTACTGTCTCGAAGACTTACTGTCTCGAAGACTTACTGTCTCGAAGACTTACTGTCTCGAAGACTTACTGTCTGTCAAAATCGTTTGTTTTGTCAGGACACAAAATGTCACATACTTGGAGCATACAAATTTTTACAAATTCGACATCAGAACATGCTTTGTTACTTTTTGCAATATTGTATGCTACAACGTAACTGGCATGTGTAGCTAGCTTTTAAGAACAGCTTTGTTTTTTAAAAATATTTTGCTGATCTGACAGTTTTTTACGTAGAGCTCCTGCTTTTTGCTTCCGTTCTTCTTCTGTCATAGTTTCATAAGTGGCGTTGTTATGTTTTGTCATGAAGTGTCGTGAGAGGTTGAATTCCTTGAATACGGCTACAGCTTCATTGCAAATGAGGCACACAGGTTTATCCTTAATAGGCGTGAAAAAGTATTTCCAAGTCCACTCATCTTTAAAAACACGACATTCTGAATCAACATTACATTTTTTACTTGCCATTGTAACAATCAAAAATGTCAACAAACACTACCAACAAAGCAAAACTATAGAAACACAAGCCAGACACACAGCCGCAGAGGTGACTTGACACTGACTACGTGACTGTCCGAACTACACTGACCTCAAGGTTCTCAAGAACAGACGAAACGAAAATGGTAGCGCCTGATTCGTTCCAAACTTAGCCGAGCAACACACGCATTGTACTCCACATAGCCATGCTACCGATCTACAGACATCTACTACGGCACTACGCAAACTTAGTTAATATTAGATGTGATAATACCGTACTTAAAACGCAATAAGAAGGAAACCGTTATTCTATTCTAGCTAAGCAGAAAATACATTTTGTCCTATGTGTAATGGTAGGGGTTATTCAAAACCATGTCGCGAGCCGGATTGACTAGCCCGAAGGGTTGCACTTGGCCCGCGGGCCGTACTTTGCCCACAACTGGCCTAGATGGTATTAGGACCACAGTCTATTAACAAATCAGTACGGAGAGAATTAGAGAAGGGTGACGCTAGGTTTTGCACGTTAATTAGCACGCGTGCTCACATCATACTGTGCATTCACTTTTTTTCCTCTTCCCCAAATAATATTCAGCCGATTAAAATAAAGAGAGTGTGTGATCTTGTGGCAGGTAGGATTTTAACGTCGCTTACATATCCATACAACTAGAGGGTCATAGGGTTAAACACACACAGAAACAGAAAAACATTTCGCCAGGCACCGACTGAATAAGTGGTTCTTCACTTCCTCGTAAAATAGTGCCACATATAGCAATAACATGCACTGCATCATTTAGGTGGCGGTCCTCAGAAACACTGCTGGTGACATAATACACAAGGGATGCATGAAAATAAAGAAAGCAGCATAACATTACAATGTGTTCTATTTGTAAATTGTTTAGAAAAAGCAGTACCTTTTAATACAATGTTTCTGGTTTCATCCTGCCAATCAACGCTACAATGTTTGTGACATATCCAATAATTTGAACATTTTCAAATCACTGTAAATTTAATACATTTAATGAAATTAGGAAAATGACAATTTTTTTTTTAGCAAATTGGTAAATACAACAGATGTTAAACTGAAATCAGTCTATGCACCAAAAAGTTGAAGAGGTAAAGCAGGGGATGACATTTTTATGGTCGCATGAAAAGACAGAAAATTGAAAAATTTATGAACGTTATAGCTTAATAAATTACTATTCAACGTGATATACGTTACTTAGAACAACTTAAGAGAGTAACATGTTTTCATATCTTTATGCAAAAACAGCCGTATTTGATGATTGTTGAAGAATGTTGTAATATTGCAGCAAACGCAAACTTAGCTCTGTTCACTCACTCTGCAGCTGCTTTAGACGTAAATAACGGCGTCATTAAAAACAAAAAAAATCAGGAATATTTTCCTCAGACATTTATTGCATTTATGTAGTTCACGTTATCCACAGCAGACACGAAAGAGTTTGCAATACAAGCCAGGCGAACTACGTAAACAGCCTCGCAGAATCTATTAAGGCCGTGTCTCAATTTAAAGAGTACTCCTTTGAGAGAGCACTCTTTCGCACAACCTAGCAAGAGCACTGCTTCGCGCTCTCTCACGTTCTCGCTCTGTGGAATTGAGACAACCATTCTCTCGTTTCTCTCCGACGTCATGCAGACAGGTGATGCGAAAAAGATATTAAGATAAAATCATAACCACAGCTACACGAATTGAGACGACCAGTGTGTGTTCTCTGATGTCATGACACAGCCTAAGTTACTAATTATTGATTAAACTAAACTTTTACTTATAATTTATTTATTAATAAAAATAACTTACAATTAGGCTATCGCCTGGTAGCGAGCACTCATCTCTCCTCCACCCGACCAAACTCCGCTCCCATGCCCTTCCTGAACTTTGCAACCCCCTTACAGATACCAATTCCACCCGCAACAGATTCCACTCCCTCACAGACCTCACAAGCAAAGATTGCCTACCCCGCTCCATTCTCCTCCACACCCTCTGAAGCTTCTCACTGTTGTTTCCTCTCCCTCTAAACACCCCCTTACTTAACTGGCAGCATAACCTTCCCACCCTCCCTCACTGTTCACCTCCCGGTACATCCTGACCAGCCTTCCAACTTTCCTCCTGTCCTTCAACGAGCTCCACCCCATTTCTTTCATCATCACTGATGACCTATAGTACCCTTCAACCTCACCATCCTGCCCCTGTCTTCTCCATCTCCCCTTCACCCATCTTGCTGCCCTTCTTTGCACCTTCTCTAGCTCTCACCTCCACATCCACGTACAGGTCCCATATTGATGCCGCATATTCTAACAATGGCTGTACCATTGTGCCACATGTCTTCTCCTTTATCTCACCTCTGACTTCCTTCAGCACCCTTCCCAACATACCCAAAGCCCTTCTTCCACCCTCTTTACCTGTTTTTTCCATCTGAGGTCTCCCTCCAATACAATCCCTAGATAGTTATATTCTGCTGCTTCTAATACCCAAACCTATGTAACTTACCATTATGATACACAACCAAGAGCCCAGCATGCTTCCCTGCGGCAACCCTGGCGTAACCTCTCCTCCCCCCCCCCCACTTTCACCCACTGTCTTCGCCCCCTGAAGACCCCAATCCATTCCACTTGTCCAGTATAAACTCTTACACTTTCGTCATCAAAATCCCATGGGGCACCTTATCAAATGCCTTCTCAAAATCAATGAAGCTGGCATCAACCTAATTCCCCCTCATCAACTGCCTGCACCAGATCCTCTAACAGCCCAGCCAGTGCATCTCACATGAGTATCCTTTCTGAAACCATGTTGTGACTCCACCAACCAATTCCTCTTGTTCATAACATTCACCACATACTGAACCACCAGACACTCCATTACCTTTCCTGTACTCTATGCGAGACTCACCGGTCTGTAGCTGCCAGGCCTCCCCCAATCCTCCACTGTTTGTGTATTGGGACCACCAACGCATCCTTCCATCCTAAGGACTTGCTAAACAACACCTCCAAATATTTAACTAAGTCTCTCCCACCAAACTTAAGTGCTGCGTTCCCTATCCCGTCTGGCCACACTGCCATACTGCTCTTCAACCCCCTGATTACCATTGGTATCTCGCACTCCATCTTAAACTTACAAAACCCCCGATCCCTATTAACCTCTCTATGCCAATCCTCCTTTGCCTCAAACACAGACACATACTGGCCTTAAAGCATCTCAGATTTTTCTTAGTTATTTGACGCAGTCCTGCCATCCCTACCTTTCAGCAGAGGGATCCCTTCCTCACCTCCCCTTACCTTCTTAACATACCTAAACAATTTCACGCATTCCTTTCCTTTTCCTACTTCCACCATCTTCCCTAAAAATAATTGCAGTTAAACGGGGCATTCCTGATCTGAACTAGGCATTAATAGACTCAAAACAATACGAACAATGAATCGAAAAAAGTTAAGGGGGCCATGACAATACCAGCAGATTNAGGCATTAATAGACTCAAAACAATACGAACAATGAATCGAAAAAAGTTAAGGGGGCCATGACAATACCAGCAGATTTAGCCAGCACAATATAAACCCTTACAATACAAATTTTTATAGCAAACTTTTTTAAAAATAACTGACAAAGTCTCTATTCTTTCCGTTGGGTGAACCGATGTATGTTATTGTATTCATTTATTTTTTTGCGTTCTTCGTTCACGTCAAGTCGCCGGTCATAAAAATTTGGCAAATTTCCAACTTGGGCGAGAAAGGCGATGGATACGCTCAGGTTGATGTAATGAACTTCCACGTTCGAAAATGAGAAAAATGAAATCAAACTAAAATGTATTTAGATTTTCTAGCGGAAGGTCCACAATGTATTTGACGTTGAAAATCTATATTTACGCAAACTGACAGTAAAAATTACACACAAATACAAACTAATTTCACGTACCATCAGTCTACCTGTCATTTTGGATGGACGTGTATAAAATAATCACATACATACTTAATAGCATTAAATAGACATCTTCATGAATTTGAAATTACGTTAAAATACCGCCAACGCCCTTCAAACAAAATACAGTTAATTTCTAAACACCACAGAACTTACCACGGTTTTCCAGAGTCCGACATTACGTCACTCTATAAAAATCAAATCGTAATCGATAAAAAAAACTAGTAAATCTTAAATACAACACGCCTAACACAGCATACACAAATCACAACGCAACTAACAACCACAACTTTATATGGAATACTCCAAATTTGAAAAAAACAATAACGATACTTTTTCAAACTAGCTTCCCTCTTATTGGTAACAGTGCCGGTAACAGACAAATGTATCTTTCTTACTTCTCAACATTTCCCTTAAAAAAATTAGTGTGGCCAAAGCCAATATAAACGAAAAAAAATTTTTTAACAACTTTATATAGAAAAATTGCTGAAAATAGCCAATGTCAAGGGCTATATATTTCAAAAAGTTAAATGGTATATGTATATATATGAGACAATTTTTTTAGGACTAGGAAAATTACACTACATTGGTAAATACCAATGTAGTGTAATTTTATTAAATGCAAAATATTTTTTATCAATAAAATTTTTTATAAACGATATCAAAATCAGTTACGAATATATATACAACATCTGACCATTGATNACAATATAAACCCTTACAATACAAATTTTTATAGCAAACTTTTTTAAAAATAACTGACAAAGTCTCTATTCTTTCCGTTGGGTGAACCGATGTATGTTATTGTATTCATTTATTTTTTTGCGTTCTTCGTTCACGTCAAGTCGCCGGTCATAAAAATTTGGCAAATTTCCAACTTGGGCGAGAAAGGCGATGGATACGCTCAGGTTGATGTAATGAACTTCCACGTTCGAAAATGAGAAAAATGAAATCAAACTAAAATGTATTTAGATTTTCTAGCGGAAGGTCCACAATGTATTTGACGTTGAAAATCTATATTTACGCAAACTGACAGTAAAAATTACACACAAATACAAACTAATCTCACGTACCATCAGTCTACCTGTCATTTTGGATGGACGTGTATAAAATAATCACATACCTACTTAATAGCATTAAATAGACATCTTCATGAATTTGAAATTACGTTAAAATACCGCCAACGCCCTTCACACAAAATACAGTTAATTTCTAAACACCACAGAACTTACCACGGTTTTCCAGAGTCCGACATTACGTCACTCTATAAAAATCAAATCGTAATCGATAAAAAAAACTAGTAAATCTTAAATACAACACGCCTAACACAGCATACACAAATCACAACGCAACTAACAACCACAACTTTATATGGAATACTCCAAATTTGAAAAAAACAATAACGATACTTTTTCAAACTAGCTTCCCTCTTATTGGTAACAGTGCCGGTAACAGACAAATGTATCTTTCTTACTTCTCAACATTTCCCTTAAAAAAATTAGTGTGGCCAAAGCCAATATAAACGAAAAAAAATTTTTTAACAACTTTATATAGAAAAATTGCTGAAAATAGCCAATGTCAAGGGCTATATATTTCAAAAAGTTAAATGGTATATGTATATATATGAGGCAATTTTTTTAGGACTAGGAAAATTACACTACATTGGTAAATACCAATGTAGTGTAATTTTATTAAATGCAAAATATTTTTTATCAATAAAATTTTTTATAAACGATATCAAAATCAGTTACGAATATATATACAACATCTGACCATTGATGTAAATGAATCGAACAAATATTTCATTAAGCTAAAAATAATTATCATGTATTGCGATCAAATTATTAAGGCCTCTTCTCATTATCAAAGTTATAGAGAAATATTAAGGCCTCAATAATTTGTGTAAAAGTACGAAGCCCACAGTTGATGTGTAGATGAAAATATATATATTGCTTACATTTCACAATTACGCTTCTATTATTAAATATTAATCATTTAATTTTTATTTTTAAATATTTAAATTGAAGGAGAAAGCTTCTTTCAACAAAATATTGTGAAGTGTGTGTGTGTGTGTGTACATGTGTAGTGTAGCTATAATAGTTTTTTCTCTGTCCAGGTAAGAGGGGTTACGATTAAATATAAAACAATTAAACCTGGAACATATGATTCGGTAAGCACATTACAAATAAGTTTATAGATAATGAATGATCCCAGCCTATGTTAAGAATAGCAAATCAGAATCGTTGGATACCTACGAAACCGACCTAACTAGAAAAATGAGCTAGAATGAACATAATTTAAATATATAATTAATTATTTTGTAGTTACTGTAAGTGTTATAGTTTGGAAAAATTCGTATACTATAGAAGGGAATGCTGATGCTAACATTAGGCATTTATAACAATAAACTCTGTAGAACCCTACTACTCTACAAAAAGGCCAAGAATTGTGTGAAAATTTATAATAGTAATTAAACCCCTACTGTCGATAAATTAAGCAGACGGAGTAGTGATGCGAATGCTGGGAAGACTGTTGGTAAATTTAATCAAAGCTCCAGTAAATTATGTTCACCTATTGCAGTTAAGTGTTCAGAACAAAATATGAAAGTCCACCGCGAAGCACGTCCACCACCTAAGACCCGTGGAATCAGACTGCCGGAGATTGCGAGAGCAACCAGCGCTCTTGCCGAGAGCTACCTTCACTTAGCGAGGTAGTTCAATTAACTGACCTCATTAACACAGAACTTGAAATATATATGTACATAAATCACTGACACATTCTGAGCTAGTTTTCTTAGTCCTGTACAGAGTTAAGAGTTCTTAATCAAGCACTAATTAAAAAAACAAAACATGTTTATGTGGAGCCTTGCAGAGCACATGGGAAATTTCGGAATGTTAAGTTTTGGGGCACTCTATGACCTGAACGGTCAGGTTGAAATAAAGACTAATTATTGCTCTCGTAAAATTATATAGAACACTTCAAAAACCATAGCCTTGCAACTCTACACCTCATTAAATATGCACATTGCGTGAATGTATTCTGCGATTACTTCCCAATCCCTTAAGGGCGAATTTCACTAAGATTTCCCTGTGGGTGATAAATTATTATGCTATTTACTACACATTTTAACACCTGATTCCTATCGTCACTACACAGATCTCTCTAGGGACACCACAGGCACTCCGTTGGATCACTCGGTGTCGGGTCATGACCCATTCCCAAGTGAACGATCCGGACATGCATCAGGACGCACAACGTGCGTGTTACGCGGGCCGCACTGGAGTAGCGACTGTGGGCTGGTGACGCCATGACAGTGGCCGTGCCAGACCACGCAGGAGTGGTCCACGTCAACAAGAGGAAGAAATTGATGACTACAGTCACTCTCATAACGACGATAGGGTGTGATCATAATGTAAAATATAATATTTAAAAAATCATACACAACATATATGTCACGTGGTTGGAAATACTCACCACTTGTATTGACGTGAAGATACAGAGGTATCCTTAAGGCCTTACAGACAGGACCACAATCAGACTGAAGACACAACACCAGGAATTGACAGGAACTATGACTGTGCATTGTGATAACCTATAACAGGGCAATTGTGTGACAAAAACATATACACAAACAAAATACATAACTTTTAAATTATCTTGATGGTGCTAATAATTACTTTCAAAAGAATGTACAACACATTACAAAATAGCAGGTAGTGCTTAAATGCTCGCTGCTCGTTGACAGGCCAAGTGCGAACCTTCGGTGAGGGGACTTGGCGCACTGGCATCCAATCACTGCACCAAATAAAATAAATCTAGTTGTTAACATTGCATTTTAACATGTACACAAGACAAAAAATGATACAGCAATTAGATAATTAAAAATAGCAAACTGAAATAAAAAAATCTATTGATCTCATAGGGTACACACTACACAGATATGCAGAGCAAATGGTAAACCCTGATATCGGAGTGAGAGATTTCAGCACACTCCATCTTTTAAATAACACATCCGAGTGTTAGGGAAGTACGGATTTATTCAAGGAAAATAGTACCTCTAGTTACCATAGCATTTTCACCGGCATAATTCCCCTACCTGACATCTTACTTATTTTGTAAGAAACAATGTGAAATATAAGGTACCGATTATTGCCAGTTATTTATATTGGTTGATTTCCCCTCCCACCCAAATTATTTTCTCATAAACTATGTAGCGATGGTAGCAGTAGGAAAATACCAGGAGAATTAGGGACAACCAAATCGGTTTATGTCACAGGCAAGGGCATCTCTCTCCCCTTATTCTAAGCGACATGTAACACTATTATTTAAATAAGAAAATAATTTTTACAAAAATTTTAGNAATCTCTCTCCCCTTATTCTAAGCGACATGTAACACTATTATTTAAATAAGAAAATAATTTTTACAAAAATTTTAGTTTATAGAAAAAACTAAATAATGGCTTACTACCATAGATTATTTTTTATTATCTCATTTCTCATACAAAAATAATNGTTTATAGAAAAAACTAAATAATGGCTTACTACCATAGATTATTTTTTATTATCTCATTTCTCATACAAAAATAATTTCAAACAGTGTCGCAAGTTGTTCGTAATTTCAGTTTTAGAAAGAATTTATTGACCCCGATACATTTGCTGGCCAGGTACAGTGAGAAGGAGCAACACAGTACACTGCGAGGCCGTGCAGCTTGGTCTTACGCTGCACATTGCTGTAACTGCGAAATTTCACGCCACCCGACAGAGATAGTTCATGCACTGCCCCTCGTCCCTCATGGGGCGACACCTTGTGGTAGCGAGGCAGGATGCCTCTACAGAACTGTAAAATATTAAATTATTTCACCTGAGAAAATATTCTTATCCCCTAGTCCATACACATTCAATGGGTATTGGAAACAGTTCTCCGTCTTCCACAAAAATATATTAATGGAAACATTAAGGGGTATTTAAAAATTACACCATGATCTCCTAACTATATAACATTACACACAGGAAAACAGTGCATGTTCTAAGTGCCCCAAAGTGTAACCAATAGTGCGCAGCATTTTTCTAAAAACATCAAACAACATAATCTCATTCACATACTACAGTCAGGGGTGTGTTTAATTGTATTACGAACGACCATGGGAACCCACACCACTTTGACCAGTTGGACTCGTCCATCCCTTCAAGAAACAGCCACCTGGTAACAATGTAGCCAAATAAATACAAACCCTTCACAGAAAATGCTATACTGAGACTTTTCTCTAGAAAGCCTTTTAGTGTATTTAATATTTATTTATAACAGAGCAATTATGTTTTCATAAAGGGAGATTTCCTATAAAGGCCTCCATAATAGTAATGTTTATTTAGTGCGGTGACACTCCCCATCAACTTCGAAACATCAACGTTAACATACATTTGTTAATTAACGCAGGTGTCACTAAGGTGTTTAATTTAATTTATATAATTTTACACCATTGCAATAATGTTTCATAGTGTTTATATTATGTTTTACCATGCAGTGTTTGACGTTGGTTCTCCCGACTTGTGATGGAAGCCGATGCCACTCGCCAATTCGTTTCAACACTTTAACCAGACTAATAAACCAAATAATTAGATTGATTTTATTTCTTGTGTGGGGAGAACCATCTGCATTCTCACCAGAGAGCACCAGGTTACTGTGTATCGCTATTGTGGAAGGGGAGAACCACCTGCATTATCACCAGAGAGTTTAATGTTAGTGCGTATTGGTAATGTGTGTCCGCACAACATCTTGTTCATTTTCACATTAAGGTCCATGGTAGGCCCTAAGTGATGGGATCTTTTTCTTTCTTTAAAAAGTTCAATTAGTGTTGAATCATTGTCGTCCGGGACACGTAGAATGTTACACCCTTTGTAGTATCTCCCACAATTTTTCCATTATATTTTAGGCATACCAGACGGCCTACAGTCTCGTAGTGTTATATCAAGTGTGTGACAACATCATCTGTCACCCACAGAGACACCCAGGGCCCCTTGGGCCATCGACAGAATGACCTACATCACTAACTCTCCACTGGGTAATTGTGCCAGGCAATTCTACACTCCACCAGCCCTGGGTCACGTCGACCACTATTTATGTTCAAATACTGGTAAGTTCGTCTTCAAGCAATGTAGATCAGCAGAGGTCTCCAGGGAGCTACTGGTCATCGACCACACGACTCTCACCAAGTTATGCTCATTGAGTTATGGTGCCAGGCAACCTCATCAGTTTTCACTTTAACTTGGTATGCCAGGAAAGGTTGGGAACCCACATCAACATCTCTAGAACCCTTTACACATCAGATTGACTGGCTATAGGGTTTGAACCACTTTTAATTTTTTTCTGGTTTTATTTCCCTACTGTTTAACTGCACTCGGGTTACGTGGCTCTATCTCCTTGGCTGTAGGCCTGTCGACATCACATCACTGCAAAAGACAGCGGTCGTCTTGGCTCTATCTGCCATGAGATTCTCACCAATGCATGGTGTGCCTAATGGATTATTTATCCGGGAATGTGGGAGGAGGGGACACTGTGTTGAACCGCTTGTTGGAACCCCTAATAGTAACCTATTAAGGTAAATAAAGCAAGATTGTCACATGAGTCATGTAGTACATGATGACGAGGCCGGTGCGTTAAGTTCTCGCTGGTACATCATATCCTGATTGTGGCCGGGTGTTCGGTACACTGGTGTATCAACCAAAGGTGGATCATTCGATGAATTTTCGAAAATGCGGAAACCAAATCCCGCAGATTCGCGAATGTTTGCATATATTATACACATATAGTGGAAGTGTGTTCATCTATAAATGCCAAATAAATGCGAGCGAGCATGCTTGTTTTTGTATATGATATATATACACCTAAGTACGTGAAATGCAAATACGCACACTTGAGGGCAAACAAAATATTGCTTAGTTACCGCTTGTAAACAAATAGTTTTACTTTACTAGAATTTAACGTCATGGTTCTTTATGAATCCCTGGCGACGAAGTACCCGACATATTGGATTTGTACCTTCAGCGCCCTATTTGTGGTTATAAATTACAACAGGGGAAATGCTGATCTGTACTAACCTTTATCTATGGTATAGGCTTCGGATTGGATATGTCACGTCAACAGAACGAAGTTGATGAATTGTTCGATGTTAAGAACTCATTTTACATTGGGAATTATCAGCAGTGTATAAATGAGGCGCAGAAAGTTAAGGTAGTTTCTATAATGTGTTTTTTTTTCAAGTAAGCTAAGTACTAATTTTACATAGATTTGATTGACTTTCATTTTAGAGGTTATGTATCTAGCGGAGTGAACTAGGCCATGTCTCTGATCGTGGCCCAATTGGTCCAGAGAGTGCTGTCGCGAACACTTTGTTATGACGTCAGAAAGAACGCCCTTTAGTCGTCTAAATTTATTTCGTTGGAGATCGCGAAACATCGATAGCTCAGATGAGGACGCATTTGTGTACTTGTCGCTCTTTCGCACACAATGACCATGCGCCATATTTTTTTGCTGTATTTCCGTGATTGAATAAGGTTATAGTAGTTTTCTGGTCCAAAACCAGGTCACATTTAACAGTAAATGGTAATTATTAACCACCGAACACGATTACGCTACCCGTCAAAATTAACGTGTTTTGCGCTGTATCCAAAGACACTGTTTTCGGCCCGTTTATTTTTCACAAGCCTATTGTCACTGGAATCCCTTATTTGGACATGCTTACAGAGTGGTTGTTTCCTCAGTTAGAAGAGGCGGCGGGGGACTTGATTTTCCAGCAGGATGGTGAGCCACCACATTGGCACCTAGCTGTTTGCGGATACCTGAACGAGACATTGCCACAACGCTGGATTGGTCGAGGAGCAGCTGGTGACCAGGCTCTTCATCACTGCCCCCAAGAAGTCCAGATCTTACACCGTGCGATTTTTTTCTAAGGGGGTACATAAAGTATAAAGTGTTTTGTCCACCATTGCCGGCTAACATTGACGACCTCAAAACGAGAATTACGGATGCCATCCAAACCGTAGCACCGCACATGCTGACGATTGTGGAACGAGTTTGATTATTGCGTGGAAGTCGTCAGGGGCGCTCGTGGTGGTAACATTGAACATTTAATGAAGATATGGTAAACAAACTTCACAGTTCTAAGGTTCATTTGATTGGTCAACCAAGGTTGAAGGTTGTTTGGTTTTGATATTATAAACCTTCAAAGTTGGGGTATTCTTTAATACTCGCGGGTAAAAAGGTGTGTAAAATACGTAGGTTACCGTTATATTTCCGTACATTACATAACTTAACCTAACCTATCGAAACCTAACCTTAACTAACTTAACTTTAGGTTACTTCAGTTTGTTACATTACGTTACGTAACATATGGAAATATTATGGTAACGTATATATTTTGTACTTGTAAATGTATGTACACTATAAACCAATATTAAAATGGGTAAAAAAATATCCACGCCACCGTTATATTTTGGTATGTGAATACAATTGTTTTTTTCTTTGTGCCATGTGAGGACCTACCAGTGGGAGCAGCAGACATAGCAGAAGCAACGCAGGAGGACATTGTCGTGTTAAAATTATCAGATCTCATTCTACAAGGATGGCCACAAGTTGTTTCTCGAGAGTTGAAGCCATTTGTTTGCCGAAAATTAGAACTATCACTGTAACAATATTGTGTATTATGGGGGAACAAAGTGGTCGTTCCAGAGGTGTTTCAATTAAGGGTTCTGAAAATGTTATACGAGGAACATCCGGGCATGTCAAGAATTAAAATGTTAGCTAGAAGTTATGTGTGGTAGCCCGGAATGGACAACCAAATTGAGAAAGAGGTGCGGCATTGTGAAGTTTGTCAGTTAAACCAGAAGGCTGCACCGCCAGTGCCACTGCATCCATGGAGCTGGCCAGGTAGAATATGGCAAAGGGTGCACATAGATTTTGCGGACGAACATAAACAGAAGTTCCTAGTTGTGGTGGGAAGCCTTTTCCAAGTGGTTGGAAGTCCTTCTCATGAACACTACAACACCATTCCACACTGTGGAAAAGTTGAGAACATTGTTTGGGGTGCCTGAAGTATTAGTAACCTATAATGGCCCGCCATTTCAGTCTGACGAGTTTGATCGTTTTTTTGTCGTCAAATGGTGTAAAACATGTTAAGATCCCACCATATCATCCACAGTTGATCGGTGCGGCAGAAAGGCAAGTGCGGACTATCAAGCTAGCACTCAACCGCAGGAAGATCGAGCCAACCGCACCCGTACATTACCACATAGGCTAGATGTATTTTTGGTGCATACAGGAACACCTCACATTCTGTAACTTAGAAGACTCCGGCAGAACTGCTTGTACAAAGGCAACCCTGAACTCGTTTGGCACTGTTGAAACCATCATTTTCAAGTGCAATGGCAAAGCGGCAAAAGCACATTAATCTTAGGGCGGACCAAAAACGAGGCCCAACGAGGAAACGTAGAGAGGGAGAAGTAGTTCTGGTAAAGACACTGAGGGGAGAAAATACCAGATGGGGTCAATGCAAGATAAAAAAACAGGTGAGTGCAGTTACTTACCATGTACAGGTGGGAGACGGCGTGAAATTTATGGATGTTGACTACTTGAAGTCTCTGGCTGTTGACATGCCAGCAGCACAAGAACATGAATGGCAAGTAAATACGAGATGGGAAAACAATAAATATGACACTTGGAGAAGGTATAGGGTTTCAAAGGGAGTCGAGCATACCATCCACTGAAGAATCAGGGGCAGCGACATCCACCGGGCCACAGATCAAGAGTCCGGGACAAGCTGAAGAGGTGACCAAACGAAAACAACAGCCCAGCCACCACGATAAGGAGTGAGGAAGAGGAAGGGTTTTGAGGATTTTCACAACCACCACCTCCAGAGAAAATAGCATTGCAGATGTTCAAGTAGATTGATTGCAGCACCACAGAGACTAAATGTATAAGGGTTGGGGGTCATAAATGGAAGGGGGAGTGTTATGTTGGCAGTATTTGGAATTGTAAATAGCGTGTTTTTATTTTATTTTTATAAACAGTGAAAACTGTTATGGCGACACACCATTTGATAGATCTGGACCAAATTTGGCAGGAATGCCCTTCAGTACCCAACTTAAAATACTGTGTAGACCAAAATGGGCTCTGGTTCCCCATTGGGCTGAACCTCTAAAACAGTGTCGTGTGTGTCTCATTGCCCTCTTATACCTGGGAAACACCAGGAAGTTCAACTAGTTTAAAGTAAAATTTTACCTGACAGAATCATGTTGTGGTTTGCAGCCTTCGAGCCCCGCTGTTCAGCTGGAGAGGGATGTGTTTATGTACAGGGCGTACATTGCACAGAAGAAGTACAGAGTCGTGCTTGATGAAATAACTGGAGTGTCTCCAAGTGAACTACAGCCTCTAAAACTCTTGGCTGAGTATTTTGCAGCACCTGCTAAAAGGTAAATGTAGATTGTGTTCTCGCCTGAAGTTGTTTATTGTGATATTTGTCGTTTGTGTTGAGTAGGGCATATTTTTTTGTTATTTTTTCAGGGGTTCTATTGTCTCAAAATTAGAACAGCAGACATCTGGGAATGTTGATGTCAGTAATCATACCTTTTTGATAGTCGCTGCTACAATATACTACCACGAGGGTAACTTTGAGTCTGCTTTGAGGATTCTGAACCAAGCCGACCATCTGGAATGGTAAGTTAGTCATGACTTGCGTGCACTCTGTAGGGATGTTAATTTGTATCTGCTGTGAGGTTTGACTTGCAGATAATTTGCCTGGCCCTGTCAGAGTTTATTTGCAATTGTAAACAGTATTTTCAATTATATTTGACATTCTGAGTTACTGTTTCATTCAAAGTTAAGATTTTATGAGAATGATTGTATGGATGAGTGTTTATGCCAGTATTGCACCACTCTGAAAATAGGCGTTTATTTAAAATATATTTTATTTTGAAAACGGTTTGGAGGTTTTAACCGAGAAACTCGACTATAGTGCATTCACAGTTACTTCCAACTTTTCTGAAGCCCTCTCTGGTTCTACTATCGGGCTATTCCTCCGTCTCATTCTAACAGTTTAACATAGTCTTAGAAAATTACCCTGAAGGGACAACGCACCGTATTTGTGTGCACTCAGTGTAATAATATTTTGCATGAGAACTATTTCTTATCAGGCATTACCAACACACCTAAGTGCAAGGAGAAGGTGCACAAACTAATTAGCCTACTTTGACACAAATTCTCATATTCATGCAACAGCAAATGCAACTCGGTAATTCACAGATACGACAAAGTATACAGCAACTAGAACAAAAGATCGACACTACACAAAATTTAAATGAAGTCAACGTTAAATTATAAACACAGCAGTTGAAAGTTTGAAAAGTGAAATTGCACAGTCTAAAATAGATCTGCAGATGCAAGTAGACAATGTAAAAGATGGGGTAAAACAAATTGACAGTGTAATTACACCAGTAGAAACAGTATGTCAGGTAACTTCAGATTCTACAGACAGTATGCAGCAAAACTTTGAAAGGCTACAGTTAGATACTTTGGAGTGCAATCAAAGGCTATATAGCAGGATGTTAGGCAGGTAGCTGAATTTTGGAGAGGGGCGGGGGGGGCAGTGGTGAGAGGAGGCATTAAAGAGCCTACTGAGACACACGGATTCTAAATTGTCACAAACCAAACCACAGCAGTTTTAGAAACTAAAAGTAAGGCAATATGTAGCAACCCAGCAAACCAACGGACAATCATACTGATCAACCACACATACCAAACATTGATTTGCAACAATCACCACCTAGTGCACAAGCATTCGTACCCCATACCAGCCAAGTACGCCAAGGAAGCAGAGGAGTTGAAACTTCTGCTAGAATGGAGGGTAATTTTCAAGTCCTTATGTGAATCCAGTTGAATGCATCAGCAAGTCTTAAGTGACATTGAGACTCTGCCTTGACGCAGGGAATTTGAATAAAATAATGGTTAAAGACAGAGATAGCCCTATATTTTAATTAGTGAAATCTACACGTTCTATTGAGGTGTCAAGTTCCTGGGTATCCTAGACCTTTCGTGTAGATTCTGGTAGCTATCACTTGAAAGAAATTCAAAGCAGTTCACTGCATTTCTATTCAAAAATTATCAGTATGGGTTTCATGTTAATATCATTTGGCACATGTAATGCAATCACTGAATTTACAAGGTGACTTGATATAACTCTTGGAGAGGAGTGTAACTCATTTTCCCGAGTTTACGTTGGCGTTCTTGTCATATCGGAGACATTCGAGGAACATGTATGACATTGGACAGTCATGAGCAAATTATGAGAGGCATGCAAGCCTATCATACTGCGCAAGTTTCTGTATTGTAGAGAAGAGCTACGATTTGTGGGATATTCTTAATGCCGACCAGTATTAAGGCTGTGCCTGACAAACTATTGGTTATTAAACAGTTCCCAACCCCAAAGAATGTCAAGCAGTGTAGGGCATTTTATCATTATTACTTTAGTGAGATAGCAGAGGTTTCCTCTCCTCAAGCTCCTGAAGAAAGACCAAGATTGGGCTTGGGACCAAGAGGAACAAGAAGTGTTTAAAAACTTGCAGCAGATTTTTCTGGAAGGACATGTGATTTACCATTCAGTACAGAACAAGGAGTTCTGTTTGTACACTGATGCTTCAGCTTAACGCCTTGGGAGTTTGATTTTCTCAAGTGGATGACGACAGGGTTGAGAAGACGGTAGCGATGGTGAGCAGAACGCTGAAGAGTGCCAAGAGGAACTACATGACTACAGAGCATGAAGCCTTTTCCATCATCTAATCTATTCAGAAATATTGTGATTAGCTACTTGGCTAGACTCACCAAGAGCAGATGTGCCTGGAAGCCGGTATGACCTCCGTGAGCAGGGTAACGAGGGGGTGCTTTTTACTTCAAGAGTTTGGCTTAGAGATCTGTCACATCAAGGGATCAGAGAACCTGACAGCAGACTATCAAGTAGTCTCCTGGACATCACAGAAGAGGCCCAGACACTCCATCAAGACAAGGGAGTTCCTGGTGACAGCATCGAAGATGACCGCTATACTGAAGATGAGTCCCAACCTGAATTGCATCTTCAAGGAGTTACGACAACTACAAGAAGAAGATGAAGGTTGCAGGAGCGTTAGAGAGCAGCTGCGAGCTGCCGAACCCAGCAACAAAGTCCACCTGCTGTCCTGAGAGTCTTCTCAATGTATTTTGTTCCACCGTGGTAACACAAAAATTTATTCTCTAGGAAATTCATAAGTCTGTTCTGCCTAGAAAGGTCATGTATGAATTTATTTCGAATTTACATTTTATTTTAAAACATATTGGCAGTACATGAGTTTATTAAACGGTGTGCAGACTAGTCTATTAGTCTGGAATGCAAAAAGACATAAGTGTTGAGATCTTTATCACAAATCCAAGCACCCTCAAGAACACTTAAGAGAAAAAAGGCAAGCTTANGAAATCTAGACGTTCTATTGAGGTGTCACGTTCCTGGGTATCCTAGACCTTTCGTGTAGATTCTGGTAGCTATCACTTGAAAGAAATTCAAAGCAGTTCACTGCATTTCTATACAAAAATTATCAGTATGGGTTTCATGTTATATCATTTGGCACATGTAATGCAATCACTGAATTTACAAGGTGACTTGATATAATCTTGGAGAGGAGCGTAACTCATTTTCCCGAGCTTACGTTTATCATTCTTGTCATATCGGAGACATTCGAGGAACATGTACGACATTGGACAGTCGTGAGCAAATTATGAGAGGCATGCAAGACTATCATACTGCGTAAGTTTCTGTATTGTAGAGAAGATCTACGATTTGTGGGATATTCTTAATGCCGACCAGTATTAAGGCTGTGCCTGACAAACTATATTGGTTATTAAACAGTTCCCAACCCCAAAGAATGTCAAGCAGTGTAGGGCATTTTATCATTATTACTTTAGTGAGATAGCAGAGGTTTCACTCTCTTCAAGCTCCTGAAGAAAGACCAAGATTGGGCTTGGGACCAAGAGGAACAAGAAGTGTTTAAAAACTTGAAGCAGATTTTTCTGGAAGGACATGTGATTTACCATTCAGTACAGAACAAGGAGTTCTGTTTGTACAGTGATGCTTCAGCTTAACGCCTTGGGAGTTTGATTTTCTCAAGTGGATGGCGACAGGGTTGAGAAGACGGTAGCGATGGTGAGCAGAACGCTGAAGAGTGCCAAGAGGAACTACATGACTACAGAGCATGAAGCCTTTTCCATCATCTAATCTCTTCAGAAATATTGTGATTAGCTACTTGGCTAGACTCACCAAGAGCAGATGTGCCTGGAAGCCGGTACGACCTTCGTGAGCAGGGTAACGAGGGGGTGCTTTTTACTTCAAGAGTTTGGCTTAGAGATCTGTCACATCAAGGGATCAGAGAACCTGACAGCAGACTATCAAGTAGTCTCCTGGACATCACAGAAGAGGCCCAGACACCCCATCAAGACAAGGGAGTTCCTGGTGACAGCATCGAAGATGACTGCTATACTGAAGATGAGTCCCGACCTGAATTGCATCTTCAAGGAGTTACGACAGCTACAAGAAGAAGATGAAGGTTGCAGGAGCGTTAGAGAGCAGGTGTGAGCTGCCGAACCCAGCAACAAAGTCCACCTGCTGTCCTTAGAGTCTTCTCAATGTATTTTGTTCCACCGTGGTAACACAAAAATTTATTCTCTAGGAAATTCAGAAGTCTGTTCTGCCTAGAAAGGTCATGTATGAATTTATTTCGAATTTACATGTTTTTTTAAAACATATTGGCAGTACAAGAGTTTATTAAACAGTGTGCAGACTAGTCTATTAGTCTGGAATGCAAAAAGACATAAGTGTTGAGGTCTTTATCACAAATCCAAGCACCCTCAAGAACACTTGAGAGAAGAAAGGCAAGCTTACAGGAAAAAAAAAATATTTTTTTTTTATTAAGGTAATGTAAAGATGATTTTGTATGTGAATGCATAAAATATAAACCAGGTCCAGTCGTCTCTTTGGCAGATAAAGGAGGACTAAACCTTTAAAGTAACATTCATAATGGTAAATTGTTAAAGTCAGCAAATGTGTTAATTTTTGTTCTTCGAAGTATCGCTGTGTGTTTGTGTTTCAGCTCAGCATTAACATTGCAGACGTACCTGAAAATGAACCGTGTTGATCTAGCGTTAAAGGAGTTGAAGTCCATGCAGGAGAAGGACGATGATGCTACTCTCACTCAGCTGGCACTAGCATGGCTTAATATTACCATGGTAAGGCAGTTATCGACGTGTGCACACTTACGATTTATAATGTTTATAAGCTTCTGAAATGTGATGCTACCTGACCTGTGGTAACAAAGTGTATAAATTGATCGTAAAATACTTATAGGTTTAAAATCCTTTTGAAAGTTTTATGTTGGTTTTAAATATTATTTTTATACATTGCAGTGAAAATTTTTTGGTATATGGATTTTGAATGTTTGATGTTATAACTTTAAAATGTAAAGTGTGAACAGTAGTCTTTACTAGGTAGTTGTTGTATTAGATCCTTTAGTCCTAGAAATTGTACATTTCAGTACTTGGAAAGTCCTTGAATTTAAATACAGAGTGTAACCAAAACCTGGTACTCAAACTTTTAGGGATGTTAAAAAAAACCAAAAAGGAAATGTTTTATGTAACCATAGGTCTGAAATTGATAATTGAAGTATGTTTTGACGTGGCAGAGAATGAGACTGAAACAATTGAAACATTAAACTTCTCAAAGTGGGTTAATGAAACTGAAACAATTGAAACATTAAACTTCTCAAAGTGGGTTAAATCAAACATAAAGATGAGCAGAGATGGCCGGTGAAGACCGTTAACAAAAGCAGCCGTGGCCATTCCTTGATGAAATGTGATGGAGTCACGAGTATCAGATCGCAGCTGGGGGCCACTGTGGCTGAGTGGTTAGACTGTTCACCTCCCACCAAGGTGAATTGGGTTCAAACAGGATTTTTGCAAGTGAGAATCGTGCCAGACAATGCCGCTGGTCGGCGGGTTTTCTCGGGGATCTCCCGTTTCCCCTGCCCCTTCATATTCGCCTCACTTCATCATCAGCTCTCAATACCTCGATGTTAAGAGCTGCCCAAACNCCTCATCAGCTCTCAATACCTCGATGTTAAGAGCTGCCCAAATCTCTTCAATTGCTTACATCGCAGCTACAGGGTAGGGCTGCAAGCCTGCAGCGTACCCCAAACTACGCCTCAGTACTGCAGTACCAGGAACTATTACTTTGCGAGGGATGACTGCAAACTCTGTAAAGGCCAGGCAAAAATTAATGAAAAATATTGTTACTACGAAACGGAGTCAGGAGAACATTAGAGTGACACTTACCCATAACTGAGGTAATAAACACACTAATGTAGCATTTCAGCACTAAAGAAATTACATTGATTGCAGAACTAAATTACATAAGATATTAAAATGTATTTTATAGCAACTACGTCCTGATCACAGGTAAAGCACCAAAGTCGTGCATGTCGCTGCGAAGGCCGTGTTCACCAGACTGGCAGGAAGGAGGATGACGCACTATGTACGCAGTGCGCGCTCTTAGAAGCACGCGGCTAAGCTTCGGGTGCTTGCTGCTAGATGACATAGGCTTACCTAAACTGCAGATTTCGAGGTGTTCCACACTTGGTAACACCTGGAAAAGAGTTCACGTTAGGTGAAAATTTACTGAGCTTTAGGGACACTGCACAAAAAGCGGTGTCGCCACATGCAACGGTAAAGTGAAAAATGTGTGACATGTTAAAATACACATCCGGAGAGGAGCTATGCATGCAGTTAAGCGGCACAGAAATACGTCTGCACTTGGTCAAAGTGTAATTCCAGTGAGGAGGCTAGACCGGGTAAATGTGAAAGTAAGGAAGGTCCTTACGTAAATTAAAATGAATAAAGATCATCAAGACAATTATCTCTCTTAAAATCAAAATCTGATTGAAATATTTAATATCCCCAATTAAATTAATATAGTGAATGTGTAACCATGAAAGATAGGGGAAATTATATAAAAAAAAAATTTAAAAACAGTAAAAGATGAGATGAATTGGCAGTGTGTAAAAGTAACCGTTGTTTGTCAACATGAAGGGTCATCAGCTCTCAGCAGACAATGTCAAATTCCATATGGCAAAACTTACCAAACAAAAGCTGAGCGACCTGAGGTATGAAGTGATCATGCACCCTCTATATTTCCAAGACTGAGCAATGTCAGACTACATGTTTATCACTCTCTGAAGTGCAGGGTGTCCAAAACAGAGACATTGCAGAAAGTGTCTTTCAGGATTTCCTTGTTTTAAGGGAGCCATGTTTCTGCGATGAGGAGATTGAGGGCCTCGTGTACTGTTGGTAGAGGGAATGTAGGCCTATCGCTGTAGATGGAGACTAAGTTGAATGATGTCGATACGCTTCCTCCATTCCAAAATTCATTAATTGTGTGTTGTATGAAAACTATCATTCATTACTGAACAACTTTGTGTGATACAAAAAAAAATTACATAGAATAAATTGTTACTACTTGATTAACTTTGCAGTAAATGGTGTTATTGCAAGATGTACGGTGCCCCTTGAAATCTGGAATTGCAGTGTTTGTGTCATTTTTAAAACGTGATTGCCAGCCATGTAAAAATATGCACTTTAGGAAGGATTTTATAGTGTTTGGTGTTGGCCTTCATATCAGGTGGGCTGTGTACGTACAAAGGCATTAGCGTGCCATTGAATGCACACTCTGGTAGTCGCACATCTTTGGTTGCAGGGCGGGGAGAAGCTGCAGGACGCATACTACATCTTCCAGGAGATGACGGACAAGCATGCGAGCACCCCGCTGCTCCTTAATGGACAAGCTGTGTCCTTCTTGGGGCAGGCCAAATACGAGGAAGCGGAAGCAGCGCTACAGGAAGCACTAGACAAGGATAGCAACAACCCGGATACGCTGATCAATATGATTGTGTTGTCGCAGCATCTTGGCAAGCCACCAGAGGTACCATACCACTTTCTTACTGTGCTGCTTGCAAACACCAGATATTGACTGTGCTACACTATACATTTTTTTTAAAGACTAATCGAAAATAATTTAATTATATTGCCAGCCAAGTTGTGCACTTTTTGTTTGTTTACTTTATCAATCCCTGTTAAGACAGCAGTTCATTCATTTTGTGTGCATCTTTACCTACATCCCATTTTTATTATTCTTATGTGTTTACTACACTCGTAGGTTGGCGACAATGAGAACGAATCACATAATCGGCACTGTATCCAACGCTCTATTATCTTGTTATTATAAATATTATAAACGGAATTTGGAATACGGTTATAGTTGTGGTAGTATTTTGACGGGCATGATTATTATTGGAAACGTATCTGTTGGAGGTTTAGTAAGAATTGTAAAGGTTTGAAAACTGCTCTGCAAGTAATGAATGGCAAACATTGCCGCAAATAAATAAGTTGTGGCAATTTTAACAGAGTGATTGAGCTTGAACATGGGTCGGCCGGCNATTTTAACAGAGTGATTGAGCTTGAACATGGGTCGGCCGGCGAAGGAACAATGTGGGGAAAAACAGTAAATAAAAATTATATTCTGCTCAATTTAAAGAACTGAAGTTTGTCGCTACTAGGCCACCTGAGTCATACAGGATGATGGCTAGTACGTTACTTAGTTACTATACTTTGGTGCAGACTAAGGGCACCTGTGGTTGTTGAGTTAGGGGTAAACAAATACTCGTATTCTCCATTATTTAACACACAAGTCTTTTATTTGCCTGAAGGTAACATAGGTATTTACACACACTGGCGAGGCTGAGCCCCCCCTACAAGTCGTAGGCCTGAAGGGCTGGTGTGCGGAATGCTATGCGTCGGGGAAGGTTGTTTGAATTGAGACGTTTCTACTTATCTGTGACTGCGGTTTTTGGCGAGTTGTCTTCGTTGGTAGTTGAGACCTGGTGAGTGGGGTGGCCCTTTTTTCAGGCCCTCGGACTGGCTCTCGTTGGCATGCTGTACTCAGCTGGCTTGTTCCTGCGGCTTTGACTGACTCTCTCTGAAGTCCGGGATGGTTTCCCGGGGACTTGGAGTGTGTCTGTGACCTCGGCTGGTGTTCCTCGTCGGAGAGCGCGTCTCCTCGTCTGCGTCGACGTCCGGCTCGCGTCCCCGCCTTCTCTGCCTCGCGCTGAGCGACAGACGGTGAACAACTGACACTACGTTTTCGGAAATGAACTCGTAAGTTCTCGGCACTGTTCTCGTCACACTACTGCAAACTCCAGTATCTCCTTCACCTCCCGTCTCGGTGGAACACCTAACTCGTCTTGCGGCTGTGCCGCAGAATAACTCCCATCTCGGCTGGCGATAA
>NQII01003626.1:223545-252444 GCA_002778355.1 Clitarchus hookeri | reverse complement strand
TAAGCTTTGCTTCCAAGTACTACAAGTGCTCAACATGCCTCTCATTTTGGCTGCGAATCACTTGGGTGGCGACTCGGTGCTCGGTTGAGGCATTACGGGGTCCCACACATCAGCAAGCATGTCCGCTCACTGCTAAGAGAGGGTTGAAATGTCTCACTTGGTTGCTGCTAGGTGGTGAGTGGCCAGCAGGAAAGCTCCCTTCTGTAGTCGTCAGGATGAACGACCCAACAACAGAAAGCTTCTTGTGTTCTCCAGTTCAACAACTGAACATCTGTGACGACTGTGCAGCGTGATTTTCGGCGAGAGTACGACACTGCACCCCCTACTGCCCAGAGCATCCTACGTTTTCACGAGCAGTTTCGACAAACAGGTTGTTTGTGCAAGGGGAAATCAACAGGTCGCTCCCGTGTTTCCGACAAAGACGTTGGGCCATCTGGAGGAGTTGCGTAAGATGCCCAAAAATGTATGCTCGCCGTGCCAGCCAAGAGATAGCCATTCACCATACGACTGTCTGGCGTATTTTGGTACGGCGTTTGTTATTCAAACCACAGGATTGAACTCGTACACACCCCATGCCAAGGCGATAGACAACGACGTGTGGCACTTTGTGAATTAATTCTCAAAAATGAAATAGAAGGTACTTTTCTCTAATGCTTAGTGTTTAGTGACGAGGCCACATTTAATCTCAGTGGTACGGTGAACCGCCACAACGTAGGGATGTAGGCATCACAGCAGCAATATGCTGTAGTTGAGTATGAGAGAGATCTTAAGCGAATGTGTTCTGCGCCGTTTCCTGAGAATAGGCGTATTGTCTGTTTATTTTTTTCTATTAACACTGTCATGGAAACCTCATACCTGCAAATGTTGCGTATCTGCCTTTTCCCACAGTTACAGGCAAATTCCACTGATATTTTCCAGCAGGACGGAGCACCACCGCACTGGCACTTACAAGATCGAACATTCCTGAACAACGAGCTTCCACACTGATGGATAGGCCGTCAAGCACCTGCTGATTTTCATTACACTACTGGCCACCAAGGTTGCCCGATCTCACTGTCTGTGATTTTTTTTCTTGTGGGTGTTTGTGAAGGATTCAGTTTGTGTGTCGCATCTTCCTACAATAATGGATGAACTTTGTAACCGCATAACAACGACAGTGGCTACAGGAACACCACATATGCTCCCTAATGTGTGGGACGAGGTTGACTATCGTGTACTGTAGATGTATGCCATGTGCCTGCAGGGGGGAATGCTGGTCGTTTGTGATAATTGTAAGCAAAACTTTATTGCCAAACATTTATTTTACTCTTCACACAAATTTTTCTCTGTTCCTTAGTTTAAAAATAATAACCTATCGAGATCGGACTAATCTTTTTGAAAGAATAAATGCTTAAGTTATGCAGAAATTTGCGATTTAAAAATATACTATTTTTACACAACTGACACTTACTACGATGGCTGCATAGCACATGGTGACGAATAGACTGTAACACAGTTCAGTTCTTTAGAGGCGATGAGGTGTTAGATTCGTGTGCAGGTATCTCCCTTAACGTTTACTTTGCTTCTGGTTCCAAAAATATTAAAAAATGTGATGCCTGTTCTATGTGTGCCGAATGTTTTCGAAACTTCCAAATCTCTAATGTACCTTATATATTTAAGGTAACCTGATACTCACGATAAAAAAGGAGGATAATGCAATTTCATTAGAACCGCAAATTATTTATACTGGAGAATCGTATATTACGATTCATTCGCATTTAGTTTAATATTAATACTGTTAAAAATGCAGTTAAGAGGACGCTGTTGGTATTTCAAACGAACAGTTTTGAAAAATTGTGTTAAAAAAAAAAAAATCCATTATCTGTTAACACACAATATGAAAGTTTAGTGTCAGGAAAATACACTGCTAAGCTTTTACACAGCAAAACAATTTAGAGCACACAGTGCAGGATGAAAAAAAAAATAAAAAAAAAATAAAAAATTATTAAACGCAATTTACATGGTTTATAAAAGAACATAGATGTTATTACACGATTAAACAAGTGAATGTTGATAACACAGCTATAAAAATTTCGGTTACATAAAAGCTAATAACATAAAACAAAATGGTGGACAAAAGTACTGTCTTTTTTTTTCAGGTTGAAAAAGTCAAACATTTTTGATCACCATAAAAACTCCGGACGGACGAAAAAAAAAAATGCTTGAAAAAGAGGACATTCCCTCCTTTTGTCTGACGTCTGCTAACAACATTTCTGTTATTAAGAAACAACATTTTTGGAAGCGGAAATGAAGTTTTCTATAGTGAAGGTATTTTTTACGTAATTAGGTATTTTCTTCAAAATTATTTTTTAATGTCAATAGCGTCTCCGCAATAAATTCATATTGGCCAGAGTTACGTGAAACAGCTTAACGGATGAGAACCTAAGCGCTGATAGAAGTTGCGTTAGTTATTTTCACCTTATCTCGAGTGGTCAACCGACTATGAAATTTTCATTTTCGCAGGTGGGAAACATGGCGGATATTGCCGTTGGCCGGCGGGTTTTCTCGGGATACTTCTGTTTTCCCCTTCCTTGCATTACGTCGCTGCTCGAACTTCACCTCATTTCACCCTCGCCGGCTTTCAAGACCTCGCTGTTAAATGGAACCTTACACCGCCATATTCGGATTCTTGGTTTTTCTAGCTTGTTTATATTTTTAAAAAGAAAATTCTGAAAGTACCGTTTTCCCAAATAGCTGCACAGCACAGACAGGACAAGGGAACTACGAACTCATAATTACGTCACAATATTAATACTGTCAAAATTTGGCAAAATCAATATTGTGACGTAAATACGAGTTCGTAGTTCAGTCGTAATGTCTGTACTACTTTTTAAGGTCATTANGGCAAAATCAATATTGTGACGTAAATACGAGTTCGTAGTTCAGTCGTAATGTCTGTACTACTTTTTAAGGTCATTACCTAATTGGGGATGTATGGTACTTGCAGAATACTCTTTTTTTCTTTAAATATAAATAAGCTATAAAAACGAAGAATCTAATGTGCAAGGGGGTAGGTTCTCCTTAAACTCCGACAAAAACCTCTCAACCAAAATCAGATAACAGCAGAAAGGTCACTGACCCTTCCCTCGCTCTGCTTGGAGTAGCCTCGCAGAAAACGACACCAGGCCAAGTGACGCCTCCTCGAACATTCGGAGGCATGTCTGCGTGTAGGCGAGCCAAATTGTCTTGCAGGAATCAAATGAAAGGAGGCGAGAGGTGTAATCGGTTTGTGATTCGGGCCGCACTTGGCACGAACACAACAGTGCCGGCTGCTGCAGATGCTCGTGGGCGCGGCATTGCGTCTTGCGCCATTGGTCCAGTCCAGCCCACACCAGCTGAGGCTCAGCAACACATATGCCACTGCAGCTAAGTTCATCTTGCAGGAACACAGCCACCGCAAGAACGCTTTGCTCTTGTATTTATCCCATATTTGGTAACACTTGAAAATCGCGAGAAAATTGAAAACACTTTAGCATGTTGTAACATTTGTTATGAGGTGACTCCACTCATAATATGAACACGAAAAGAAATGATTAGTATTTAAATAGAAGGGTAAGCTAAGAAGAAGATGACATATAGAAAGAGTAAATAAAGTATTTAATTTACATCTCAAGCAGTTACAAAATTGTTACATAGAATTTAAGACATGAGTCCAACGGAAGAAAGGATGGTAAGGAAGGCTTATTAGGTTAGATAGAGAGAGAGAATGATAAAGAAGGAACTCACCCGGTCTCACACTCTGACCTCGCCGCCCTGAGGTAGGACGGCGCCGCACCTGGTCTAGCAGCTGACCTCTCCCCTTTACAATCGCCGACTGCCCCGACGACAATCCTTGCAGCCCAGTCCACTCTTCGCGCCCCTCCACGTGTGTGGATTGACGTAATGCATTGCGATTGGCTCCCGTTTTGCACTAGAGGTGGAGTATGCTTGTAGTTTGTCACAATTATCCAGGAATGTCCCGATGTTTGCCGTACCCACATTTTCTGGTGTTCTTTGCAAATTGCTATGAAAGTGTAGACATTCAACTCCGGCTTGCTGTAATGGTTTCTTAGTCTACCGAACTCGCCTGTGGCCTCCTTCACAGGTATTGTTTTGACAGGTGGTGCACAACGGGGCCGTGCATAACATCTCCCCCAAAGTGACAAGAAGAGATGACCTCATCTCTGGAGTGATGGTGGAGGAAGATGTAGTTCAAAGATAAACTTTGTGATATGTCGCAGGAGAGTTAAATGTTGGTTGAAGTCCATGATAAAAGTGAAAACAGTGCAGAAAGTATGAAGAAGTGTTAGTGGGTCCTTGATTCCTTGGTTATCGAGAAGATGCTGTGGTTAAATGAATATGGTAATCTGTATTGTTGTTGGGTCACAATAGCGGCGAATTTTTAAGCAGGCTATACACTGCAGGGCTGTAGTAGGGCGATGAACTGGTGGCACGTGGGGGGACTGGCCGTGGACATGCTGACTGGCGATGTCGGCTGCCTTCCTGGTCGCTGTTCGTGCGTGACGTGGGTGAGTATATGGAAGGAGGTGGGGTAGTGTAGGGTTTTGGCTGCTACTTCCATTTTTTGTACAAAGTATACATTCCCGATATTTCTGCCATTGATTAATCGATGCGTGATCAGTTTCAACTATAAATTTCGACCATATAAATACTGTCGAAAATGTGTACAAAAATACTCAACTGCTCCCAGTTCTCGTTCTGTAGTTGACCAATTTCTTTCATTTTGTGCTAATGACTTGGATGCGTAAGCAATAACAAATCTATGATCTTGTAAGTCCTCCTGTAATGATGCTTCACCAATAGCTGTTTTTGTCGTATCGCAAACTAAAATTGTGTGTCTGTCATCTTTAAAAGGTGCTAAAATAGGTGCTACGGTTATGATTATTTTAATTGCAAAAATGCGGATTGTTACTGTATGTCCCAATAAAGTTTTGTGTCCTTTTTTGTTAATTCTGTTAGGGGCTGTGCAATTTGAGATTAATTACTTACAAATTTTCGTAAATATTATGTGAGGCATAGAAATAAACGTAACTGTATTATATTGATTGATGGCGGTTGTTCCATTTTGGTTTGAGTTTGTGTATGTGATATATCAGTNATAAACGTAACTGTATTATATTGATTGATGGCGGTTGTTCCATTTTGGTTTGAGTTTGTGTATGTGATATATCAGTTATTTTATGAAGTGTTGTATTTTTTTTTTCATTAAGCTGTTTCGGTACTAAAACTGCGTTTACATTTTGATACATTGGTCCTACTGTATTTTGAATAGAGATTTGATAGTCTGCAGTGCGAGTGCAAAATTGAACTCTACGTCTATCTGACTGTGTGGACTGCAAACTTTGCAAATATTGTCTCATGCAAGGCCTAGGAATTTCTTGTGTGTTTTCGAGTTACTGCTTCAATCAATAAAATATTCTGTGTATTCTCCTCTGTATTACTTGGTTTTGGGTTAGTAGTTATGTTATATAATATATTTTCAAGTGAGATTGCTTTTTAGGAGTATGAGAAATTTAATTTTGTTTTATCATGTTGTTGCTGTACAGAACTGCAAACATCCTAAGCCAGTTAAGTTAAGAGGGGTTTTTCTTTTGTATGCATAATAGTTTTTGGAGTGGTCACGATGACTTCTGTAAGTGTCATTATTTTTATGGGTACTTTATTTTGTACATTACAACTTTCATTTTGATTTTTTCAGTTTTATTCTTTCAAACTTAAATTTTCCCTCTTCATTTTATGTGTTCTGTTAGGTACATTTTCGCATATTCTCTGCGATTTCTCTAGTTTGGTTGCAGTGTGTTTTTTCTAAAAAAATTCGAACCTTTGTGAAATGTATGTTTGCCAATTCATATCTGTATTTGGAAACAGCGGGCATGTCTCAAAATGATATCTCTCATAGAAACACAACGCGCGTGTATTTGCGAATTCTTTCTGTGGCCCATATTTTCCTTATACTCTACTCTGTACTTCCTCATTACTTTTATCTTTTTGTTCTGTTTCCTGTGGATTATTTTGTTTCTGAATTTCCTGTGTCCTATTGTTATTATTATAAACTGTGTGTGGGGTCTCATTAATATTTGCTGTGTGTGAATTTATACTTTTATTTTAATCTTTTNGTTATTATTATAAACTGTGTGTGGGGTCTCATTAATATTTGCTGTGTGTGAATTTATACTTTTATTTTAATCTTTTTATTGCTCATTTCTGTGTGTGTTATTTTGTTGGAAATCTCTTATATTCCTAAATTGAATAGCAATGTGATTTTGTAGAGTACTGCCCGAATCTGCATGGTTGTTATTTGTATTTATTTGTATGCTAGGCATATGTTGTGGTATGATGGAGTAACAATTTTTACCAGGAATTCAATATCTGCTGGCCATTTGNGATTTGTATTTTTTTGTATGCTAGGCATATGTTGTGGTATGATGGAGTAACAATTTTTACCAGGAATTCAATATATGCTGGCCATTTGTGCATATGTATACGGCTTGTATTCCCCTTTGTAGGGTTCATGTATGCAGGTTGCACGGGGGACATTTACATCCTGTACTGTGCGTTTTTTGTATTGTTGAATTTATGTGTGTTAGGTGTAGGATAGTAGCCATAGATAGGTTGTTGAGGAGAGAAGTATGGGCTTGGCATTGCTGGATTGTTGAATGGATAAGGTGGAACTTGGAATAAGGGAGATGAATGCACTATGGGTGTTTTGTATGCGTTGAATCTTCTTTTATGTTTAAAATCCATTTGTTTCTCTGTCCCTTTTGTTTTTAATTACTTTTGTTAATTTTTCTGTACTTCATCTACCTTTGTGATATCTTTGTGAATTGAAAGTTTATTAATTTCTTCTTTGATATGCTTAATTTGATTTTCCATAAAAGGGCTTGATGGTTTTGTGTGGTTTTCTATATCATGTTTGTATTTATATGTGCCTCCTTCAATGTGTTTAATGTTGTTCATCATACCCGATAATGAGTTGTTTAGCAAGACAATTAATTGATCCACCACTGAAGGTGATAACAAATTTCACAGTATTTCTTTAATATTTTCCACTGGTATGTTATGTTTGACCTTATTTGCGAGAAAATGTTTTTCCTGAACATGTGCAGTGGGTGATCATTAAGGTCCTGTCGCTTGTTGTACAGTTGCCTTTTGTATTTTGTAATGTTTTCCTCTGTGGCAAAATTATTAATTAATTCGTGTGTGATCCTTTGCCATGTGAGTAGGTGAGGTTCAGTTTTGTTTAAAATGTATTCATAAACTATTTTAGCTGAACCTGTTAGCTGTACTTGTAATCTTTTAATTTCCATCTCTTTATTTCAATAATTGATTTCCGCGCCTGTTTCAAATTGTTTTATAAATTCTAATATATCTTCTTCCTGACTGCCATGACATTTCTCTAAGTGCACGGGCTGCTGAATTACTATATGTTCCCCGTTAATCATAGACATTTTCATTATACACTAAACATCCAAAAAAACTGGTACACCTGCCTAATATCGCGTAGGGCCACCGCGAGCACGCAGAAGTGCTACAAGATGACGTGGCATGAACTCGACTAATGTCTGAAGGTATGCAGGAGGCAATTCACACCATGAATCCTGCAGGGCAGTCCACAAATCCATAGGATTGCGAGGCGGTGGAGATCTCTTCTGAACAGCACGTTGCAAGGCATCCAAGATATGCTCAATAATGTTCATGTCTGGTGATTTAGGTGGCCAATGGAAGAGTCTAAAGTCAGAAGAATGTTTCTGGAGACACTTGATAGCAACTTTTGACGTGTGGGGTGTCGCATTGTCCTGCTGGAACTGTACACGTTCGTCGGAATGCACAATGGACATAAATGGGTGCAGGTGATCGGACATGATGCTTACGTATCTGTCACCTGTCAGAGTCGTATCTAGACATACCAGAGGTCCCATTTCACGCCAAATGCACACGCCCCATACAATGACAAAGCCTCCACCAACTTGAACAGTCCCCTGTGGACATGTAGGGTCCATGAATTCACGAGGATGTCTCCATATCCGTACACGTTCATCTACCCTATACAATTGGAAACGAGACTCGTCAGACCAGGCAACGTGTTTCCAGTAATCAACAGTCCAATGGCGGTGTTGGTGGGCCCAGGCGAGGCGTAAAGCTTTTTGTAGTGCAGTCAACAACGGTACACGAGTGGGCCTTCGGCTCCGAAAGCCCATATCAATGATGGTCTGCTGAATAGTTCGCACGCTGGCACTTGTTTTTGCCCCATCATTGAAATCTGCGCCAATTTGAGAAAGGATTGAACGTCTGTCACGTTTAATGATTCTCGTCAGTCCTTGTTTGTCCTGTTCGTTCACGATATTTTTCCGGCCGCAGCGATGTCGAATATTTAATGTTTTACCGGATTCCCGATATTCACGGTACACTCGTGAAATGGTTGTGTGCGAACATCCAAATGCTATCGCTACCTCGGAAATGCTATGTCCCATCTCTCGTGCGCCGACTATAACACCACGTTCAAACTCACTTAAATCTTGATAACCTGCTATTGTAGCAGCAATAACCGATCTAGCAACTTTGCCAGACGCTTGTTGTCTTATATAGGCACTACCGACTGCATAGCGTTACTCTGATTTGTTCCATACCTCTGTTATTTGCATACGCACGCCTATACCAGTTTTTTTTGGCTCTCTGGTGTATATGATTACAGAGTACTTGCTTATTTTGTCTATTCATTTAATATTATTCCAAATTACGCTTTATTGCATGAGATAACAGTATAATCTTCGGTTTAGTGTAATAGTTGATTTGGACAGATATCGTGTGTAAGTATCTTCATTTGTTTCTAGACAGTATTTTACGTTTACTATTTTATTTGTTATTTTTCATTTCTTTCCTAGAGGATAATAGGCGTTAAACGTTTGTTAAGCAAAAGTACAAAACAAAATTATCCTTGTTGTTTGCCGTCTCCCCATTGCTGATTAGCGGAGAGATTTGTCATCGTCAGACGACAGCCAATCGGAGGACATGAGACAAAATAAGTAAGGCAGATGTACAATATAACTAATTTTTTCAACTGAATAAGTCTCCCTACCTCCAGAGATGGGAAGTGTGTCTTATAGTTGAAAAGTTCTAATGATTTAATGATTATGAATATTTTGATGTAAATAATAATAAGTTGCTGCAATATATTTTTAAAGGGAAATGTATAATATCCGAATATATGGAATATTGAATTTCCTTGCATTTGAGAAGAGTGATGAATAATAAATTTAATGTCCTGAAGTGGAAGATTTTAAAATAAAAAAATATTTTANTTGCATTTGAGAAGAGTGATGAATAATAAATTTAATGTCCTGAAGTGGAAGATTTTAAAATAAAAAAATATTTTAAAGCACCCAACGTGATAATTGTTAATTTGTGAATTGTCTAATATGTTACAGTGTTGATAATTATATGTTTGGTTGCAGCAGGTTCGACTTGGCTTAACTGTACGCAAAACATTTTTAAAATTCTTATGTTATAGTACCAGAATTCTTATTGNTCCCATCTCTCGTGCGCCGACTATAACACCACGTTCAAACTCACTTAAATCTTGATAACCTGCTATTGTAGCAGTAATAACCGATCTAGCAACTTTGCCAGACGCTTGTTGTCTTATATAGGCACTACCGACTGCATAGCGTTACTCTGATTTGTTCCATACCTCTGTTATTTGCATACGCACGCCTATACCAGTTTTTTTTGGCTCTCTGGTGTATATGATTACAGAGTACTTGCTTATTTTGTCTATTCATTTAATATTATTCCAAATTACGCTTTATTGCATGAGATAACAGTATAATCTTCGGTTTAGTGTAATAGTTGATTTGGACAGATATCGTGTGTAAGTATCTTCATTTGTTTCTAGACAGTATTTTACGTTTACTATTTTATTTGTTATTTTTCATTTCTTTCCTAGAGGATAATAGGCGTTAAACGTTTGTTAAGCAAAAGTACAAAACAAAATTATCCAGGTTGTTTGCCGTCTCCCCATTGCTGATTAGCGGAGAGATTTGTCATCGTCAGACGACAGCCAATCGGAGGACATGAGACAAAATAAGTAAGGCAGATGTACAATATAACTAATTTTTTCAACTGAATAAGTCTCCCCACCTCCAGAGATGGGAAGTGTGTCTTATAGTTGAAAAGTTCTAATGATTTAATGATTATGAATATTTTGATGTAAATAATAATAAGTTGCTGCAATATATTTTTAAAGGGAAATGTATAATATCCGAATATATGGAATATTGAATTTCATTGCATTTGAGAAGAGTGATGAATAATAAATTTAATGTCCTGAAGTGGAAGATTTTAAAATAAAAAAATATTTTAAGGCGCCCAACGTGATAATTGTTAATTTGTGAATTGTCTAATATGTTACAATGTTGATAATTATATGTTTGGTTGGAGCAGGTTCGACTTGGCTTAACTGTACGCAAAACATTTTTAAAATTCTTATGTTATAGTACCAGAATTCTTATTGGCCGAGTAAAACGGCAAATCAGCTTCTTGCACACACAGCAACCAATACCGAAAGAATTAATTTTTTCGTATGCGCATTGTGCGTTGAGTCCTATAAAAAAGTCAGTTTTCCTACTACTAACCATACTCTTTTTCCATATTATATAAACGGTTACGTCGTTGGAAACCCTTCAGATTTTATACACAACTTCAGCGTACATAACATAAGGAGGCCTTTGCTGATGTTCAGTACCAACTTATAGTTTTTACCTGGGTTAAGAAAATGCAACGTTTGTACATGAAATTGCCTTGTATTTCTTCTATTCAGTATTTAAAAATCACTTAGCCAACCGTTTCCGAAGTTGTGGAATGCTGCATAGTAATCAGAAGTCTGGGGTTAACGAACATGTAAATGGGCAATACTCTCTTGATTTTCAACACTTAGCAGAGAGGAAATTGTCAGATAATGTCGGTGTTGGCAAATACCGAAGACAAGATGTGGAAACAGAGAATCAGCATTTGAAACTTACACACGATTAAAAAAAAATCGTGCTGTGGCGGAGAACTGTTAGAAATGAATCAAATATTTTTTTTTTTCGGATGTGAGGACTTTGTCAGGTCAATATTGAACAGGCAGCGGACTTCACACAGTCTTATGATGTAAGAATCATAATGGAAATCATGGTTATATTATTTGAAAGCAAAAACATCGTAACGTTTTTTATCCAGGCCTTGAAAAGTGAAGTTCCCAAAATCGGAATAAAATATGCAAGCTCCATGCAGAATTTTAGTAAAACTTGGACTCTTTCCGACACGGGATAGTCCCCACAAATATAGCTCTTTCTTCTTGTGACTATAGGGGCCGCGGTGTTGAAGTGGTTAGACTATTCAAGTTTCACCAAGGTGGGGTTGCCCTCCGGTTTTCGCATATGGGAATTATGTAGGACGATGCCGCTGGTCAGCGGGTTATCTCGGGATCTCCCATTTCCCGCACCCTTGCATTTCGGCGCTGCTTCAAACTCACCTAACTTCACCCTCATCGGCTCTAAAGACCTCGATGTTAAGAGCCGTCCAAATCTCTTCACTTACTCATTCATATGAATATGGCCTTAGGCTATCCAATCGTTGTGCAATTCCACCTCCTGGTTAAACCAGCCACCGTAAGTAATGTTGCAAAGTAAAAGAGGGGCACATTTGATTGTCATCTGATATTTGAGATAGGCATATTGAAAGCAGTCCGCAAACTACATGTGTTTAACCACAAAATGATTTAACAGCCTCAAGTGCCAATAACACAATTGATAATGAAAACGCAAATCGGAAACGCATTACACAGATATGATCACACAGTATTTGGATCATCGTGAGCGAGTGAAAAGATTTGGGTGGCTCTTAACAGCGAGATCTTGAGGGTCAATGAGGATGAGCCGATGTATGGAGTGGCGCTGGAATGAAAGTGCGGGGGAAAAGGGAGATCCCCGAGAAAACCCGCCGACCAACGGCATCGTCCGGCACGATTCCCACTTGCGAAAATCCGGTGACCCGGCCGAGGATTGAACACGGTTCACCTTGGTTGGACGCAAGGAGACTAACCACTCAGCCACCGCGGTCCTCTTGAACCACCGTATAGAGGCAGTAAACATACAGACGTCGCAACTTGAAGGACTACAACACTTGTGTAGAACAGTAGTGAACGTGAAGACGCCATGCCGCACGAAGTTTTTCAAAATGTACACTTTATGGGTGACTTACACAACGCTCACCTTGACACACTTGTAGACACGTGGCACCGCATATGGTGATTCGAACTGGCCATCACTCGTCTGCAAACATTTACTTTGTGGTGTAACGATTTGCTGTTAGCATATATCTGTAAAGAATATTTAAAAAAAATTATAATATACACTTCCGACAAATCGACACACGATGTCTGACCCCAACGAAACGATAAAGGAAAATAATTGTTATAAAAATAAAATTTTTAAATACAATTTCAAATGTACGAGAGTCAGCGTTATACATTAGTAAACATTTTCTCCAAGTATATGTATATAAAAAATATTTTTTGCAGCTATAATCTTAATTAAGTGTGATTTGAATTTCTGATTTAACTACCTTTAAAACAGACGAAAACAACACACTCTGGAAGAAAATATACTGTACAGTGTACACATCTCGGGGATAATTCTTTCAGTCCCAGAATATAGGAGATCCAATACAATGCGGGATAGTTGGCAACTCTAGGGCCCGTATTAATTGTCCCGTATCAACCCCCTAAGACTAGCTTTTAGAACAGATTTCGTAAAAAAATAAAAAAATAAAATAAAAAAAAAATCTCCTGAGATTTGTTTTGTGACTCGCGAAGAAGTAATTCTCAGCTAATTGAGTTTTCACGATTTCGTGTCTTGATACTAGTTTTTACGATTCAATACTCGACCCTTTGAGACAACCACCGCTTATTAGTAATCACTGAAACTATTATCGAGAGTCCCAAAAATCCTGTTTCGCGTAATTGATGTCCGCAGGTGACTTAAGACTAGAATTTGTACACTGTTTTAGGTTATTTTTGATATATTTGGTTACCGTTGAATACAAAAATTAATTTTCCGTGTACTTATAATTTTTACGATTATTATGATGATAAAGATAATTGTAACGAAATACTCGTTTAACGACTGATACGAAATCGTATTTTGGGCAAATTTTCAAATACCACTCTGCATGGGAGTAGTTAATCAGTTAATTTATTGTTTTTGCTTGGAAGTATAGTTTACGACAAAGCTGATTTCTTAATTATTTTAAATACCGTTTTCCCAAAGTACAAGATGATAATGTTTTTATAATATTGTTTTAGATTTCTGAAATACATTTGATGTTAATGCTAACTAGTGATAAAATTTCTAACTTTATTTATTTTACAAGTGTACTGAATAATATTACCAATAACATATTTCAAATACATAAATTTAATCTCTGAAGACCATAACGTCATTGTGCGGTGAGGTTCCATTTTAAAGGTTGTTATAAAACATGTCAGACAGCAGACCTCTTTGAACTATCAACGGAATCTGCTCGTAACGTGTAGAAATTTTGGAAAATGAGTCAGTTATAGCTTCTCTCGGTGGCTGTTCAACGTACACGTGAACCTTATATTACTTTCGATTATATCTTTGTATTTTACAAGTAGAGTGGTTAATGTTTCTTCAACGTTGTGTAATTTTTATTATTCTTGAAATGCGTTCTGGCACATGAAACGAAAAAAAAAAAACCCATAAACAGTTGAACGTAGTGGCAGACAAGCGCGCAGCAACAGTATAAAAAAAGCCTAAATTTATGCTTCGAAGAGTCCTATGCGAGGCTGTATAAAAAACTTATATCATACTGCAATATTAATTGATAAGAGAAGCTTGAAATACTAATATCAGGTAAGTATGACCTGAGAACTGACTATTAATTGGCGCGAGTCTCAAGACAGTTTCACCTGATACGATCTCAACACTGGATCTTATGAATATCTGTTAACACGGCCCTAGATGTTTGTGGGACTGGTAATAACGTAGGGATACGTGGTGAGGGGCANAGAGCAGACCTCTTTGAACTATCAACGGAATCTGCTCGTAACGTGTCGAAATTTTGGAAAATGAGTCAGTTATAGCTTCTCTCGGTGGCTGTTCAACGTACACGTGAACCTTATATTACTTTCGATTATATCTTTGTATTTTACAAGTAGAGTGGTTAATGTTTCTTCAANTCGATTATATCTTTGTATTTTACAAGTAGAGTGGTTAATGTTTCTTCAACGTTGTGTAATTTTTATTATTCTTGAAATGCGTTCTGGCACATGAAACGAAAAAAAAAAAACCCATAAACAGTTGAACGTAGTGGCAGACAAGCGCGCAGCAACAGTATAAAAAAAGCCTAAATTTATGCTTCGAAGAGTCCTATGCGAGGCTGTATAAAAAACTTATATCATACTGCAATATTAATTGATAAGAGAAGCTTGAAATACTAATATCAGGTAAGTATGACCTGAGAACTGACTATTAATTGGCGCGAGTCTCAAGACAGTTTCACCTGATACGATCTCAACACTGGATCTTATGAATATCTGTTAACACGGCCCTAGATGTTTGTGGGACTGGTAATAACGTAGGGATACGTGGTGAGGGGCAAAGACCGGCTGTAGCCCAGTCTAGGTTNTAGATGTTTGTGGGACTGGTAATAACGTAGGGATACGTGGTGAGGGGCAAAGACCGGCTGTAGCCCAGTCTAGGTTTGCGCTGATTGATTACGTCGGGAGATCCTTCATGGGGTATAGGGGCGAGAGATAAATCGGTGGAAGGTGTGTCATANTGCGCTGATTGATTACGTCGGGAGATCCTTCATGGGGTATAGGGGCGAGAGATAAATCGGTGGAAGGTGTGTCATATATAACGAAGTCGGTTTAGGTATTTGTTGGCAATGCGTAGCGAGGGAAGCAATGTGCAACGAACAGTGACATCAGATTGAAAACTTTTAACAATACCATATCAACAATANTGCGTAGCGAGGGAAGCAATGTGCAACGAACAGTGACATCAGATTGAAAACTTTTAACAATACCATATCAACAATATACCGACCAACTTTGTGTTACATTAGATTGAAAATACACTGATATATTAAAACTACAATAGAGATAAAAGAACTAAAGCAGTAATTAAAATGACATACATTTAAGTTCAACATTAAAATTCATTTTATAAGCAGGAAGTTTACGAATGCTACAATAAGATAATGTGAGATTTTTTTTTTTCTCTGTTGAGTGTTGTGCGGTTCAGTGGTTGTGTGGGTTACGCCAATGAACTGGAGCAACTATAGGACGCGTGTCTCTCCCTGCACGAGTCGAAATGGACACTTCAAATTATCAAGAGTTCCTCTATATATATGGTGACAGTGTTAATCACACTAACCATAATAAGTTAAAATTTAGCTATTTAAACTACCAGACAAGGTCAAAAATGAGTAAATGATTACAATTGTTATAATTTATAGGTCCAATTTTAAAGAAGAAAAATTTATTTACAGAAGAATTTCAGTTAAAGATCTCAGCATTTAAAACAAATATAAGTTTGTGTAAAAAAGAGTATTTTGGCAAATATAGTGACACTGTTAATATATGACTTACTGATGCAAGCAAAAAACACTATGTCGGGAGTGGCATCCGAACCCACGCCAACAGAGTGGACCAGAACGCCCAAGCTGGCAAGACTTTCCTTGGATATGGCACATTAGACCACTCGGCCATCCTGAAGTGTTAATACAAGTCAGCAAATCTTTGTGTGATATTTCTGTCACTGAAAACTCAGGACTTCCCACTGAATAAAACTGAATAAAACGCTGAAGTTAAATTTTTGTACTATTTTTTTCTTTTACAGTCTTTGAATTGAAAGGTGCATAATGTTACTGTGCGGCATTTAATATCAGTTACACGTACTGATTAGGCTATTAAATCTTGGTGTTAAGTTACGTTTGTTACAACTTAGCAAGCACGGACCACACATACATGAAGCTCACGAACACATTGGACTATGAATCATGTAACACTAATGCATAGCTGGTACATTGGAGGATATAATACATTGTATATGAACCTGGTAAAAGAGTTCAAAAACAGTGAGATATGTTTGAAGAGATAATAAGGGGGCATAAATTTAACACGCGAAGTTGTGTGCTATTAAAAAGACGTTCCATTTTTAAACGTATTTAAATAATGCAAAATTTAATAATTTTATTTTTGTACTATTATAATAAGATTATTGTGATCGCTATTAGCTATTTGTCCAACACAAGCTTAAGAAATTTTTTAAAACTGCAGAGAAATTGTTCTTTTATTTATGACAACAAAACTGATTTTTCTTGATAATTAATAAATAAATATCTTCTAAAAACTGTTTATTATCTGACTACAGTACAAGAGAACAACACGTCAGTTTTAACTAAGATGGTTAAATGCACAAAGAAACCTTGTTCCTGCACAATTTACTGATCTAACGAAAATGGCACGTCGCCAACAACAAGGTTAAAATAGCGACTTTTGAGCCACAAATTATATTTGTGTACCAGCATTGTATTCGTTCCCAGAATGTAGGTTAACACCTCATTATTTCATCTTATTGAATAAAAAACATAGGGTACAACACCAAAGGCAACTTTTGGGATTTGTCTTACGAGGAGGGCGTGGGGGTGGTGGGGAGGCAAACACCTCATTAGTTCCCCCACCCCACGTAATGAGTTAGTTAGTGAGTGAAGAGATCTGGGTTCCCGGTGGGTTCACTCCCGGATTTTCGCAGGTGGGAATNATTTTTTTTTTTCTCTGTTGAGTGTTGTGCGGTTCAGTGGTTGTGTGGGTTACGCCAATGAACTGGAGCAACTATAGGACGCGTGTCTCTCCCTGCACGAGTCGAAATGGACACTTCAAATTATCAAGAGTTCCTCTATATATATGGTGACAGTGTTAATCACACTAACCATAATAAGTTAAAATTTAGCTATTTAAACTACCAGACAAGGTCAAAAATGAGTAAATGATTACAATTGTTATAATTTATAGGTCCAATTTTAAAGAAGAAAAATTTATTTACAGAAGAATTTCAGTTAAAGATCTCAGCATTTAAAACAAATATAAGTTTGTGTAAAAAAGAGTATTTTGGCAAATATAGTGACACTGTTAATATATGACTTACTGATGCAAGCAAAAAACACTATGTCGNAAAAAAGAGTATTTTGGCAAATATAGTGACACTGTTAATATATGACTTACTGATGCAAGCAAAAAACACTATGTCGTAATGAGTTAGTTAGTGAGTGAAGAGATCTGGGTTCCCGGTGGGTTCACTCCCGGATTTTCGCAGGTGGGAATTNCGTAATGAGTTAGTTAGTGAGTGAAGAGATCTGGGTTCCCGGTGGGTTCACTCCCGGATTTTCGCAGGTGGGAATTGTGCCGAACGAGGCCTGTTTCCCCGGCCCATGTATTCCGGCAATGCTACATCCTCACCTCAACTCACCGTCATCGGCTCTCAAAACCTCGATGTTTAGAGCCGCCCAAATCTCTACAATCCACTTCACAGCAATGCCCAGGAGCACTCCGATGACTCCACGCAGCTGCTCGGGCCCACGTGTCGCCGTTTCCGCACTGCCGATGATGACTGAAACTTGCAGAACCCACACGAACACTCGCCTGTCGCCATTGTCCACACACACTCGCAAAAAGTCCCGTCGGCAAGGCAAATGACTCTCATTTTACCTGTTTTATTCCGCACCTAAGCGAGCCCAAAGTTGACCTAATCCAGCTGTGATAGGTTTCTATATAGTTGAAGCAATCTCTGATTTTCTGGAAGATGTGCAGGCATGTGCTGTCAACAACAGATGCATTACAGCAACATCACGTCTGTCCACTCCGTGCCTAGAATCACGTCATATCCTGCAGGACTGGAATCCTTAATACTCAGAAGAGTCAAGTAGGGGGAAGGGAAATGGGAGTCGCAAAGAACGGACCACCGGAACACATCATTACGATAGTAAAGACATGTGAGCCTCATATGCATTACCAGCTTATTTTCGATTTTATGATATGAGTTAAAAAAAATTTTCAGTAACTGGAGATCTGCATGAGATGTTACCATGGGTCGGGAATTCTCGCCGGAAATACTATTGACTTTATAATAATCCTTTCGGCATTACCTCTTCATGGCCAAAGATAATCTGCTGGAAGATAGACAGCTTTTTTCACTCTCCAGACGATGAGAATGGGTAAGATAGATGCATGCTATCCGTCGGATGTAAGAATTGTCAGGTTTTAAGTGGCTGTACGATTTTCTGGAAGCGAGCCTTGTGTCTGATTGGCTACTCGGTGCTGTGGGAAACTGCCATGTTNTAAGTGGCTGTACGATTTTCTGGAAGCGAGCCTTGTGTCTGATTGGCTACTCGGTGCTGTGGGAAACTGCCATGTTGACTCGGGTCATGTCTGGTCAAGTGGCGTCCAGGAGTTTGGGGGAAAATGAAGGTCTGCCGTTTGTGGAATTTTCTTTTCAGTGCAACATGGAAAGTTTGGTCATGCAAAAGTGTGTCTCATTTGATTCTGGAGGTCGTGAATTCGAGCCCAGGTGACTGCCGTAGGGAACGATTTTTAGCAAGTGGTCTTCCTTATCTACTAATCTAAATGTTTGTGCAATTAGTTAATGTGTCCCTTCGTATGTGCTCCCCACGACGTTAAGATAATGTTAACATTGGTCTAAGTGCTTGACTATTTACCCCACAATGCNAATGTTAACATTGGTCTAAGTGCTTGACTATTTACCCCACAATGCTTTTGCCTAGATGAACCTCAATACTTCCTATATTTTCTTGGCTCCACGATGGATGTTAACTCTCGCTGTCAGTGCACAGGCTATGCAAGACCCTCCACGTCCTGCAATAATTCAGCGGCCAAAAGTGACGTAGACTATACACCATATTGCCTTACCAAATACGATAGAGACTAATACAGAACAGTTATTTTCACAATAGCGAAAAGAGTGCGGAGAATAACGTAGCCGTTAGAGGTGACAAGGCAATAAATCTTTGCCAATAGTTTTATAAATTATGTTTAATTATTAACTGTTCGCATGAATGTTCCTCTATGATACGTTGACGAATTAAGGATTTGATTTGATCATTATACTTTGGTTATTGTTCTGCGAAAAAATAAACAATAAACGCTTGTCACAGAGAACATTTTTTTTCTCTGAGTTCGGTATGTTGGTATCTTAACTAATTCTGTCGAATGCACTACCAAATGGAAGGGTTGCTTTCTTTCGTTTGGAGGTGACAATGTTGTCAGGTTTTCTCGCAAAATTTATTAAGCTACGAGGTGTTAGACCCTAGTGTATTTGGGCTCAGCCCGGACAGACACGGTGAAGGTGTGAAATGTGTGTGAATCTTGCTCTTGTTGCCTACTTTCTTCGGATCGGAGGTAGTCAGAAACAGCGGCGAGTGGGCGGGGTCCTCAGCTGGTTGTCCAGAGGTCTAAGGCACCTGCTGAGTCGTCTGTACGCCATTCACTTTCCCTGTACCGCTGCTAAGTCAAGGTCACTGGAACAACCAGCTCGGCCGAGCCCCAAGCCTTTCTCGCTCTTTCTTCTGTCTCTCTTCCCCACCTCTCCGGCCTTTGTCTTTCTGCGAGTTGCAACTCTGCACATCGTGTTGTTTTCGTGGTGTCTTTTTATTCATCCCGCCTTTTTTCCATGGTCATTAGAAGCGAAGGTCAGTGATACCGTCCACATTCCCTGCGTANTCTTTTTATTCATCCCGCCTTTTTTCCATGGTCATTAGAAGCGAAGGTCAGTGATACCGTCCACATTCCCTGCGTAGTATATTAAGTATTTTGTTAGCATTTATGACTTATAGGATTAAACATTGTTACTATAACCACAGTAATTACATATTAGATAATTCAACACTCCTAGAAGATCTCATGCTAGCGGGATATAAATAAACACTAGAAGACGTTCTGAATTTCCTACTGACACATTTGCCTTATATTTATCTGTAACTTTAGTAGTGTTAAACATTAGAAAGAAGACAATACTGCTCAGAGAGCGATATGACCGATGTTATAATGCAAAGTATCAGCATGTGATCTTTCAAAATTACTAAACAACGGAATAAGATAAATGTATTAGCTGATATATGTTTAACTGTTTACGATTCAAGTTGACGAGTGTATATATGTATGTATAAATACATATACACAGAATGTCTCAGAAGGCGCACTTAAGGACCACACCACGTGAATCCTGCGCGAAACTGGAGACGAAAATGTTTGTGGCAAAATGTCGTACGATAATATTTTTCGTACACAATGTGGCAACACAGCACGGAGTTAGTCCCCTCTTGCGCTCAACTGATACCGTACCNCGATAATATTTTTCGTACACAATGTGGCAACACAGCACGGAGTTAGTCCCCTCTTGCGCTCAACTGATACCGTACCACCACTGTTCTGGCCATTATATTATGGGCGTGGGTTCAAATCCCGGCCAGTCCGAACATTTTAGCAACGTGTAGTTTACGTAACATACGTAAGAATACCAGATCGTGACATTAACAAGTATTAGAAACCCATTTATCATGGTTAATGTCGTGCCAAGTGTTGCGTTGCGCCCTAATTNCCAGTCCGAACATTTTAGCAACGTGTAGTTTACGTAACATACGTAAGAATACCAGATCGTGACATTAACAAGTATTAGAAACCCATTTATCATGGTTAATGTCGTGCCAAGTGTTGCGTTGCGCCCTAATTGGCGGTTGAAGTTGAGTGTCTGGAAATATCGCATCAGAAGCGTGGCACACTTGTCGCGGTAGGAGGGGCAGCAAAACCGGATCCTTCAAGCGCCCTACCCCACCTTTCCACCGGCGCGAATTACGATAACTGCTTCTCTCAAAGCATATTTAATACCTCTATTACACTCCCCACACATCGACTCTAATACACATTTCCACAAAACTCCTACTTACCACAAAACATTTCCAGAGCTTGCATTTAGAGGTGGTTACTCTAAAATTTTGTCCCGAAACATTGGACATGGTTACCTTTGACGTAATTGTTCATTTTACAGCAACTGTATTACTAAGTCTCTGTGTACACTGCAGCTATTGTCAGTAGATCAAACAAATACCAATAGCAAAGTAATGCCAGCTTGGTAAAACTACAGAGAAGTAGTTCCAGTCTGCACAGTAATAATAACAAAATACTATTTGTGTTGACTAATTAACTTCTCTTATTTCGGATTCCTCAGTGGAAAGTTAAGTGTGTTTTCGTCGGTGCAAGTAAAGAGTAAAGTAGCTGCTTCGCTGCGCTATGCAGTACGTCATGTTTTCACTTGCTTTCTGGGATGTTTACGTCTTCACACAGTCGCACAGAACACTCGCGCGCGCGCACACACACACACACACACACACATACGTGTTTATTACAGTCAATTCTAAGCCTACACTGTTATAAAAATGTCCATGTAATTAAGGAAAATAAAAGTTATCCAGAAATTTCGGATAATTACAGTCACTTCGTTTTTCTAAATAATGGACTTTACGTAAATTTCGCAAAACTTTCCGCGAATACACGTAAACTCTAAGTACATTTGTTACCAGTTTTTTTTTTCAGTTTATCCACTGAGGTTACAAAATATTGATTGATTTTTTATTATGTGTGTGTTTAGGCGTACCTTTGTACAAAAGAGTAAAATTAAAAAAAAACCTATCATGGTGCCCTGGAGCGGTATTTGAACGCGAGCCAATAAAGTTAACACGCCACGACTTTCACCACTTCCCTACCATACATACGACTCGAGAAATGTGTTGACATGCGAGTTGATCAAAGTAAATAACGAAAGTTTTACAGTTTCTAGTAAATTTGTCGTGTTTGTAGTTTAGCTAATTGTTGCAAGTGGCTCGTACTACATTCTGACGTTAGAAATAATAGGTAAACATGGTGTCAATCGAGAAACTGCCACAGGAGCGATAATTTCCTTATTACAGCGACCAAAAACACTTTGCGTCGTGTAGCCACAGCATAATTCGTTCCCGAAACCCATAACTGTTGAGAAATTCCACATTCTGTACGTGAACTCAGTTACATTATCTGTCATTTGAATGCGTTTCCGTATATTAACACTATATTTCCGTAATAACACGAACTTTTATAACAGCGTATGTATGGGCTTCACGCCACAAACATCCACACAGTTCACTTACACTGGTGTGCATGAAAACACAACATGTCGGCTATTTGAAGTATGAAGATTTTCAGTTCTCCGGCGGCGATTTGCGAGGCCGAAGTCGCTAAAAGCGTTTTAAGAAGACGGGGCTACGTGTTCAGGCTCCAACAAAAGCCAAATATATGTGCATTTAGGTTATTGTAAGCGAGCCCTCATTATTCTCCGATAATAAAACAGGGATACTCATAAGCATAACTAGGGTGGTGCATTTGTCCCCTCCTCCCTTCCTTGTCACAAAAAATTAAGAAATTATGTAAATTACAACAGAATATAATGTAAATAAATCACTTAGTACATTTTTAGTCTTGTAGTTTCCTTTAAATTCATATGGGTATTAGTGTAAAATTACATATACTGTACTTGGATTCACAAAATTTTTAAACTGCAAAAAATGTGTACATGTAACAACTCTACACTTACAGATGCTACCGACGTAAAGTAAGTTTACACGTAGGCTTCATGGTCACTGTAAAATAAGACACTGGAAGACGTAAAACTACACTGACATTGGATGTTCATACAACCAACATGTAGCAGTAAATAAACAATTGAAAACTTCAGTAGAGGGAATGGGTGTGTTTTTACATAAATTTCAACATATGCACCTTGACATAAACGAGATGTTTACAAAACCATACAGTAATGTATTTTTACCAAATACTTGTAGCATTCGCTAGATTCCTAAGAGCAACTCTGTAGGATTACATAAAGTACTTTAGTTGTTTTAAAAAAAATGATATACCAGAAAATTAAAATTGTCAAAATTTGTATACAAAATAATTAGAAACAAAAATATGGCGACATCTTATCGGGTTTCAGAGCTATCAAAGATTCAGTGAGAACCTTTTTTTTACCCCTTTTACCAATTGAATGGTTAAATTTATAAAATCTTGAGAGTGGTTTTGCATATGTATTATTTAGAAGCAAAAAGCACATTGATATCCAGAATTGTCAGAGATATTGAGGAATCAGAGTGAATACATTTTACCCATTTTTCACCCCATGTGAAGGCTGAATTTCAGACATCCTTCTCAGTCGATTCATACACCCTAATGACAAGCCACACCAAAATTTTAATTATTTCAGATCCAACGGTTTGTTTGTATGCTGGTGAGTCAGTGAATGAGGACACTTATTTTTTACATGCATATATTTGGATTTATATATTCAATTGTCAGGATAAACAGTTTTTGCGATGATGTGTGATATCAATATGACCAATATGTGCTTTTTCAACATTTCCAGTATCAATATGACCGATATTTGTGATGTCGATATAAGTTATGATATATTTACGATACATCACCATTGATTTTCAATACATTCTAGAAGCAATATACTGCACTGATAACGATATGGTCAACATTCGCAACAATACAAAAAGTATATTAACCCACAGCCCTAGTGCCTGAAGAAAAATAATACTGATAAATGATGTGAGGATCTTTCATACTTCATTTTTCAGGCAGTAGTTGTGACTTATGACATTGTATAAAGTTACATTTTTCAGTGTTAATATATTTAACGATATGAAATTGCCTATATTTTACGGATATTAATTTACTAGATGCTGGTACAACAGGGTATCAAAAAGTACAGAGTAACCTGTAGGCTTATTCTGTACCACCAAAGAAAAGTTGCTTCATGCACAACTGAGTTGGTATCGAGTTTGTTTCAAAAATACCCCACACCACCAGTTTCATTCACTGCTTCCATGCCCATCACAACCAAGTCAAAGATGAAGCTAAGAACCAAAGCAAATTTGTACAGCCATTGAGGCTGTGCAAAGTTTAAGACTGTATCTTAACTCTTTTACTGTTTAAAATAAGTTTCATTAAAATAGAGTAATTATTGTGAAACACATGATGCATTCACAAAGTTCCTATTTTCAATGAAAACATCTATACCAATGTGTATTTTACTGTACCAGAATATGAACAACGCGACTGCCAGCTCACAGCCACAGTTTTATTAAGTTAAATTCATGATATTCAGTCAGAATGTGATGTTACCGCCAGAAATGTAACCGAGGTAGCCAGTCCCCTACCGATATTACCTGCCCTAGCTATTCATGTACAACAAATTTCCTGTAATGAAATTCACTCTGAATCATACTTCCAGTAAACTGTCTGCCCTCAATTTTATTTATGTAACATCAATAGTTTATGCAAAACTTTAGCTCCACTATCAATCCTGATATCTGTGTGCTAGAATTAATACTTGTTCAATTTAACGCCGTTTACTGTACCACTATCTCATAATAAAAAATTTATGCAATTTAATTACAAATTAATTTCACATTGAAAAGGAAATTAAGATTAAATCCTAGTTGCCAATTATTTGTAGTTGTTAGGCAAATTTAAATGCTTTAATTGTTTCATTGCGGTGTAAAAATTTTTAAATCATACTAATGTAGCATTTAGAAAAAATCTAATGTTTGCCTGTAGTTAGAACTTTTTTTCTTAATCTAAAAACGACTGCCATTAAATGTAAACAGGTCATTTGTGTTACTTTAATAACAGCAATATAAAACCTGTAGTGTACATGTAGGACCTATGCTCAATTGCTATTTAGGAAAATTCTTCAGTCGCATGATGCAAGTAAGCGATAGTGACATTCAAGAAAGATTAAAAGGAACGGTCAAGTTTTGGTTTTTGCCAGTACTTGAACAAATCGCTTAATACACTCGTACAGAAAGAATGGGCAACATATAAACATAGTAAATTTAAACAAAGTTGATAGGTGCTAAGACAACCACAACTTTGGTTTTCAACTGTAATCATAACCTATAATTACTATACAGTGTAGGCCTACATTATTATTCTGTTAACGCATTCAGATACAACATATGAAATTGTGCACATTGCCCAGGACAGTTGTTTTTGTCTGGCCCTGTAATCTGCAAGGCTCAATGATCTTCACTGTGGGTAACTCATTCATAAACTGCGCTAGTTTTATACATTATGAGTGATTCATTTTACTTAAATCAAACAAAAGGCCTACAGAACATTGGCTGTAATAACTAAGAAAGTGCTCTGTTGGCTAAAGTAAAGCACAAATCCGAAAATTTCTTACATGCAACACGAAAAACCATAAATTAAAGTGACTCTGAAAAGGTCATGTGATTATTAATAATTACCTCCTTAAAATAAATGGAATAGGTACAAACAAAGGGATGGAAGGGGGGTAACAAACAAAAAAAGTGAGTGAATATAGGCTATTCATTGTAAAGTGAGCACTTTTGAAAGCCCTCTCATTTGGAATAATAGTCAATAAATATATTTTATTTTAGCCTTGGACTTTAACTTCCGAGTGTAATGTATATACAGACTTTGTTTATTGCTTACATGGAAATATTTATTTTAAAAGATTGTTAAAGGATACAAAATAGCTGAAAGAAAAAAACTGGCTCATGCAGTAATGATTTATAAAATTTCTGTAGCACCCCAAAATACAGTTTTCAGAATTTTTTCCCTGATAACTTGCTTTTATAAATTATTACGAAAACTCAGCAAGTGTATTTCTCAAAAACTGCTTAAACCCAATTATGGAAAAGTGGCTTTTACATTCCAAGGCTACAAGCTACACAATATGGCTACCCAAAAATCTCTTTGGACTTAACCATATTTCATTCTTAAAAAAATTACAATAAATTAGTTTTTGGTGGTAGTCTTTTACTTGCAAACTGTAATGCAATTAGTTTATGAACAATACCACATGAAGGGGTTACATTCAAGATTCATGTTCAATAATTTGTACGTATACCTAGTGATATAACGTGTACACAAGACACAATCAGCCAATATAATTTTAAATTTTTCCTATAACCAATTACTTAGTTCTAGGTCTAATGTTCGGTAATGCAATAGCTGTACTGTTCACATCCAAAAATGTATTTTCTGTTTTAAAGTAATGAATTAGTGTGATATATAACACACATATTTATTAATTTCAAATCAAACATGTTAGTTGACTTTGAAATACATAATAAAGTTAAAGGTATTGTGCAGGACTTAATATATTACCATATAAAATTAAAACCTGAACGAGTAAACGGCCAATATTGTCGAAAGAAAATTTCAAAGCTTTCTAATATAATAACTAATTGATCTAAAGCCACTTTACAGTTGATCAATCAACAGTCGGATATTAATTAACATAAGTGCATTGCAATGAGTTTCAACAATGAGCAGACATGCAGTCGACTGACCACAGTAACTAATCAGTGAACTTGGATCTTGGACTGCCGACTGCTAGTTGGTAGCCAATCAGAACTTGTACTTTTTTAAAGTCATTTCCCAATGTTCTATTTCAGGAGTAAAGGATGAAGAATTTCATAAACATAGCTTCGTAAGTGTTAGATTTACATGATTGTGGGACAAATGCAAGTCTCGAAAATATAACCTAAAACAACTGCACAAAATAATTGTACAATTTAAGTAAATTTATTATTACGATGATGCTTTTGAAGAAGTATAATGTTAAAAAGTTAGAACTGTACCTCTAGAATAAATACACGTCACAAACCACACTACCAGTAACCTAAAATGTGTTGCACTACTGTTCCAAAGTAACAAATTTATTGTTCCTCCCGTCTCCAAAAAAAAAAAAAACGCATGACTATTTTGTGAAATAGAACGTGTAGAGATTGGGCACTCTGAAGCTTTATGTTTTCTTTTATTTAATTTATGTAATAAATTAAAAGAAAGTATATTTTCTAAACATAAAGACATGTGTCGTTTTTATACGAACGCAACGTGACGTTTATAAGCTCAGATGTTTAAATTATGACCTAATAAATACTGTATTTAAAACAATTATGTTTAAATTTTTTGTTGTAATGTAATTGTAACTTGTTTGTGATAATATTTCGTGTTTATTTTAAACGTTAAATGGATAAATGAGCTTATGTTATTGATTTAATTTTTTATTTATTTTAGATCAATATTCGCGTTTTATCGCGTGATTTTAGTAAGATAACAATCCATGTAGAGTTACATTTTAGAACATCATGGGCACGGCGCGCGGACAGCTCATATCGATGTCGCTCTCACAATTCGGGAAAGTTATTAGAGAAAACCTTTTGGTAGTGACTTGAGCTACACTCCTCAACAAAAGTTTGGAGTAATGTAGTGTAGTGTAGTTGGAGATATTCCGTGCTCCACTGTCGTAGGCACTGCCTGCACTGGACTCCCAGAACCGGAATGGAAGATGGTGTGCACGAATGGCGTGCTTTGTTTCCACATCCCAGGTCCGTACACATACTCCTGCTGCAGTCGTACGTAGTGCGTATCTCCGATACCAACACAAGAGTAATTCATTCTACGTTCGGCTTGGTACTGACACGCCACTAGGGCCGTGAATAGCATACAAGTTTTGGAGGACGAAAATATAAAAGCTGATCCCCCTTCCGCCAAGAAAGATAATTTTACTTACTATACGCAGAATGTTATTCCTTAAACACAACTTCAGTAACGCATGTGCATTAAAAATAATAGTAACTACTTGCAATTACCTCTTCTTTCATCTTCACATAGCTTTCCTTGCATTCTCTCAATTGTTCGCCACTTATACAAGACTTCGTGGGGGGTGAGGCCTCCTCCTACTACCCCCATTACGCACAATCCTGCACACCACGTAGACGAATACAAGAGTTCGATAGAATCCAGATAGTAGCTTTACTTTTGGCAGGCCATACACATCAAGGCGTTGTCGATCGGTTGAACGTCACTCAAAGCGGCGTTTCTGAGGAGTGGAGGAAGTAAAGAGAGACGGGAAATGAGCACGATAGGTGGCGTAGTTGTCGTCCGCGTGTTGCAGCGCCACGACAGGGTCGTTTCCGTCAAGCGGCGGCTCGCTGGCGCCTAACTCCGACTGCCCGAGTTTTTCGCTGTGACTTGTTCAGAGCAACGATGGGGTTCGTATCTCCGTTCGAACACTGCGCAGACCTCTGCATCAGATACGTTTCCAACACGGAAGGCCAGTGAAAACGTTTGCACTGAATCAACGGAATCGATGTACCTGCGTCCCAGCTCATCAACATTGTACCACTACAGAATGGAGTGATGTTTACTGACGATACCAGGAATGGTTCGCGTCCTGACACTAGTAGTACTAGGGTATGGGGACACTCTGAACGACAACCAGCAGTACAGACACATTCAGGAAGTCCTTCTGTTTGCCAGTGGAAGTGTTATGTTCTAGACGTGTTATGTTCCGGACGGAAATAATGGTGGGACGGCATACGCCTTTAATTCCCATCAATGGCACACTGACTGGCCTTTGATACATTAAGACATTTCTGCAGGCCATCATAAAGCCCTACATACGTCATGTTTGCAACCACTTCATCCTAGCCGATGGCAATGCAAGACCTCACCGTACTGTAGCAGAACGTCAATATATTTATAGAAGAAACATTAACAGAATGTACTGGCCTGCACAGCCTCCTGACATGGTGCAATTTAGCACGTTTTGGAAATGATGAAAGTGGACATTTGACGGCGTTCCAACCCACCCGAAATCTCCAGGAACTTACTGCAGTTGCCGTAGTGAAGTGGGACCTCCCCCCCCCCCC
>NQII01003626.1:172813-223533 GCA_002778355.1 Clitarchus hookeri | reverse complement strand
CCCCCCAAGAAAACCTTGATACCCTCATTCAGGGCACTTCTCGCAGGGTGGAAGAACTCATCCGTGTACGAAGAGGACTTATCCTTACTAACGTGGTCAAGGACGTAACTGTTTGCAGCGGTTTTGTTTTCAAGATATTGGCTCAGACAAGAGCGTGTTTTGTTCGCTGTCTGTATTGTGTCATGAATACACTTGTTTAATTGTTTGATGGGGAATGATGATTACTTCGTTTCATACTTATAGTAAATACATCACTGGGCTACGAGTATGAAGTCGATATAGTCTGATCTCTGGTATAACAAACTTTTGTTTAGGAATGTAATTTAACCGGTATTCGGCACGGGTACACACAAAGCCCGAGTTCCGGATTTTGGTGAGAGAAAGTTACGATAAAGTTTTTATACCAACACGTATCCGTTTTGGGAAACATATGATTGCCAAAATCCTTTATTTCAAATATTGCCCGCACCGACTGATATGTTCTCAATTAAAGACAAATGTTTAAAATGCTAAGATAATATTGCGATTTTTTTTTTCAGAAAATAAATATATTATTTTAATTTTTTATATTCAGTGAATCTGTGGGAATCGATATGGGCGTTCACTTAAACCTCATGAATAATGGAAATGCACGCTCTAATCTGAAAAGAATTAACTGAACTGAACGGAAATTGCATAGAAGATCAAAAACTAAATTTGGAAGTATCTGTATATTTGTAAATAAGGAACTTAAACTTCTCCAAAGTAATGGAATTTCCTACAATTTATATTATTACTCTCATTTCAAATCTGAATGGACCTTGACTGTTAAATATGTTAATTTTCCGAGAAAATCCTGGCAACGCAGGGGTTAAGGTTTCAATAAAAATTTTGAAAAACGAATTAAGAAATAAAGGTGGTGACGTTTCCTTTCGAGTAACTATTTATCGGAATACGTTATTACCGTAGAGGTAGTGTGCACATACAGAAATCCACACAATATATTCGATTACACAGAGTTATCCTGTTTTCTGCAATTTTATTTTTATTAAGTGTATTGTGTGTACTATGAATGACTTCACATGGCCGTGACTTATTTTAGATACCCTTTGTTTTGTTTTTGATCAGTATACCAATTTATCTGTTTACCATGTTGACTAACAGAGCATACTATTTTGGCTACAGGTAGAAATCTCTTATTGTGTGGTGAGCCTAAATACGACACATCATAACTTATAAATTTTCTGTAGATCTTGTATAGGCAGTAGCATATACCCCATAAATTTATTCAACTCAGCTTCTCAGTTACACTCACTTCTACAGAGAACAAAATTTTCTATACAGAAAATTTTGGCACAGTAAAGGTATGCCGAGAGTTAGGTTAGAGTCATAACTTTCCTTTTCCTTTCTGTCATGTCTAAGGGTGTGTGTGAGAGAGATAGCCCTATTTTCCTATAGGAGTTCCTTGACAAATGATGGACATGAGTCAGGAGCACATAGGTTTCTTCAAACTGAACAGCCCAGTGAGAGTTTCCTAGGGGGACAGGGACACTACATGTTAATAGTCAGTCAGGCAGAAGTGACCAGCCTTGGAGCTGACACCAACACTGGAAGTAAATACCATGGAAGGACAGAGAAGGAAGGTGGGAGCTGATACACCAGTTATAAGTAGAGAGATACAATTACTACCACTGAACGACAAGACAGTCGCTACACTAATTTGCCACAGTGCTGTAGAGTAACACAGTCCGAACAACTTATCCTCATTATATAACTAACGCAGAGAAAACTAATACAAGAAATTCAGATAATCAGAAAAAATGCAGGCCAAACAAACATAAGAAACTCAGGTTGGTCAAGAACAACTGAATGCCAATATCATATAACAAATGCATGCTAGTCAAAAAGCTATAGAAGAAAAATTGGCACAGCAGAGTAACGAGGTCAAAAGTAAACTCGATACTACTATGGCTACTATCGCAGTTGTAATAATAAACATTAGCAACAGGCTTGAGGAGGCTGTACACCACTGAATAAAACCACAATTGATTCCCTTCAGACTTTTTTCCAAAAATTATGGATTTCTGCCGAAACTAACACTGAGGAGGTTAATACCTTGGTAAAAGCACACGAGGCAACCAGTGTGGTCTACAGAAGTTTTAAGATGTAATTAAGCTGAAGTAGCTAGAGAACAGAATGGGAGATACAATGAACTCGAATCATTAAACCAACACCTGGATTCGAGGAGCAATGCAGACCATTAACACGTAACCCTGCCATTTCCTCAAGTCTGTTCGTCCCGAACAGACTTTGGAACACCCGGACTTTCGTAGAGTGCCAGTCGGTCGGTGTGGGCAGCCTTCGGCTTTGCCCGAGAGTCTCGACAACAAACCTTAAAGACCACGCCATTTATATTCTTAAGAATCCTGAAGATTCTGATACGTGCATGTTTGCGATAGTACTGGATTCTCCCAATATATTATAATATGGACGTTCGTACCTTACAGAAGGACTAATCCTTTCATTATTGGTTTGAAATGATGATGCAACTACAGAATTTACCCTTGCATCTTTCTTTAGACTACGTCTAACAATCTGACAAGTGCTGGTACTTGCGGTGGATGCCGAAGGTTGTGGCTAGATCCTCGTCTGGCATATTCTGTAGTACTGGTATCTTCTCTCGACTGCTTCATTCTCCTTCTCGAGCTCACGCAGCCGGTTCTTCACCTCCGGAAGCACATCCTTCATTGGGCTGCCATCCTCAGAGCCACTGCTGACGGAGAGGCCATCACATCGGTGGCTCCATACCGCAGGCTCCTTTCACAGCTCATATGGTGCAGTGTGTGCAGGCCGTCTAGACAGCACGCGCAGCACTTTGTGTGCATTTTCCAACTGCATTGAGAGGTTTACAGCTTTTAGCAATATCTAGTCGATGCAATGTCTCAGTTGTTGGGCATATGCACAAAGCTCACAATTTTCTTCACGCAAGTGCTTGACTGTGTTCATCGAAACCACTTGTTCTTCCAATCGGTGACTCTTTTCCCGCTGCTGCTTCGGTTTCTGCTGCTGCTGTTGTAGGCAATAGGCTCTTAGTTGCCCCAGTTGTCCACATAACCAACACTCNGAAACAAAGCTCTGTAGCACGTTCCCTGGAAGCGATGTCCCTCCCAGCCATCTGCAACTCCTTCAGCGTCTTCACCAAGCTAACTTCGTCATCTTCGTTCAGCGTCACTGGTTGTACCAGGCGCTGGGGTGCGGACCTCTGTCTTGCTGACTCCACTTCCAGTGACTGGGCTAGGGCGTCCTGCATGGTGTATGGTGCAGCCAGACGTACCGCTTGCCGTACCTCTGTGTCGGCGATGGTATCGATGAAGAAGCCGACTGCTATGATGTCGTGCGGCTCCTCGGGGTACCCTTTCAGAGATAGGTGTAACAACCACAATATGTCTTGCCATAGCTGCTGCAGTGGCTCTCCTGGTTGCCGAGTGGAACTTCACAGTTGAGCATGGTGGTTATGTCACAGAATTCGGTCACCGAAACGTAGTTCTAAGGCCGACACCATGTGGGGTTCTCTAGTCAATGCCACTCTGGCAGAAATAGTAGTATGTTCAGTGCGGGGCCTCTCAGTACAGCTGCTAGATAGTAAGTCCGCTGTTCGGCTGACCAGCCATGCAAGGTGCGGACTATTTTAAACTGTTGTTGTAACTCTCGCCAATACATCTGGCCATCGCAAGTGGCGGGTTTACTGCAACCCCCTTCCCCATACCTGGCTGCACGACACCAATGCCATAGAGTTACCGGCTATCGTCCGAGGTTGCTGTATTGTTTACGACCTGCACTGTTTTCCCATTTTTCTCGGCAGCCAGTGTGGTAATAGTGCAACTCCGTTGCTGAAGAAATTCCTGCAGTTCCTTCTATAATGCTGTTTCATTTCATTCTTGACACAGTTCATCCTTTCATTTGCACTGTCCACCCTTTCGTTTACACAGTCCATCCTTTCGTTTACACTGTCCACTATTTAATTTACGGTGTTCTTTCTGACATTTACGTTGTGCACTAATTCAATTATACTGTCCATTCTGTCGTCAACACAGTCAATTACCATATTCACTAACTCGCTAATGCCTTCTATTTTTCTATCTACATTATCTATTTTCTTGTCTACTAAATCACTTACATTAGTTATCTGGCTATTTACGTTCTTCTTTACACTACTAATTAAGATTTTTATATCTTACCGTAAGTTATTTATACTTGTGCTCACTTGCTTACTTAGCCTCTCAAATAATGCTCGCAGTGCTACCAGTTCTGAATACATTTTTCTAGTTAACATTCACTGAGATGGTTGTACAAGACAGTCTTAATTCTTCGGCCTACAGTTATTACAATTAATTAATTTGTTTAAATATTATTAATTACTAGTATGTTACCTAATTTAATTTACAATTAAATGCTTCCATCCCACTTCTGTCACTAGTGTTACACGACATAAGAGGGGAGTATCAGAGTTCGTGAGGGATGGAGGTCTTAATAAAAATGAAATATATAAATTTCATTTTTCGTTTATTCACACAGCTATTAATTACCACATTTATCCGTCTTTCTCCACTATTACACGTGTTGTTGGTGAACGCAATATTTAATGTATATCTCAATTATAATTTAATTACTCTATATAGTTTACGGTTACTTAATCAACTCATTATTTAAACATATTCAATCTGTCTATTGCCATCATTTCAAATGTCCAGTTCAATTGTCCCACCCATCAGCCTCACTCTCCACTGTACCGATGTTTGCAGTCCGCAGACTTCACTCTGCTGGTCACTCTCGTTGCCATTCGACGCTCTGCTGGCTCGTCGCTTCGCTGTCTTCGCGCACCTCTCGCTTAAGGTAGCACAATCCTCCACACTCTAAACTCTAAACTGCCGGCTCGGAGCCCCATAGTGTCTTATGTATTCTCGCTGGCCCCGAGTCACGCCGAGAGAGGCTAGGGCAATGGACCAGAACATTATTTCAAAGAAGCAGGAGTGCGCAAGCCGCGATGGGATTGTCGCGGCAGCACGTGGCGGCTTGCTTTTGTAAAGCGCCGCCCGCTTATTAGTAACAAGCCTGACTTTCACACGCTCATTCAATTGCAGAAGCGGGACTTGACAAAGGAAGCGATGCAGACCAGTAACACCTAACCATATTAAAATTCAATTGACTGCTCTCAGCTCAATCGAGAATAAAGATATTATCTACGGCATTAATTAAAGTACAAACGTTTGCGAGGCCTTTTAATAATATTCCTAATCGTATTCCCTGACTAATTTACCAAAAATTAGTTTAAGAAAAAAATTTAAAAAACCAGTAGTCTGTAGGAACACAATACTTTTGTACTGTGTAGCGACGAAGCTACATGTACAAATATTGCCCTGACGTCTAGTCTTCTGTAGAAGAGACGATGCATTCAATTCCTGTGAAGGTTTTCGTCATAGTAGCGTGCCCTGCCATCATGAAGAAAATCTAGCCAGACTCATTTTTACTTCAAGTATGCAAGAATTGTGTCTCAGTCTATTATCCAGTGCTCTCGTGAATTTAGTTGTTTTTTCTTTTAATTTGCCTACATGGGGAGCTAACCGTATTTGTTTTATCTAAGAAGGGACATAGGTTTTTGTATGTATCAGCATAAATATCATAAGGTAAACACTACTCTCACGAAGCTGCTACGAGAGTTGTCTACATTGGTTTATGAGTGACTTACACATATTGTATTCTTTGCATACTCTTATCCAGTGTTATAGTCATGCAATTTGCGGTTTTATTTGGCATCCATGATTATCCTCTGTTGTCTCACTGAAAATACTGATTTATCTTGTTGAATATTCTGTGTCGTTTATCAATAATGTTTTTTTCTTCGGTATGTTGACGAATTAATTTGACAAAACCCTTTTAAAGGTAAAGATGTACACCCGTTTGACATTAATGGGATGTGAATACAATTATGTTTTTATATGTTCACATTATTACTAACAATTTCTAAGAAAATGACGCACTAACAAAATTTACGTATTGATGTGAGTGCAGATTTCCGAGTAAATTCACATGAATTGTGTACACGGACCAAATTAAGGACACGAATTTTCGTTGCTTGGCATGCGTATGCAGGGGTGTATTGAAAACCTCTCTAGAGGGTATAAAAAGCGAAGGTGATGTGACTTTCCATTTCCAGTTAAACAACGGCGGATTACTTACTTATAATAATTTGCAATTATTCAATTTTAAGGCACATACCAATAAGCCGGTTGTGCATTTTGGAAGGGCTATATTGATATATAAAGCCGACAAAAGCGTAAATGATACATTTAGCGAGTTACGCGAGTGAGTGACGCGTTAATAACGCTGATAAATAAGACAGTTTTACAAACACAGTGCACATATTTTAAATAAACGCAATGTTTCAGAAGTTTTAATTTCACTTTCTTGCGAAAGTGCAGTAAAACTACTACATCCATAGATATTTTCGCTGTAACTCCGTGGTTATTGACGCAGCAGGGCGAAGCGAGGCGATGTCAGAAGTTTCACTGTTATCCACAATGTTATCCAGCCAGGAAAATGGAATCATTATCTCCAGATGTGACAGTGGTCTTCTGGGAGATGACACGACGGACGGGGATATTATATCGGCAAATGTCTGCTAAAGCAAGGGCGACAGCAAGCTGCTACTCGACGTCCGTCATGGCGACAGTCTACAGCACTTGTTCCGAGGAAGGCGAAGGAAGCGTGACACGTGGTTACAAACTGCATACCACGCAGCGGCGCCGACTTTGAAATGTGGCCGCAGTGTTCGCTGATGAGAAAATATCTTGTAATTGGTGTTATGTGTTTAATGTAATCGACGTCTTATATTGACTATTTGGGTACAGGAAATGTACTATGGTTTCTATCCCAGGTATGAACTGAATGTGACAATTTCACAAGAGATGTGTGATTTGTGTTTTTTTCTAATCTTAATGACTTAATTCTAAGGCAGTGTGCCGTTTTTATTTGTTGGCACTCAACAACAACATAAAAACTACGAAACAAAGTTTCATAGTATTTATGTTGTTCCATTTTAAAGCACAGTTTTCCGTTCCTGGTTTCCACTGACATTTATCGTGCAAAGTTTGAAGTCATTTAAATATATTTGGTCTCTCCAATATGGCAGTCACTATTAAATAGTTCAAATATGTCAAAATGAAAAGTAAAATAAAAATACAGGTTTCTTTTAAGTAAAACATGTGACAGAAAATTCTTAAAGTTCTAAAAAAATATTTTCTTTTGTTAGTTTAATGCTGTAAACATAAAGTATGACTTTTTAGTTGGCACTTTATTTTGCACACACTTTCATTAATAATCTTCACGATAATATTTTAATCAAGTTATTTCACCTACAACGCATATTTTCTTAATTAACTAATAACATTGCTTATGAAATTATTTCTGATGTCTTTCTTACTTGCGCTGCGTGCCGATCGTCCTGTCGATCTCTGCAATGTTGTAAGTGGTAAGCACATACAAGGTTATCTTTAGTGTTTATGAATGTTTTCCGACAAATATTTTACGTAAAAGAAACCTGTCCTTTAATTGTATTTTTTATTTTGACATATTTGAACTATTGGATTGCCATATTGGAGAGACCAAATATATTTAAATGACTTCAAACTTTGCGCGATAAATGACAGTGGAAACCAGGAACGGAAAACTGTGCTTTACAAGGAAAGAATAAAACTTACCAAACAACATAATTAATATGAAGCAAAGTATGCCAAAAAATAAAAACGGCATTATAGTCATGTGTTTTGGAGACGAAAGCAATGACCTTAACTTCTTAAGCACATTTATAAAATCCCATCTAACGGTGTCAGGTTGGTCGAGCGGTCTATGGTGCCAGACTCAAGAGTCAATCTTGCCTGAATGTTCCAGGTCTAGAAACCCGACATCCATCAACCCGAGAAAAATGGTACTCTCGAGTCCAATTTTTGTGCTATGATTACTTTTAAATTTGTATTTTGAGTAACATTACTAAGTGGTTTTTAGTATTCAGTACACACACTAAATATTTAATCTAATCGTTACGTTACATTTGTTACAACTTAAGCAAGCACGTACCATACATGAAAGCCACGAGCTAAGAGGTCGATTAGTCATGTAACTCTTGTGTAGATACGATACAGTCGATGAATATAATACAATTGTGCATATAGCTTTCAGTAAATTATTGTTTATCAAATGATTAACTTGTAACGATATAGTGAAATTTTATAAAACAAAATTGTACTAAGCCAAGGAAATGAAACATTTTATAAATGCATGAAAACTTTATTGAAACGTAACTTATTTATTGTGGTTAATAGATTCCGCCACATTTATCAGCCACGTAGAATACATCAGAATCTCAAAGGCAAACGAAATATGTGTTTGTGTTGACTCCTTAAACAGAGTCGATCGTTTCCGAAGACCATTCTTCCATAAATAAAAAGAGTTAAAAATGCTATATTAATAAATGATGTAAAGACTGACATAATTACTATTAAAACATGCCAAGAGTTTTTTTTGTGAAGTTATATACACGATTTTTTTCACGTAGCTTTGGCACAACTACAGGCGATGGAAGAGCAACAGGGGACCATTGAGCTTTCTCTAACGGCTATCAAAGACAAGGAAGATTTGGGAGGGAGTAGGTGTTTGTTTGGTGTGTGTGCTATACATGGATTTAATAATGTTTATTTGTTAGCATTATAAAAAGCGAAATAGTCTTACAGATTGCACTCTTATAAAACATAAAAATTTCTTATTCGTCAGGAGAATCCTTTGGTAACACAAACTACAACGAGTTATTTAGCCATCTCAGGTTATAAGAAGAACTGCACCTGCCAAGAATTTCTCACAGATAAAGGACTGTGTGGTTTGGGAAGACCAACAACCGATATTGCGGTGTATTTGTGAACTATTTCCTTCGGTAAAGAGACTAATGCGGTATATAGCCGTTAATTTTGGGCCTGGTCAATTCTTCGTTGTCTATCACATCATCCGAGTTTTTTGATGTTCCTTAACTAATGTGCTGACGGTGCCCGTGGTGATAAATTGAAATTGTTTTATAAAAGGGTGACGTGGGACGTTATGAATACTGAAATTGGGAATCGACAAGTTTCTTTCTGCAAGAAGAAAGAAGATAACTTAGTTGGTTGTACAGACTTAAATTACAAAATGCATATGCTGCTTGCAAGATACAAACATTGCAAGCTGTTGAGTCTCATTATTGTAGATCTAACATGCCTTCCTGGAAACATTTTAAATTTAACGGTAATTTAAAATGTGTATTTCTCCTTAACAAATTTTTTGAAGGCACGTAGAACAGATAAAGAGTTTTTGTTTCCTAGGTCTACTGTTTCACCATAAATCAAAACAGAAGTATTTAGAAAGCCTTGATTGATTAGTGAATTTAAAAAAAAATCGAATTTATTGCCGCAAGTAAGTCCTTAAAATAAAATCCAATGCATTCAGATTCGTGGAGAAGTGAAGGAGATTGAAATAATTTCAATTAATTTTTTGGTCAACCTACCATGTTAGAAATACATTTACTAGTCAAGGAGTTATTAAATGCATCGATGAAAAAATAAACCATTCGTCTCCAAAATTTTTCTAGCTTCCAAATAAATATTTTACCCTTGTGTAGGAAACCTATTATGGAGGACAAAGAGATGTTAGAAAATGTTCGGGACATATTAAAAAATACATTATAGGCCATACATTATTTTTTTTTCACGCTACTATTCTTCATAAAAAAAAAGAGATCGTTTTGAATACTGCATACTCTATTAAATATTATGCCATTGTGAATTTCGTTTTCTAATAAAACCGTCTTTTAGTTTAAAACGAGTAAATATAAACACAAGTGAAACTTAACTCGTTGTACTTGCATAATATTTAAGTAGTGTTTTTTCTTGGAAACGACCATAGTAAGCTTTCATAAAGTTTATTTATTTTACGTGTCATTGCACAAAAACGACATCCAGCTATCCCATTAAATATTGACTTAATTACACAATTTATGCAGATATTAAAATAAATACTGTCGTCTGCAACACAAGAAATTAAGATTGTAAGTTGTGACTTAAATATAATGACTACGTTCAGCGATACAGTTGGAGTGAAACGAGGTCCTGGTATGTGATGCACAGTGAGGAGGGGCTTGAAGCCAGCAGCAGTGCTAGGAGACCCAGTGTGGGCGGTAACACAGGCCTGTGTGCGTCTAGCCCGCAGCCCCTAGCGTCTGCCTGCGGGGACATGGTGGTATCATTACAGAAATCGCGCCGGCGGGATGCATGTCTGCAGGCGCAAGCCACCCACTCACCTCGTTTGACGACAGCTTCTCGCCTGCCTCACGCTCTGCTGCCACCAAGCATTCCTGTCGCGACTAGCAGGCATCTCACCTCTTGCAAAGCACTATGTCTCTTCTTACTATGTTTGTGGTCCATGTAACAAAGTACTTTAGAACACGGAGGTAAAAGAGCTCCTTATATAGTCTATTAGCGGTTTTGTCACAATTTTTGAAACAAACCTTTGAAAACTCAATCTATGCATCACGTGCTTGATTGTTTCCCAAATATGTCATGTACCGCAAGCATTTTATACTAGTGTAAACATGAAAGTACCTTATTTTTGGATAAACTGAACTTTTACTTACATTTTATCTGTAAATTATAATATTTTGTTATAATTGATATGAACAAAAACGAGGATAAAATAGGGTTATTGGTAAAACCCAGCAAGAAATAGTTCTCACGCAAAATATTATTACACTGAGTGCGCACGAATGCGGGCGTTGTCCCTTTGGTGTAGTTTTCTAGACTCGTTTAAGGTTTGTTAGCATGTGGCGGAGGAATAGTTTGGAAGTATAACTTAAGCAGGGCTTCAGAAAAGTTAGAAGTAGCGGTAAATGGACTATACCACGAGGTCCAGAAAACTGGCCGCACTTGCCCAGCCGGCAGCCCAGCCTATAAGGAATATTTTGCAGCATGCAGCACCCAATCAGGCACAAGGCCCGTTTCTAGAGCCTCGTGCAATAAAATAATATTCGAATAAAATAATTTTCGAATTCATTAGGATTATCGTAAACAATCTAAGTCTCCATTTTACTTAACGTCTTCTAAATTCATGGAATATAATTTCATGATAAAATCCTTGCCCCTGGGACTGTCTTATTAAAGATACGAAAATTGGCTTGGATTGCCATAGTTATGAGTATTTTTTAATACAGTGCTGACTCTTTAAGTGAGCCGAAACCCGTGTAAAAAAATTCTTGGCATTTGACATTGTTCTTTTCTCTTATAAAATAATTTTGAGAGCAGTTATAATGAATGCACGAATGACGAGATTAATACTTCGACTCGTTTACCAAAAATCGTACCGGTATAACAATAGGATTTTCACCAAATACTCTGAGAGTGGGTTAGTTTAAGAGAAAATGTGTAAAGATTTGTATATTTAATTTGGTTGATATCTTTGCATTAAGTTGTTTGTGTGCATTTTTAAAGACCAGTACAGGGATCGGTTACATCATCAAACGTTCGTTTCCATGCAGTACAACTGTGCCACAAAAGTCACACAGGAAGTGAGTTAAACCTTTATGAAACACTCTCCTCTCATATCATATTTGACTTAAATGATGAACAGTATCAACAGTAGTTAGAAACTTGCTGTATAAACGTAATAAAATAGGAGTTTAATGACCATTGGGAAGGTTAGTTTAACTGGTTCAGGGACCTCCCAAGTTAAAAGTTAAACCCCTCGAGGTTACGCCAGGCCGTAGCAATGCTTGTGACGGCGATGGAAAATGGCATAAACTAGCTTCGCGAGTGTTCTGTTCCTCAGAACTTTAAGCGGTGACTAAAAGATTTTATTACAGCAATCTGTTCACAAATGATACAGAATTGTCGCTATAGTTTAAAACACTGTTTTGCAGAAGAATAAATATCGTAAACAGAGGGATATTTGCAGTAATTTTAGCTGACTTAGACACTTTTCGACGATCAAATTTATGTTTCAGTAGCCATATTTATGAACTGGCCACAAAATATGACTTTTATTTCTGTCCCGAAAAAAATATTACTTTGAGAGAGTTTTTTTTCCTCCAAAATTGGAATAGACACGATTCCTTACAATGAGGCGCATTTAACTTCTGTTGACTACAATGCATTATCTAATAATCCTCAAAACATCCTTAACTTTGTGGTGTTCCTCTTGCATCTTTATAAACTTCAAAGAAAATTATTAAATGTTTATAGTATGGCTGACTAGGCCAATGTATGGTCAATGGTTGCAGACGAGCAAATAAAAAAAAATATTAGTGATTAAGGAAGAACAGAATAACATTTCAAAGCTTACGATTGTCACCCTGAAACAAGGTAACTGAAAGATACTTTATCAAAAACATTCAGACTCTTCGCTTGGTGTGTTTAGGTCAATTTTAGTAAATGTCGTTTTTTGTAAGAAGCTTATAGTAAACAACACATTTGGCTGAATAATTTTTTGGACATATGGACATATGTTTAAATAATCAGACAATTTGAAATGAAAAGTAATATAAAATTATTGGCGGAACAGTTGAATTATGTAAAATAATACAAAGCACAACAATTCAGTAATTAATTAGTTGGTTGAAATACCGGGCATGCCTGGGCCGAATGTAAAATGTTGTAGCAATTTCGGTAGTCTGAGAATGTTAAAATGTATGAAATTAAGGACAAATGTTTGACTTAGCTTATAAAATGTATCAGAACGTTCAAATAAAATTGATATTAGTCTAAAAATACACGTGATTACAGGTGGTAAAAAAAAAGAGGTTAATATTGCTCTAAGAATGTGCGTCCACAAAAAGGATTGAAATATCATCAAAAATGCTACCATAAGCTTTGGTTGAATTTGTTTTTTTTTCCGTAGTCCATGTCTCGAAAGTTGGTTAACTGATTTCTACTTGTGAGGTGGCACTCGTAGATATCTGAATCAGATGCTACTGACTGACAAATCAATTTTGCGCCACAAGAACGAGTGCATGGGCCAGTTGAAATCATTGGCACGTACCGGTAAACCTGGTGGAATTCATTCCTTGATGTAATCAATGAAGGGGCAGCGGAACCAGAGAGCCACGGGTGTCACGTGACCCCCAGGTAATCTGGCGAATGGATCAGATTCTCAGAGGGAATAATAAACTTGCAGTCCACAGCAGCTGGGAATCTGTAACTGACAACACTGAACTTTGAATCTGCGCCATCTGTCAGTGTTTGAGTGTCTGACTATTTTTTTAAAAATGTTTTTCTACCTTGTTCGCTGAAACTAGCAGCCCTGTGGCGAGCTCACGCTCACTGGAGTAGCGCGTTGAACTGGCAGCCAGCTCTGAGAGTCCACATCATCCGCCAGTGTCTGTTAATATTTATTGTATCCTACTCTGAATCCTTCCACGTGCTTGTATCGTTTATACATAAGTGAGACATTTTCTGAGATTTGTAATATTTTCTGGTGTTAGTTTTAATTTAATACACAAGTAAAATATGAAAAAAGATTTTTAGATAAAAATTTTTTACCCTTGACCCCTTAATGACTAACACCTTCAGCCGCCCATGAACTAATGGAATTTCAGTGATGCGTCTAAATCTCACCGACCTGAAGTAATTTTAACTTTTTGCAGCGTACCATGAGAGAAACGCAAAAACTAATATTTCCAATGTAATGTTTCGGTTTAGTTCCCCTTTCGGTGAAAAATTTTATGGTTTTTACCACCGATCGTCTGTCTAAGACTTTGTACTGTTAAATGCTTAAAAATAAGCGACTTAAAGTTATACGAGCTTGATACAAGATGAGAGTAGCCTGCGGATAATTGTTATCATAGACTAAAGATGAGGTTAACCTATTATTGTCTTCTGCCCATTCCCTCTACACAGACTTTCCCATCACCAATATAACTGTGAAACTTATATGGTCAACAATGAAAACAGTATTTGTTTACATCTGGATTTTCAACAGACACATACTTATACATAGGCTACACATGCGTGATATAATTTTACTAACTTAAATATGTCATAGTTTCATTACAACTAGATTAGAGAAAGTGTACAAACATCTCACAGAACTTACGTATACAGTGTTATAATATAAAATTTTGCCCATGTTGTTTTTATATTTTCTATTAGCAGAAAAACGGTGTCCAATGTTGGAACACAGAGAGTTTCTACTGAGCAATTCGGATGCGCACTCTACCCTGGATTCCTTCTGCATTTGGAACCGACTGTCCTAGCAAGAGGAACAAACGTATCGTAACAAGAATGCATATATGTATATTATCACACTAGTGACCTCGAGAGGCGTAAGATGTAGTAGCCTACAAGGTAGGCAACCACTCTCACACTACTACTTTTATAATTGCTTGGTTTTTTAAATTTATTACACGGGAGAAAAATAAAGGAGGTGGATGACATTGCCAACTGCCAATCGTACAGGCTTATCTCCATTAAGGACGTTCTGTGGTTGCCTTGGGGAACTATTTGTCTACTAATTATAAATTATACCGTCAATTGTAATCAAAATAAACCTCCTCCCATTCTCTATAGCAATCAGTAGGGACACCTAAATTCCCCGCGAAAAGATTTCAGCACGTATAAGATGTCAATACCCTACGGACGTACCAGAAGTTTTCTTTCACTTATTGGCGGCGTGTCTTTGAGGGTAGATAGTTTCTTGCTTTACTTGCCAATCGTAATTAGGTAACTTCAATACTGTACGTCCGTGATTCGTGCGTAGATGTCTAGGAGGGGTAACATGCAAACCATCCAATCACGAAAGTGGATCTGAGCTAAAGTTCTATGAAGTACAACTGGTCGTTAATTCCTTTAGCGAAAATCGGGTGTCCTTACAACTATGGGAGGAGGTATCTTTGATTGAACCTTCTGTCTAATTAAAGAACTACTATAATTTTATCAGAAGCATGAACACAAATTTATTAACCTAATGCAATTAATACAGCTTTCTCTAAAAAATTTTCTCAGAAAACAAAAATAAATTATGGAGGAACAGTAAAAGTAAAATAAAAATTTACAAATCACACAAGTGGAATTAAGACAGGAATGAACGTTAACGCAAAATTGATAATGTAATCCTTATTACTACAAAATAGTCTCCAATATAAAAACTCATTTTCTTTTACATCAAGGTTAAACTAAACTGAGAGCTGTTTAATCGTAATACTTCAACATCTGCACGATCCCAAGGAAACCAGCCGCAAATATGGGAATTTCTGTCCTATATATTTCTTGCCCACATGAGACTTGAATATAGGCTATTCACGATAAAGTGAGCACTTTTGAAAGCCCTCTCATTTGGAATAATAGTCAATGAATATATTTCATTCTAGACTTAGACTTTAGCTTCCAAGTGCGGTGGAATATACACACTGTGTTTGTTACCTACATGGCAATATTTTTTTGAAAATGTGGTTAAAGGATAAAATATGGTTTAAAAGTAAAAGTAACTAGGGTCTCAAAAGTGCCCACTTTACCGTGAACAGCCTAAATAAAGTTTGTTTGCGTAGTGTGTTCTTTCTGCTACTTCTGCTCTCTAGAGCACGTGATAGATATCCAAGGAGCATGAAAGGAATTTAAAAATAAGCTCCTCTCGACTGGAAGACGCAAATTACAATGACAGTATATTTTGTTTGACAAATGGAGCGAAGACGAGAAGTTAGGATACCAAAATGTTTTTCTACGCTCCTTACAGGATGATCAAACATTTCTGCACGTCTCTACATTTTATGATAGGCCTAATCAATACTTCTTCCAAAAAAACCTTTATCCCGCATTCCCCACGCACCAAACATGCAGTCGTTCGACAGTTTAACTATGTTTTTGTAGCCTGAGCGGAAACGTTTTTACTCTTTCTGCTTTTTCCGCTCCACCTCGGCGAGCAAGAGCAGAAAGAACTGCTCTTAGGGAGCAGAAAGAGCAGTGCTCCTGTCACGCGAACAACAAATAAAAAAAGCGCTTCCGGTAGCACGATCTGCAAAGAGCGAGAAAGAGCGCAAAAAGAGCAGAGGTAGTGGAATAAGTATACTCTAAAAAATTATTAGGAAATTTACCATACCAGTGTATACGCCTAGTGAGGAAGCAGGAATGGTAATGTTTTCCCCTATACATTCATTGTAGCGTTCCTACATTCGCTCAGGAAACAGTCAAATTCGTAGGGAAGTTCCCACCTTTGTATAGTAGCGACGCTAAACATTTCTATATCTGCAGTTTGATGTGTGGTATTATTACCATATAGTGTATAGGTTAAAAACTTCCATTAGAGTTACTTCCATGACATGCTTCAGAAGTCTAAATGGTGACATTAAACCTCTGGGCAATTCGTTGAACCAGTTTGAGAGAAGATCATTCAGAATTCCCCGAAATGTCACCAGAAGCCCCATTAGATTCAATACTGCTACTATGTTGCTACAACGAACTACATTTGACCATGATGGTTAAAAAACAGAAGTATACTGTTTTACCGCATTAACGTAAGTTTAACGCAATAAAATTTAATCAAGTGTACTTGAAATAGTAAAGAGTATGTACATTACAGCCCACGTACAAAAGCACCTTACCTCTTTAAACTTGATTTGCGTGCAGGGAATAAAAAAAACCCTTTATCGGCGCATTAAACGGGACTGCAAGCCGTTTTTCAGGCCCTCGACGTTGTAATTATAACCAACTACAGGTATAGGTCTATCATTAACGCGTGGATTCAACTATGCTCACTTCACTGTGAAGTGTGGCCAATGTAAAATAAATGTACGTTGTATTATTACTTGTTTGTGTGCAATGGCGTAAAATACTGCGTAGTATAGCAATGTTATTTTGGCTTTTTGTATTCTGCAATTACGTTATAGTAACTGCACACCCCAACTCAAAGCCCTGCGCGTAGAAGCACGTAATGTGCGCGCCTGGGTTGACTTTAAAGCGCCCACTGTATCATGCTGGTCTACCTCCACACAAATACTACCATTTGTAGCATAGGAGATACTTTGTGGAAATAACCACAAGCATGCCACAAATATAAAGGTCCGAGGATCTATTTGTGTAGGTGTAACCCCAATGTAAAAGTAGAAGCAAAGAGGCTGGGCCAAAATACCCACTCCAACACTTATACACATACATAAATAATAATAATGAAAATAATAATTTTTATTAGTACATACAACAATTAATAATGTGATTTAAAAAAATGAGCAAGTAGAATCATAATTAAAAAAAACGATCTAATATTCGCGTGACTAAATAATTTTCCCAATTTAACACTAGTAATAAACAAAGAATAAACTTTTCAAAAGTGTAACAACAATATATATGATCTTTTGTTTTGAGTAAGTAGTAAGTAATTTTTTTATATTATATAATTATATATTATATAAAGAAATTAACGTCAACTGTTGGGATCGCACAAAAAAATATTTTAAAATAGAAAATTACAAAAATGTTTTAAGTCATACAACAAAATTTGGGTTATTTTTCATAATTGAAAGAGTTCAGAAAGGCTGCGACCTGATCACTGTGATTCATGCATATTCCGAAAAAAGGAGGTGGCTGGACATTCCTTCGGGATATCTCCCTTGCCAACGCCAGCTAGGTGTTACATCCTCTAAAAAACATCAGGCATGAAGAAGACGCAAGGCGACTTCAAAGAAAAACTGCCACGCCTTGGCAGCAAGATAGAGAAAATGCCCCACTACGGCATTTTTTCCGCACAAAATAAAGAGGCAAGGTCATAATTATACATTATTGAGGCGATAAATAACAAACAGAAAAAGAAGCATTTACTAAAAGTGGCAAAACTCAAATGATTACAACATTAGTAAGAAAATAGCTGGAGATAATTTAAAAATTCAGTCACGCCATGACGAGTTGAAAGCAAGAAGAAGGAAGTAAGGCGCGTTCCGAAAATACCAGTCCCTAACAGAGGTATCAAGTCGCTTCACAAAACTAGTGATAATATCCTGTTTCGTAATGTGGTATTTTACATTAGTGCCATAAATACTTTACAAAATTATATTGACAGAGAAGAATTCAAATATGAAATTCACAAACCAAAAACAGGATATTACATTACAAAATTCATAATTCGTTTTTAAATTAAGTTAATTCAATAGCTTAACCAGATCAGAGTAATTGGTCACTTATAATTTCAAAAATGAAAAAATAACGAAATCTTGGAATATTAGTATATAAATAACCAAAATTACAGAAACAGTCACAAAAACATTATCTAGCTTTGCTTTAACATAAAAATGAAAAATAAAGCTAGGTGCTGGAAAATAACACAAGAATACCAAAAACATTATTCCCAGAAAGGGAATACAAGGTTAAAGAACATAGTTAAAAATAAGCGAGTGCCTAAAAACTGCACACCACGCTTGTAGATGTTGGACACGCAAAGTACCTTCAATCAAACGGTAGCGTTGATATGCCACAATTAAAATTGAAACTTTTGATTCAGGTAGGTTGGAAAAAAATAGGTGGGCACTGCCTCACATCACCAGTTTAACGTTTGCAAATGCCGTGCAAAATAGAAATCTCACAGGTTCGAATCCCGGATGAGACATGGACATTTCTGCTCCCTTCAACGTTCAGTTAGGCGAGTTCAGTACGTCAGCCCTTCCCTAAATCTCTTTCCAAATAAAATAAAATATCTGGATGAAACACGTAGAGGGGACGAGGTAACTGTTAACGTTCCCAGAAGCGGCGCGGCAGTAGTGACGTCAGAAGGACTGGTGGCAGGTTCGTCAGAGGCCGAAGCACGATTGCCGTCGGCGGACACATCCTGTTGGTATCTGGCTCCGCCATCTGCGATCGCCGATGACGAGCCTCCTCGCCATGGACCATGCAGCAACACAAAACGAAAGTCGTGAGCGCAAGCCGCATTTCAACGCGTTCCGCTGCTCAGAACAAAATAAAACCTTCGATGATGTCATAAATTACACGTAAGTCAATCCAATACCTAATAAGAACCAGTGACTCGCCGTTATGAGTGTTAAGGGGCATTTCCGACATCCACGAGATGAGTTCTTTTATTTGCAGTCGCTGAGCTTTCATTTTCTTTTGTGCAAATAAGTAATATTTAATCCAGACTGGGTAGGTTCTTATTACAGAATAGTACCCGTAGTCAAAGGATATTCGCGGTCAATTCTGCTCGTTAGAATGTCCTGCTTTGGATATACTTTCCTGTATTTGTGTATCCTCTCGCTATATGAAAAATTAATATAAATATTAGCTGTTCACGGTAAAGTGAGCGGAATGTAGTGGCAGAGGTTTGGGCGGCTCTTAACATCGGGGTATTGAGAGCCGATGAGATTGAAGTGAGGTGAGTATGGAGCAGCGCCGGAAAACGTGAAAAACGAGAGATCCCCGAGAAAACCTGCCGACCAGTGGCATCGTCCGACCTAAGGATGTATGCAGTCCTTGATTCTCGTTGACAGCAATGTCATTAGAGATAAAAACAGAAACATGAAAAAGTAGTGAGACAATTACAAATAAAATACACAAAAGATTTGTTTACTATACACTGAAAACAACGACAAAAATAGCGTTTTAGTTCCCATAGAATATACTTCAAGTAAATATGATGCATAGATAGATCGGGACAAACATTTTAGAAAAAAAACTCTTGAATGACTTCAGATGGCGATGTCCCGAATGGTGTCACGTTACATAATTTTTTCATGTGGCGCTATCTTCCAAAACGGAGGACCAACAACAATGTCCACCAGTAAACTGAATGCTTACATGATGCACTGCAAACATACACAATTTTGTTTAAATAGGTTGAATCGTTCCCGAGATATATCAAATCGCCAGAAATTTTAAAATGACCGTCATGTTGAAAGTAAGCAGTGTGGTTCAAAACTATAAATGTCAGGTGTCCTTACTAAGTACTATATGTGTACCGAGTTTGGTGAAATTAGGTTCATGCATTCAAAAGATTTTATGGGTTTGGGGGGAGGGGGCACACACTCGCAGGCATACACATACACACACCGACATACAGGAACGTGATCTTATACGCTTCTCTCTTCTTTGTAAATTAGGCTAGAAAGAAAATGGCAATTTTGAACTGGAAATTAAACTAAGCTGCGAAATATAAGCTACATCAGTATATAGATATGAGATAACAGTCTATCATGAGAATATAGTATATTTATGTTAAAAGACGCGCAGTCACAGAGACAAAAAGCAATCCTCTCGGATTCAAATGTCACACTGTGTGCTACAGATGCAGGTGTCGCCTCATCAACATTTTCTGGAGGACATTTATTTTGCTCTACGAAAGCGCAGTATGATAAATTAAAAACATTATTACTGGAGAAGAAAGAGTTCTATGAAAGTTCACTAGACATGTGTAATATCTGAAGAAGTCCAGAAAACAAAGACCCTAGTCGTCAGGGAACATGGTCTGAATGGAGAATCATGGAACAACTATAAAATATATTGTTTCCTCGCACTTGAAATATACCAAGGACACACCATGTCGAAATGACAACTCGAAGAGCGCGAGTTTGCAACAAACATCCTACCAGTACATTTTTGGTATGCAGATGATAGTGAATAATAGGTTATTTTTATACAAAGAGCTAACAAATAACCCTGAAAATTATATAAATTTTGTAAGGTTCTAACTAGTGGTTATAATGTATTTAAAACTCCACCAACCAATGTTGGCAGAACGTTTTATATCAGATAACATTATGTAGAGTATGTAGAAAACACGTCCCACCAACACTTTATCAATGTTGTAAATTGTCAATACACCTTTGGTTGGTAAATAGCCGGAAATTGGTTGGCATCTGACTAATAACATTAAGTTGGGCCAACATTAACTCAAGTGTCATTTCGATGTTGAGCCAAAGTTGGACCAGCCAAAAATTGCTGCTGGAGGTGTTGCTAAGTTTCATACAATTTGTACATTTCTTTCTGAGTGCGTCTATTTTTCTGGCAGAGTGTATAGTAGTACCGGTTATGTTGAATATTTTGCAGGCAAAGAACATTACTATTTAAAGACTTGTGGCTATTTTTGCCAAGTTTTACTCTAAGGCAACCTTTCATACTTATTTAAACGTGGAACGTCTTACAGATTATTAAAACTTTGATCTTAACAAAGAACTTAAAATATTTCTACGGCAATACCTTAACACCCCCTTTTTTTTCGTAACGAAGGGGAATGATATACCCACCAAAATCTTACATATAAATGATCTCCGTTCAGTAAAACACTACCAAGGATATTTTTTGTTTTTTCTCAAGTAGTTTGTACTATCTTGAAATAAAACAGTTTGGAAATCTCGATTTTCCCCATAGAATTTTGACCTGGACTACAGAATAACCTCATATAATGTGTATCTACTATCTATACATACATATGTTTATACACACATATATAACATGTCTAATTTATTGTTTCTGACTTCATGAAGAAAGTTTATTGTAGTTAATGATATTGCTTGGTGTTATAAGACATATGCAGAATATACCATAGGGACAAAAACAAGTGATCTCAAAAGAAAATGCAGCGAGCCGCAAGGCTTTGTTAACTTGGTAGAAGTCTCAAGGTTTTCCTCTGTATAATAAGAAATGGCGCAAGAAGACAACTGATAGACTAAGAGACTTCCAACTAAAACCGGTTACTGGTGAGGTACGCTCATGTTATTTATATTTAAAACGTGATCTTCGATCACTTGACTACCAGTTTTCTGTAATCGCCGCTAATCGCATCTCAGCGCTTTTATACCAAACGCGTGGGTTGTCTTCTCACACATCTCATTTGCTTTGTAAATCGTTTATTTGACAACATTTGCATTTTATACAACATACGTACATTATTTATTATGCATGTACCTTGCAGTTGCTGCGCAAGAAAAAAATCGCAGAGAAAAAATGTTTTGGTTCATTGAAAGAAACTGTAATTGGTATATTTAAATTCAAACGCACGACATTCTTACTACTGTAAGTGCAATTGTCACCTAAATTAGGCAGACATTACCTTATGCCAGCAATTCTTACGGGAAAAGTGTGACGACATAGCTACAACTTAATAAAAATACAATGGTCTCACACATTTGCTCCTGTGCACTCAGCATGTATCATTATTGTTGTGATGAACGAGACTTGAACTCGTTATCAGCTAACGGTACTCAACACTGTGAAAGCCCATTTAAATTGACGAAGTCCAAATATCTGCTGTGAAGAATACTAATGTATTTTTTCACCTCGGTACAGCCACATGCAATGAAGTGTACGCATTTTCCTAGAAAACACACCACAGTACAGCAACACAATCGCGTAAACAGTTTAAAGGGAATATTCACCATCTTGTCGTCTGTTGTATCTAACCACAGGAATATACATATTCAGTGGATATTCTTATTTTTTAGTTAATGCCCACGCAAGCTGTGTTGTTGTAAATTGATCAACTTTCTGGTTGGTCATTCAATCTACAATTGTATGCGTGTTATCGTGTAAAAGTAATATAATACTGATTTCATAAGATTTTTAGTGTGTAGAGAACAGCGCTTTACACTTACCTTGATGTCTTGAGAGTCAATGAGGGTGAAATGAGGCGAGAACAGAGCAGCACCGGAATGCAAGGGCGGGGGGAACGGGAGATCCCCGAGAAAACCCACCGACCAGCGGCATCGTCCGGCACGATTATCCCCATAAATGCCATCTCACTTTCTCACCTCGCCCCTTATGTTAATGTTTTTATGTGAACGTTTAACTTCCTCAGAGCAGATATATTATTATGTCACTTTTGAATCTATAGTCGTAATTTGAAGTGTTCAGCGCGACACACAGTCACATGACACCAACGATATAAAATAAAATAATTTTTACCACAAAAAGGACGTCTTTTTTATTCTTTGTTATTATTGTCAGGAGTGCATGAACTTTGATAGGCTTGGATCGATACCTTTATTAGCGATATGCCACGTACTCTCTAGTGAGTCATTAGAGCTAGTGTTGAACAATTCAAGTCACAAAAATTACACACTGCATCATTTTTTTTTTTAAATATATGAACGGGGTATTCCAAGAAGCAGACCTAGTTTGGTAAATTCACTTCTTCTCGGAACCACGCATCCGTACGACTTGTGTTGCATAACGTATGCAATTGTAGTCATATTTATGTGTATACACTCTGAGAAATAATTTGTAAGTTTACCATATCAGTGTATACGTACAGTAACAAAGCGCGAATGGTAAAATATTTTCCCATACATTCATGGTAACGTTCCTACAGTTGCTCAGGAAAGAAGCAAACGCGTAGGGAAGTTCCCATTTTTGTGTAGTAGCGAAGCTAAACAATCACATATTTTCAGCCTGATACGTGGTACTATTTACATACACTTTACAGGTTAAAAACTTCCATTACAGTTTAGGAAGTTTAACAGAAATTTTTTTACAGTGTACATACACGCGCGTGGACGCGCACACACACACCGTCACGAGTATGTAAACACAGAAAATGTCATGAAACCATGACGTTCAAAGAACGAAAAGCAATTAACCGGCAACTTGTCAGGATGGCCGAGACGTAATGCTCTGCCCTCACAGCTCAGGGGTAGAGTGACCGACTTGTAGTCGGAGGGTCGGCAGTTAGCGTCTCGGTTCCTCCGCGGTAGATTTTAAGTTCTCATGTCGCGCACATGTGTACTGTGGATTTGTCGTCAGGTCGGTCTCACTTGAGTTCCTCAAACGTCACCAACACGCACTGTCGCAACTTCACACACGCTCTGTCCAACGGCAAATGTACCGCTCAATATGTCAATAAAGTCAACTAAAAAAAAAACTGTCTAAGTTGCCAGACTATAGAATAATGCTTGCTTGTGCGTACAGGTGTTGTAGTTCTGGTACACTCTGTGGACGTGGGGTTCGAATCCCTTTTATGACAAACTATTTTAGTCCACTTATTTGTAAGCCCTAAAAGAACATTGCATGAAGGAATGGTTATTTTTATGTAGACATATGTTAGAATTCTAAATTTATTTAATCATTTCTATAGCTATAGTGGAGTACGTCACTTGTATTTATTAATTCTGAAAATATTTATGAATGTATAATCCTGGTTTTTGTATTATGGTAAGTGGTTGACTGTGTTGATGGGTCAGTTGTAGCAAAGTATATCTGTTGATGTAAGCAAATCAGTTGTTATTGTTTTCCTTAGTGAAAGTTAAGTTCTCACTTAAATAAACCTAGCCTCACCCGAAGTTTCTAATATTTGGTATCCTCAGTGAGTTCTGATGTTTTTATAATTCAAAAGTTTGACTCCTTACCGAGCATCCCAATTCTCAGGCATTCTAATTATTATGATTTTAAATTTTCTGTGTTTTCTCACAGGGAGTGGTATGCGCAAGGTACATTCCATTTCAAAGATTATTATTTTATGATTTCGGTAACGAAATTGTGGCCAAATATCTTCCGACAAACACGTAGGTATGTCTCTCAAATTCTATTCATGTTTTCAAGAAGTAAATTTGGTTGAAGATTTACCTTAGTGTTATCAGCAGGACTATGCATCATACGACTATGCATTTCCAGAAGCCTTGAGGTTTTTCAACTATTAATAATAATTTGCATAAAATAACAACCTTTGTGGACTGAAAGACTTCCCACTAAAACTGGTTACTGGTACATGACGTTCGAGTTATTGGTATTTAAAACATGATCTTTGATAGCTCAACTACTAGTATTATGTTCTCCCTACTCCTTTATCATCCCTCTGCGCTTTTGCATGGAACATGAGAATTGTCTTCTCACACATCGCCTTTGCATGCAGCTTTGAAAACCTTTTTAAAACTCGCATGTGGTCTCAATACTTCAAATTTTTGCCTCATGTGGTACTTTTTTTTCGCTACATACGGAGATACACGGAACTTCCATTCGGTGATTAAGAAAAAAACTAAAACACGGTATTATACAACACGAAGAAAACAACGGTAATTTGAATACTTAAATTTAAAGTATAGACATTCTAAATCAGCAAAAACGAATGCAGCGTAAATCATACGAATACTATTGTAGACAATGTGCGAAGACACAAATGTATTTTAAATACAATTTGCTCACACGTTTACTCAATTGCAGAGAATATATTGTACAACATGAGCAACATTCATCTATCAGACACAAAACTATATCTTGGGAAAAATGTTATTATATTACGTACTACTTAACCTATATATACATAGTTATATTTAATGACGACATATGATATTAGAAAAACAATACTGTGCCATAAGAAGCACTCACATCACCATTAATAGATCACAACGCTAAATCCTTGACAGTGCAGTAAAGAACGGTCTTAAATATGACATCTTAACCCTTTTTTCCCACTCCATTTACTCATACTGATTACCCGACCTACGCTAATAACGGTTGATTATATAATTTACGCAGTGTGTGTGAGGTACTATCCTTTTCACCTGCGTTATTCCTATCCGCATTTTAGTCAACGAATGGCAGCGTAACACCTAAGGCATTATCTGTACCTAACAATTAAGCATAATTACAGAAAGATTGTAATAAATTACGTTCCTTAATATTGCGACAACCCATTCAGTTTGGCGAACTCCAATCGTTCCTTGCAAAAATTCATGACGTCTTTCATTTTCTGATATCTGCCGTACATGTTGTGTAGTGTATGACGTCATCTGAAAAAAACACATCACAGCATGTTGTTACACTTGCGGGAATAGTTAAAAGCTAATATTCTCTTCCTGATTGTCTGTTCAATCTATGAAAAGTATGTACGTAATCGTCACTTTTTTTATTTTAGCCCCTTCCGCAACAGGCGTTGTTGATGTTCCTACATTTAGAATCTCTGGTATACGGCGGCCTCTCCGCACCACTGACAATCACCATTAATATCCAGTTTTGGTGTCTTGATTTTGTACGTTTTCATTGTAATGCCATTATAAAATTCACAGACAATTTTATGAATAAGCGTACAACATTTACGTTTGTTCAGTTTAATCTCAAGATGACTTTGTATCTATGACTTTTTCCTTTGCCAAGCACCCTGCAATGTTTTCTAGATTTCACGGAAGTATTAATGGAAGGTCATAAATAATCTCTATCGCTTCATTCCAAGTAAATTAGTATTTTCCTGGTAGACAGGCCAAATTATCTTACATTTAATAACATCGCCTGCATGGATGAACATTTTTATGACTTTAGACGCGAACTGCGATTCCACGTTGGCATAAATATCCACTAGCTCAGCATACCAACTCACGTGGGAAGAAATTCTTTTCTCCTCTCCATCGCCATTCCTTGAACCCATTTTCTGTGATAGTGAGCAGCAGCGTCGTCACATTCTGTTGGAGTTTCTCGATGTCTTAAAATCTTCTCCCTTTCAAGTGGAACTTGATTTTTGAGAAGAGGATAAAGTCGCAGGGTGCGAGAGCCGGAGAATATGGTAGCTACCGCCGGACGTAGAGAATGTTGTGCTTACCCGAAGACATGCGAACAAGATGTGCTGAATGGGCGTGGGCGTTGGTAGTACACTGTAGAGCCAAAAAAACTGGCACACCTGCTTATATCGTATAGGGCCCCTCGAGCACGCAGAAGTGCCGCAAGACGACGTGGCATGGAATCGACTAATGTCTGAAGGTATGCAGAAGGAAATTCACACCATGAATCCTGCAGGACAGTCCACAAATCCAATCTGCGCCAATTTGAGAAAGGGTTGCACGTCTGCCACGTTTAATGATTCTCGTCAGTCGTCGTTTGTCCCATTCTTTCACGATCTTTTTCCGGCCGCAGCGATGTCAAAGATGTGATGTTTTACCGGATTCCCAATATTCACGGTAAACTCGTGAAATGGTCGTACGCGAACATCCAAATATTGTCGCTACCTCGGTGATGCTATGTCCATCTCTCGTGTGCCGACTAGAATACTACGTTCAAACTCACTTAAAGCTTGATAACCTGCCACTGTAGCAGCAGTAACCGATCTAGCTGCCGACCGCATCGCGTTACTCTGATTGGGTCCATACCTCTGTTATTTGCATACGCACGCCTATACCAGTTTTTTTTTTGCTCTTCAGTGTATATATATGGCGACATTGGTGCAGGATTTCAGGAGTAGGAGGTAGGAGTTTTCCGCAATCTTGGTAGGCGCGGCCGCCGGCGGCCATGTTGGTAGGTGCAGTTCGTAATATTGGTAGCCGTCACAGCCAGGGCTCGATGCCATATTGGATGTTCTTACCCACAACATCTGTATAAATAATTTAAATAAAAAATGATTTAATATACATATTTTAATAAAAAATTATACAATAAACATATTTTAATAAAAAATAATAACAAATTACAAAGTATCGGCCCGCCACCGTGAATTGTTAATAATCATATCTGTTTCGAGCGTCGTTGCATATAGTTTATCTCATATAAGAAGGCCAGATTCTGACAGTCAGTGAGTGGCAATTGACGTATACGAAACAAACAAAGTGCCATTTACAAAATTCTGTGTCAGCTGATGCACGAACGTACAACATTTAAAATTACGTTGGCTATTCTGAGTGCACTGCCGACTCACATTAGACAAGCAGAAAATACGCGATAATAAAGAGTTTCTAGATTATTTAATACTTTTTATTTTACGAGGTCACAAAACAATGGTCGTTAGTGTTAAAAACTAAATTTCGTGATAATGTAGTAATGTATAGGTGTTCAAAATGAAATGCACAATAAAACGATACGATGTGGAAAAGTTTTCTGAAGTTGTGTTAACTTCAGAAAGTTTTTTCACGTATTATCATCCCTCTCCAACCTCGTTTTAAACACGTCCTTGATATTAATTCCAAAAGAATACAGAAATATACCATAATATTGTTGAATTATTTTTTCTAATAATTTGGCGAAACGACACGAATTTTAAATATATTTCCAGCCCTTAACACAAGAACAATCAACTTAAAAAAAAAACCTATCTGTTATCCAAACACAGTGGCTGAAACTTCTCAGTGACGTGCTGTGCGTACCATCTGTCGGATCTTTTCTGAAGTATCACCAGCCAGAAATGAACCGATTTCCTGCGCGATATATAACGAATTTAGAAACAGATGCCAATAGTTATATTTTTCCACGAGCTCTGCATAATTTTTTAAGTAACATATATTTCGTGTATAACGATTTAGAGTAAAAGTAATTTATATTCGGCCAGTAATCGTTCGTCTACGTAAATTATATGCCATATTGTTCTCTCGAAACCCATCTCCTTGTTTCCGAAGAAAGTGGGACACGCGTGAATAGTTTTTAAGCAATTCTAACATTATTTCATNAGTAATCGTTCGTCTACGTAAATTATATGCCATATTGTTCTCTCGAAACCCATCTCCTTGTTTCCGAAGAAAGTGGGGCACGCGTGAATAGTTTTTAAGCAATTCTAACATTATTTCATGTCACATATTTCCAACTCGAATATATTAGCTATAACGTCCAAAGTGTGGTAATAGATACAACAGACCGTCTTGCAAATGTTAACCCAAATTCACTATATTGGACAAATTAAAAAGGGTTAGCAAATATTTAATTATTTGTAAAATTTCATATTTATATTTTTATAACCTACTTTTTTTTTTAGTCAGATATCAGTCTAAAATATCTTAAAATTTGTTTAGCATTACAGTACAATGGCAAGGCAAGTGAATTAGCTGACAGCATGTTGATAAAAAATACAGCCCCGACTTGACGGACCAGCTGATGGTGGAAGGATATGTAGTCAGATGTAGTCAGAGGTAAACAGTGGCGCTACTTTCGCAGACCTGTCAGAATCTGGCCTTTTTATATGATATGGACTATATCATAATTCCATTACATTAAAATTATTTTATAAATATTTCTTAAATATATTGGCCTGCCACTTCGGTACCCAGTGCATCGGGGGACGCATTTCTCCCCCTCCTCCCTCATAAAAAACCTCCAACAAATTTTTTTGTAAAAATTAGCACACCACCACCCATCTCCTCAACTTATAGCTACAACCACCCCCTCGCCCCTCTCCTATACACCCTCAAAACCCCTCCTCACCATTCTCTCAATCCCCTTAAAAACCATCCCACACCATCTCACCATCAACACCCCTAAACCACCTCAACAACACCTCCCTCTGCCCGCTCACATACACACAATCACCCTTAGTATCCCACCAGTTCAATCACCTCCCTCACTTCCCACAAGCCACCTCACCATCCTTCACCAAACCACCCCCCACACGTTTCTTAATTCTCACAAAATCCCCTCACACAACCCTCTACGCCCCCACACCCCCTCACACACCATCACCTACCACCAACCCTCAACAACCCTTGGTCCACAAAACTATTAAAATTGAGGATCATGTAATGTAATAACCCCACTCACCCTGCCACCCAGTCATAAAAATTAATCATAGTACATTTTCTCATACCAATATTAAATTTTGTGTTTGTGTATCATGCATACCATATGTACTCGTATTTTTTCATTATCTTATAGCCATAGAATTATTGGTTTAGTGCATACTTTCAATCACGATAACTTCAAGAACTATTCCGAATAGGATATCTTGCTTCTGAAAATTAATTGCAAATTTATGTTTTTTTTTTGCATTTTAAGTACATTTAAACATAAGCCATGCATCATGAAGATCGTATTTTTGTTTTCAGTTGGATCTATCTCTTAAATCATAGTATGCCCACTTTTTTTTGCAAGTCAGGTTGTAAGCAAGTGGATATTTATAGGCATATGCGATTATAATTAGCGATTTCTTAGGGCCAGGCTCGTGAAATTAAGTTTGCAAGCATCATTCCTAACTCCAGTAAAGTATGCATGTATAAGCCCTTCGACCATTTACAGACATAGGGATTAGCTAAATTAAAAATTGTATTTGCATCATAGAACTTTTTAAAAAAATCAGTTTGCAACAGGGAAAGAAAAGATTTAGGGTTAAAATATTGAAATGAGTTTTTGATTTTTCAAATTTATTAAAATTTATTAGTACAAATTTTTTTATGTTTGTCTGAATCCATATAAACATTACGTTCAGTTCTAATTCGTTAAATACGAAACAAACTATTCCGGCACTCGTGAAATTGTGCTGCTGAGCAGAAGCGACACTGATATGCCACTGAAAGTTCCAAAGTTCCATAGATGATACATTACTAGTCCCAGATTGTTCGTCTGTCGTCATGTCGGAAGGAACAGGAACCATGGGTGAAGATATTTTAGTGGAAATAAAAGTTGCTCCTGGTGATGAGGTGCCAGGTTCGTCGTTAATACTGGTTGCAGCAGATTTTGGTATAGGAACCATATTATTGAAATGAAATTCCATCACTCCAGCGACGGAGACCGCAAAAAATCTCTCTAGCAGATCCAACACCAAGACATCGATGAGGCCTGTGATTTAACTTTGTATGACCTTACATGCTTACAGTAAGTATATTTGCGGTAGAAAATTGACTTACACCGTAAGCACAGATATTTATTGTCGTTGGGATTGTTCATACAACCACGAAATTCACGGTGACGTGCGGTGTGTTAATGCGAAAATACCTGGTCGCATTAGCAGCAGTGATAAGTTTCCACTGGTGGTGGCGATACAGGTGATGTCCCGAACTCTGCCAGAGACGGGTCAGCCAAAGAACTGGACGGTACAGCTGAAGAAACAGATGTTGCAGTAAGAAATGATGCTGTCAGTTCGTCCGAAGTTGCAGTCGACCCCACTGAAGCTGTTTTAACCAAAGAAGTCGATGGCGCTGTCGACATCATGCCTGAAGATGGCGATGGTGGTGCTGCTTCTGCTGCACGTGTCTGATCTGAATAGCTCGATGGTGCTTCTGCTGGACCCACGACCGACATCTCCATAATATTTATGCCAGGCACCGTCACCTGCTGTGACGATCTGCCATTCACCAAGACCTCTATCAAACTAAGCTCCATAAAGTGAACCCAGCTACGTATATATCTGTCCATTACATTATAGAAATATTGCAGTGCATCGTGGGAGGCGAAGGCAAATTCACTGTTGCACCTGGTGATGAGTTGACGAGTGCAACATTCGTTCTCATTGTAGACATTGACAATGTGGAGAGGTATAGAAACGAAACAATTTTAATTTTGTTTCTTGCACCGACGACGGAGGTTACAGGAAAACACTTTGCGTATATACTCTTTGTGAAAACCGAATGTAAATTATGATTCCGCGAAATGTGGATAATTTTTAATGTGCATAATCGACACCGATGATGGGTGGACCCATTCCATTTGTTCTCAGCCGCAGACGACCTACCAAATCGAGTGTCCAGCCAGAGCCCTTGAATATAATTTCTTCGTCCTCGTGGCATACCTTCTTTATGCTCTTTTCAACACTGGCATATATGTTATCCGCATTACACTCAGGTACATTCGAGGTCTTGATTGTTTTGTTTTTTGTATACATCTGGTTTACTATAGCTACATTTCAACCTCCAACCATATATAATATTTCACGGCTCAGCATTTCCCCATCTCCTCTGTAAGTGGGTTTAATAAATTCTGTTTCATACAGATCAGAAATAAACAAACATCTTTCGTCGAAGTTATCGGATTTGGAGCAACAAACGTTTTCAAAAGACCCCTGAATGGTAATTCCTTCAGGAAAAATCCATTTGCATTCGCGTTAATTTCTAAGGTAGCGATCCAAGGTCAGGTGAATTACTAGGTGTAGCTTCTGGTTCGCAGTTCGATGTTGCTTTGGGGCCAGCCTTTGCTGCGAACTACAAATAGAAAGGATTAACTGCTAGGCCTGCATCATATGATGGTAAATCCTGTTCACACTGTTTCAGACAAAAACTTTAAACGGTCGGTGCAAGTAATCGGTTTAGAGCACATCTCACATCGATAAAGCATACATATGGAACTCCTTACACATGCGTTATTTTCATTCCTTCGTACTTCATAAGCATTTGTGAAATTCTTGTTGTAGTAGCTGAGTGGAAGGAATCAACGAAGTGTCAGCGATATTCGCAGCTGTAGTTTTCTTCTTCGATGATTATCCAGTGCGTGTAGCGCTAGTTACCATCCCAGTTCATCTCCGATGTAATGTGAGCAGATTATGCTTAGAAGGCAGTAAAGGTAGACCTGTACAGGTTTCGAGGTACCTTCTCGGGTTGCCACTTCGTCGACCAAACTGCGATTTGTAGTTTTCACATGCGAAAGCAACATGTTCCTTATTCCGAATACAGATGACCCCATGTCGCTGAGCATTGCTGCTTTCAGAAAATTTCTTCTCACAGTTACGACACATTGTTCCAGAATATATTCCATCTTGGGTCGAGACGATGATCCTCTCTTCACAGTCTGTACATCATCCGATCCATCCCGCCTCGATGTAGCTCTACATAGAAGCCGTCGAAATGCAGTACCTCATTCAAGTACATAATCTAAAAAAACAATAAAAAAAGTATGGGATATAATATAAAGTGAGAGGCTTAAAATACCATAGCAGACAATATTTCGGAAAGAATGCGAACAATAAATATACATTAACATCAAGAATAAGCTTTTAAAATAACGATTTAACAGTCACACATTTAAACAAATAAATTGTTGTGGGGAATACCTCCTAGTGCACCCTCGACATGTAATTACGCAAGGTTATGAAGANATTATATATATATATATATATATATATATATATATATATATATATATATATATATGTGTGTGTGTGTGTGTGTGTGTGTGTGTGTGTGTGTGTGTATTAAATATTAGCCCCCTAAGCTAGTCAAAAGGAATCAGGAAATAAACTGGAGGGGAAAAACAGAAACTATTAAATAAATATATGAAGCCGAGACCGTAACATCGATCTATCCTAATACTGATTCGTACCCTGTTTGAGAAGAAAATCATGGCATGTAAGTATAACATCTTACTGGAAATTTATATAAATTAAAATACCTGCACATAAGAAAATCGCATGGAATAACATACACATGCACGTGTGCAGACTCCAGTTACCTGATGCAATGCAGGTGCAGATCAGCAAAAATGCTAACACTACTCTACCCATACATGCAGACTTAACAGTTACCCAAAACCGAGCAGGTGTGAAAATGGCGTGGAAGCATGTACACATGCACATTTGCACATTTCTGTTACCTGAAGTCATGCAGATGCAGACCTGTGAACATGTTATCGCTGCACTTCCCACACAAGCAGACTTCACGGTTAGCCAACCCTGCAGTTGCGAATGTGAGAAAACTACTTCAATGCACATACTCATGCACATGTGTAGACTCCAGCTAAATATGGGGTATGCCCCCATTTTCAGTCGCCAAGTTATTATAATTTTTTCTGCGATTTAAAAATTTTGTAAAATATTTGCAATTCATAGTTTTAAGCAGTAGATTTTGTTCTAAATGGTGGCCAAAGGTCAAGGTCACATGACATCATAAAAGGTGAAGTCAAGGTCGCATAACCTATTCCAAGGCCAATGTAAAGGTCATGTTACATGCTGCTGTGCGCGAGGCAAATTGAGTTTCTATGTATGTTCCCATGACAGTTTTAGATAAAAAATATAGGTTTTTCCCTTCATCCTTAGTGTAGATGTCGTCCGAAATAGTGGTCAAAGGTCAAGGTCATAAGCCATCACAGAACCTGCTATTGCGAGCATGGGAAAATGGGTTTTCTCAGAATGTTCGCATGCTTTTTCTTCATCCTTGAAAATATGTTCGTGTATATAATATTTTAAACGAAATAACTTTTTACAATGCCCTGTACAACTGAATTTCTCTCATAAAGGGAAGTGCTTGTGTCAAACATGCTGGCTGGTCGGCCACCCTGTAGCCTGAAGTGTCTCTCTTGGCTAGTGTTCTGTGCCATCCCTTCGACTTGCCGAGACGTGCACGGTGCCCGTGCTGCCGGCCGACCACATGGGCTGCCTTACAGATTCTCGCGATGTTAGTTGATCGCACAACGTCAACTAGGTCGTATGAGTTCCACTGCTTTTGATGCGTTGGCCCTAATCTGAATGTGGTGGTTTCGTTTCAGTCGGTACTCAACATACACTTTCAGGATGTAACCCATCGCCCCATCGTCAGGCACAGATATTATGTCGATATTGGCATCAGGCAATTTTATATTGTGTATTGGCAAAGGTAGCGACATGACCCAGTGGTATAGATTATTGGTGTCGATGTACTGCATGAAGTTGGAAGGCTTGCTTGGATCATATGTTTCTGGTCCATAGGTGTTCTTCGCTATTGCATGACGCTTCAAGAACTAGACCGTGCCACCACAGATCCCTTCCTCAACGAACATATGTATGTCATAATCGGTAAGCAGCTCTAGCTCGATCCCCATCATTCGCAACATGGCCTCGACAGCAAACCCTGGTGTGCTGACGTAATGTGCACAGTACAATAGATACGTAGAAATACACAAATTTCTGAAATTTTCAAAGACATCTGACAGAATTAGCACATCCATCTGCAAGTACAATTCTGAATATTCCTTTAGACTAGTAAAGCCAAACTCTTTCCATACATTCTGGGCATGGGCGTATTCTTCATCGCTGATCCTAGAGATAGTCAGCCTTATGAAAAAATTCTTTTTCAGAGGAAGCTGCTACTCATCCAGCTTCTCCCAGCTGTTGACATAATCATTGAGAAATACGCCTTTGCGCATAGCGAGAGGCAGTTGGCTGGCACTGAAGAATTTTGCGGTGTTGATAAATTTATTTCGAGGCAGGTATACGGCCAGGGACACCAGACTTCGGGCCTTGAACAGGAACGTGTCTACAAACTGGATAAAAATTCTGTCTCCCAGCTGCTTGGAAAATGTGATAATTTTTTCGCTCGTGTGTGGAATAACGAAGATGTTTTTTGTATAGTAGCCCAGCTGTATTATAATAAAATTATCGTCATGTCCTTGATTATGGAAAATAGCAACCAGTTTCTTCGGTCTTCAACACAGAAAATTGCAGCTGGTTCAAGCGGGCCTGATGTATCATCCTTCGAAGTGGTCGTAGTCCCTCACCTTGTAATTTTCGTGCGTGAATGCAGCAGTGCAATAGCTGCACCGTGTTGCTCTGGCATTGATGGTCTTTTCTGTGAGGGTGAGTAACTCCATCGCCGTCGATGTGGCATAAGTCTCTTTTACTTTTTTGCCAATATCTACAATCACCTTCATGAATTTTTTATCTTCACCTTCCTCCGTGTATATAATTGGGTCCTGGCTTAGCGTGGATGTTAGTGCTGCGGGGATAGCGTCGTTGTTCCTGTAAACGTAAATGCAGAAGCTCTACACCTCGTGCTTTTGACAGGTATATGTGTAGGAGCAGCTAGGGTCTGGTTCGCAGGTGTGAATCGGTTTCAGAATGGCCTCAAAATCGATATAAACTACGATGGGTAATTTATCAATGTTGTGATAGTTTTTAATTTTTAATACTGGTGGCCTACCATCCTCCCCTGGCTGTGGCATCTCTATTCTTGTTGAAGCATCTTACTTATAATAATTTCAGTGATTTTCCAGGCACTGCTGCCCCTACAGTCCCGTAATTCGTGGCAAGTCATGATAATATACGTGAAGCAGCGCTTGCATATATGAATTTCACTATGATAGGCCATCAATTGTGATCTTGCGAGCCGGGAATTTTTTTTACATAGCAACAAAGGTCGTTCCCATCATTGGCTTTTACCAGCAATAGGTCGAAATGGACTGGCTTCTCTTCTTCCACTACATGTATGGGCACAATCTTTCCTCAGCATTGAGTGAGTTAACATTGACCGAAACAGCAGGGTTGTTCTCGAAAATTTCGATTTCTCTCAGTAGTGTAGGGAGCTGTAGCCCTTACAATTAAAATTTTGTTTCCAGTTTGTGATAGCAGTGGTTGACTCGCTCAGGGTTCCAGACTTCCACATAACATGTTAGAATGGCCCATTTAAAGCACATGTAGTCGTTTGTGTTTTGTGGGTTACTCGCAGCATTCATGTTCTTGATCTCTGCAGGCAGCTCGATATAAGATGAAGCGAGAAGTGTATCCAGCTTGTTTAAGTGCAACTGTTGGTTATTAACTTTCTACAGTGTCCACCCTGAACCACGTTATTTCTACATTTCTTCCTCTTACCATATTATTCCTATACAGTATGTTACAACCTTTCGGTTTCATCAGTCACATACACTGGAACATTCGCAGTCTTGAATGCTATTTTTCGCATACCTTCATCGAAAGAATTCAGTTTCGTATATTCACACTCTAGCTACATATTAAATTTAAATGGGCCCTGCTCCTGTACTTCTTTGGTGAGTTTCTCAACGATATTTTTGGTCATGCAAGCAAAAACTTTACAAATATATTTTGACGAGCCATCCTCATTTAGAGCAATATATGTCTTTAGATTGCACCAGAAAGACATTTCAGCCTCTACGAAACCTTTACCATTAACCAACGTAGACCCTGCCACGATTCTTGGGCTTGATGGTCGCTGGCACGATGGCGAATGCTCATCCTGATCCCCTGGTTTTGTGGGAAGTATACCCATACACTGCAGTGAAGGAGATTGTACACAGTGGATCTTGGTAGGTGAAGGTACAAAAGCTGCGTAGGTCTTTGCATGCCCTTGAAAACTATAGTTTCTAGCGAATGACAATCCGCCATTTCCAAACTTATTTGTCACTCGATCTGTATTCTTCGCACATACAAACTTTTTGTGCCTTCGAGCATCGTGACGAAAATGGATGTTTTATTGCAGAAGCGACATGGGTAACAACATAATGGTCCAGTGGATGGCACCGATGTAATTGAAGATGCTGTCATGAGTACAGCGAATGGCATAGATGGCGATGTAGGCAGCTCATCCGGAGTCATCGATAGTAGGGTTAAAGATGAAGTCGGGATGCTGCTCGCAAGCACACCGTTAAATGCACACTTCATCTTGATCTCTTAATGGTAAATAAAAAAAAAGCATATTTTATTGATCTGATAATTTAAAGCTATAATGTTTCTGCACCACCCACGCATAATTACGAGCACACTCGATAATTCCCGAAAAAATTTAATGGAAGTGCCTAACATAAAAAAAAAAAAGCTTACTGAATTGAATGCTAAGAAGTTCAGGTGAGAGAAGACGATCTATCACCTTTCGCATCATCCGAAGAACTGAGTCGATGCGCGAATCTGTCCGACTTATATACCCCCAGAATACGAGATTTCACGTGACCAACAGCCAATTACGATCGAGCATTGTGACATCGTCGTTTTTCCTTATCATCGCACTCTAGGAGAAAATGCTGAAAACAAGAGTTGCCAGTGCACTCTACGACGAAATGATGAAAACTTTAGCAACTCTACAGTATAAGGAATGAAATTGATATATTAGCTGCGGAATTAAATAGAGGAATAAAAAATGTGTTATGCTCCACATAATTTAATATGTGATTTTGATTTGAAATAAAAGAAAATAACATGGACCAAAAAAAATATTTACGTTTTGACATAACCTTAGCCTATAAAACCAATGTAGCTGTCATAAACACATATATGCTTGAAAAATTAGTGTGCTTAACTTTCGAGCACCTTCGGGTACGTTCGACAAACCCGAGTCGACGGCTTCCGAGCATCCTCTGAATCGAGCCGAAGATTGCCGAGCTCGTCCGAGTCGAGCGGAAAACCACCAGCCACAGCCACAGTTACACAGCTTCCATTAAAAATACACTGCACCAGAAGGAACATAAACACACTACTGCCCTCCACTAAAACATTCACAATTGAATGGCAATATTAATAACCCTATCACCCTCAATTTTTCTCGCTCGCAAATAAATAATTCTACAAATATAAATGTTGTGAAGTGTGGTTGTTTCCTGTACATTAGTCGTGTATCTCCTTAAATATGCGTCTTCTGTGGCCGTGCTTGCTGTGATGTTACGCTTGTGTGCCGAAGAGGCCGGACCATATTTCAACCACTGGCCTGACACAAATAATTCGGCATCTAGCATAATATAAGAGCGTCCTATTATTATTAGGATGTGTGTATTACCTTGCGACATTAACAAATCCAAAAATGTAATTTCTTTATATTCCGTTCCCCTCCACCGCACCTTTGTTCGAGTTGTGTGTCTACGCTTTCTTGCAATGCAAAACTTTCCATCATGTCGATTTTCAACATTCATCTCTACCAATATTTACAGAACATTTTAATTCTAAGCGTACTGCTAAGCACACAGCTACGTCGCATATATTAAAGCGGTAAATGATCACACTGCCTAAAATGGTCGAGTCTTGTGTGTTACTAATTGTCTTGCCTTAACTACCAGAATTTTAAATGTTATATGCATGTGATTTTCTTGAAAATAGTTGCAATATGTTTTGCAGATAATCGTTTAGCACAATAAATTTACTAAACCAAACGCCTAAGGGTTTCAAGAGATTATTCTGCTTACACCTCAGTAGGTAGCAATGATATAACTAATCTGCTGCCTGTTACACATAAGAAATTAACAGCGCTGCTTTTAGTACAACACTGTAAAAATACAGTATGTATATTTAAAATGACAAAAACCTGTTAAAATTGATAAACGCTCGAAGGAGTAAAAATTTTGAAGTATAAAAATATTACGACACATTGAGAACACAATCAGTTAGAACTTCGAGCAGGGCCAGGTCTAATTAGATGAGAATTTAACTTTTACTAATTAAAATAAATGCAGATAGTTGGTTAACACCAATAGATACTGAATTATGCTACAATTAAAACAGCAGTATAATTGGCCACTTACCAATGTGACGACCTATGCACATCGAAAATTCGCCTAAGTTCACTTCGCATTGGATTACAGTTTCTACATGGGGGTCGTGGACATGGCATATCTTTGGTGCAATGGGACCCGCTCAACTGACCATCTCGCTGCTGTTGCCCTCATGAGGTCTGGACGACAATGTGCGCTTCTCCATGACAACGTGACGCCGGTCAGCCATGACGCCACCAGGGGGCGTTTCCGCTCCGTAAACGTCGGAAATTGTTCGAGAAGACGACGAGAAATTTGTATAAAAGGCTTGGGTTCTCCCCTGTTCGGGGAGACAGGCCAGATAATTTATTAGGGAAGAAACGGTTGTTTCACTGTTTTAAAAGTTTAGGGATGGGGTGGTTCTGCATCATTATTAAAATATATGTAATCTTCAGTTTGAGTTATTTTGTATAAAACAAACTATATATAAATTGAAATGTATTTATAAAAAAATTAAAATCATGAGATTTATTAAAATTTTTAAATAGATTTTGTAAACCAATATTGGGAATTGATATTTTTGTACTGCAGAAAAAGGGGAAAATATATTTTTGTGACTACGTTTTCTTTTACTGTGCAAACCCAGACTAAGCTTTATGATGCACTTTGATGACACACTAACTGAGGTTTATTTGATTATGGTTGGGGAGGGGTAGAGCTAGGGAGGGGGGGTCTCTATTCCTTAAAAATCGAACATCTTACTGAGGAAACAGAGACGGAGACCTATTTGCATGTGTTGGTAGAAACCGTCACACAATATTACACACGCCAAAAATACTAAATAACTTGATATTGCCAGCATGAATAAACCAAAAAAAAGCCCACCTTACTACGGCTATAAATACCAGTATAAAAATTCAGAACTCAATTACATTTACTCATGTTAATTGAAGATATTTATTTCTTCCTAATATATTCTTTTAGAACTTACATGAAAATAAATTAAAATTGTTTTGTCAGAAGTGGGATTCGAACCCACGCCCACATAGTGGACCAGAACGCCCATACTTGCTGTCGCAAGCAAGATTCACTCTTGAGTCTGGCGCCTTAGACCGCTCGGCCATCCTGACAAGTTCTTCACCTAATAGGTTTTACGTGTAATTATTGTATCCTATGTTCGTGTGTGAGCAAGCATGTGTTTGCGTGCGCGTCTGTACACACATAGAAACATGCTTAGGTTATTCAGCACAATTCGTACGGGTGGCAAAGTTTCACGAAGAACTTAAATTACCGTGCTGGGTCCATTTCTTGTGCTTACCCTTAAAATATCTTAGTCAAATAATGCAGTATGTAACTCTTAGTGACTTTGATGCTCAACACACACAATAACGACTCACAAGAGAGCTCATGTCATATCTCTGTTTATGGAACTGATGCCAATCCTATCAGCGTCACAGAATAGTTTCATACACTACTAACCACTTACAAAGGAAAGAAATAAATAGTTTTTGTAAAGAGAATGTTATTTTAATTCGGTGGTGTTGTGGGACTGTGTGCCCTGCTGTACACTCAAAAGGACGACTAGAGCTTTAAAAGTAACATCATCTGCTTTAAAAATCAAAATAATATTTGTGCTCTTGATTGGAGAGGAAGTTAACCTTCCACAGAAGGTAATATATGTAAGGAATGGGCGAGTGAATGAGATAGCATCGAGGCTTGGCATCAGTACCATAAACAGAGATATGACATNTGAAACTATTCTGTGACGCTGATAGGATTGGCATCAGTTCCATAAACAGAGATATGACATGAGCTCTCTTGTGAGTCGTTATTGTGTGTGTTGAGCATCAAAGTCACTAAGAGTTACATACTGCATTATTTGACTAAGATATTTTAAGGGTAAGCACAAGAAATGGACCCAGCACGGTAATTTAAGTTCTTCGTGAAACTTTGCGACCCGTACGAATTGTGCTGAATAACCTAAGCATGTGTCTATGTGTGTACAGACGCGCACGCAAACACATGCTTGCTCACACACGAACATAGGATACAATAATTACACGTAAAACCTATTAGGTGAAGAACTTGTCAGGATGGCCGAGCGGTCTAAGGCGCCAGACTCAAGAGTGAATCTTGCTTGCGACAGCAAGTATGGGCGTTCTGGTCCACTATGTGGGCGTGGGTTCGATTCCCACTTCTGACAAAACAATTTTAATCTATTTTCATGTAAGTTCTAAAAGAATATATTAGGAAGAAATAAATATCTTCAATTAACATGAGTAAATGTAATTGAGTTCTGAATATCTGTACTGGTATTTATAGCCGTAGTAAGGTGGGCATTTTTTTTGTTTATTCTTGCTGGCAATATCAAGTTATTTAGTATTTTTGGCGTGTGTAATTTGGTAATTTGCCAATTATATTGCTGTGTTAATTGTAGAATAATTCTATTATTTATTGGTGTAAACCAATTAATTTGCATTTGTTTAATTAGTAGAAGTTAAGCTCTCCTCTAATTAAACCTGGACCCACTCAAAGTTCGTAACTGCTGGTGTTCTCAGTGTATCGTAACATTTTTATACTTGGAAAGATTGACTACCTCCAGCGTGCATAAATTTGTACTGATTTTTTAAAATTTTTATTATACTTACTAATGTTAAGGACAACATTTGAAATTTTGGTAGTTACGGCAACACTGTTCGTAACACCCAAGACGCGATAGTTGCGGGCAGTGTGGACACTTACTGATATAGTATACTGTTGTAGTAGCAGTGCGGTTAGTATTAAAATATTTGGTCAACATTGGGATAGGTAAATGTTGAAACTCGACACTGTGGAAAGTTTTCATTGCAAGAACCTGTAGACATGCAACTCGAACAAATGTGTGGGAGCGGGGTNTGCAAGAACCTGTAGACATGCAACTCGAACAAATGTGTGGGAGCGGGGTTGGGAACGGAAGATAAAGATTTTTGGATTTGTTAATGTCGCATGGTTATGTAGAGAGGCTGATAGTGATAGGACGTCCTGATATTGTACTGGACTCCGCATTATTAGTGTGAGGCCAGTGGCTGAGCTATGGCCTGGCCTCCTCGCCACACAAGCGTGGCAACTAAGCGAGCACTTCCAGAGAAGACGCTTATTGGAGGAGATACACAACGAAAGTACAGAAATCAACCACACCTCACAACATTTATTTTTGTAAAATGATTTCTTCGCGAAAGAGAAACAGTAAGGATGATAGGATAATTAATCATGCCATANGAACATTTATTTTTGTAAAATGATTTCTTCGCGAAAGAGAAACAGTAAGGATGATAGGATAATTAATCATGCCATAAAATTATCATTGTTTTATTTGAGGAAAAAACATTTAACTCACCAAATTTTATTGATAGCCTTGCTTTTTCAGTCTGCGGTTTAATCACATTCAAACATTGTTCTGACTCCGCATGAAAAAGTAATAAATACATATCAGGTTTCAGCTGAAGTTGTTCTGGGTTTAATTTAAAATCAAACATTTTCCAATGTCTCATTCATTGAAATGTATCTAACTTCTGAAACCGCAATTTTAAATAGTTCATCCGTTGCCGTAGTGAATGTTGTACGNCATTCATTGAAATGTATCTAACTTCTGAAACCGCACTTTTAAATAGTTCATCCGTTGCCGTAGTGAATGTTGTACGTGTTTCCTCCTTTCTGGTATCAAAACACATGAGTTTTGAAACTGAAACTTTAATGCCTCGAAAACGTCTGGGTAAGAGGTAACAACGCAAAACGGCCTTTTACATAGATTCTGACATGAACAATAATAACAAGCTGCTAAAACTAATAATGAATCCGTGTCATGAAATTTGATGCGAAATAAGTCATCCATTCCAATTGTTTACATGAAATTATTTCATGACAGTGCCTAATTTAGTAACGGCATTATACCTCGTTCAGGTGTACATTATCCACATTTATAAATTTAATATATCTCTGTGGTATTAAACAATAAGTCACTGATATAACTAATGAGCCTATTTTCCTCATCATTGATGCAATTAATTTTTAAACAATTTCTTAATTGGTAGAAAGAACTTACCACCTCTTTGACAGCTTGAACTTTATAAATGAAACCAGAAAATCATGCAACATAGTGAGATAATTACAAATACACACACTCGTGTCTTACCCGGGTCTTGAACCCAGAAAACCTCGTACTCTAGGTTAGCGTGCAATCCACTGCATTACGGAGGCCGGATTTGGAGCATCAACTTCGGATTTAATCAGTCAAATGTTTCGAGTTATGGGGTTTACTAACCTCAAATATTTGCAAAGGTGTTTATTTGGAAAATATGTGTATGAGCCACATAAAACATTTAAGTTTACATGGCCTACCGTTGCGCTACTTGTGTTAATAATTTAATGAAAATAGTTTTTTTGGTCTCTGAGATATGACATAAAAAACTTCGTTTTTTTGTTTGATTATATCGTTAAAAATTTACAGAAAAGGAGGCTCTATATGCGATGCTTCTAATGTATACTGTCTACATACAAATATTGGTTGAATTGGGTTAAAGTGTTTAATGTATGTCAAACTTACCTAAATTATTTATTAAGCTGCCATTTTGAACATCGTTGTCTGACCCATTTAAATCATGAAAGACTACATGGCCTTCTGTAGCATTTATGGTGTGCACAATTTGGTACAAATTTATTTGAAATGTTCCAGTGTAACATTAGGTGGGAATCGGTTGATTGGTAATCGAGACATGGCATGAAACTTCCATAATTTTCATGTGGCGATCTTAATAAATGAAGGACAAAAAAGTAACGTAGTAGCAATTTCGATGATTGTACACTGCAAATATACAAATATAAATTAAAATGGATTACATAGTTTCGTAGATGTCGTCCACAAAACTAAAATTATTTTATAGCCGCCATTCTGAAAATAAGTGTGTCCTACTTAACAAAAATACATTTATTATTATGGGCCACGACAGTACTTCTTCGCTAAATTTTGTAAGATTGGGTTGATTGCTTCCCGAGATACGAGAGAAATTTTTTTTTTGTTGGTAGGGTTATCTTACAAAATGGTAGAGAAATGAGGCTCTGGTCAATTGTTTTCCGATATACGACAAAAAAATTTATTTACTCGCATGGTGCTATCTTAAAAAACTAGGGATAAAAGATGCTCTGTGTATACGCAGCTGGTAGTTGTAATATCTACTGATAGCATACAAAGTTTAGTTGAAATTGATTGCTTGGTTTCGACGATATAGCATTNCTGGTAGTTGTAATATCTACTGATAGCATACAAAGTTTAGTTGAAATTGATTGCTTGGTTTCGACGATATAGCATTTTAAACCAAAATTGCTATATAACCACCATTTTGAAAATAAGTGCATGACATGCTTAAACATATCACTTAACATCATATGCATCAGTACTAATTGTTGCTAAATTTGGTAGGAATCGGTAAATTACTTACCGAATTATGACATAATAACTTTATTTATTCGTTTGGCACGATTTTCCAAAATGGCCGACAAAAGTTCTTATTTGTTGGTATATATGATGCTTGTAATATATAATTTCAGCATACAAAATTCTGTCGGAATTGGTTGAACGGTATTGTAGAAATACCTACTTAATATACTTAAAATCTTGGTATATACCCCATTTTTAAAATAAGTAACTAATAAAGTTTAATCAATTAGGTTCACATGACTTACCACAGTATTACTTACTAGTAAAATTGGGCGATCATTGGTAAAATATTTGTCGAGATATAATGTAAAATATTAATTTATAAATTGGTGTTGTCTTATAAAATGGCAAACTAACATCAATACACTTCTCAAAATTTAATTCTTGCTCAACGTTTTGTCAGTATACGAAATTTGGTTTTAATCGGCTGAATGGTTCCCGAAATATGACACATCAACAAAAATTTTAAAATAGCCGTCATTTTGAAAGTAAGTGCCGAAGTGGTGAAAAATATAAAAGTCAGGTGTCTTAACTAAGTATTATATGTTTCTCGAGCTTAGTAAAATTCGGTTGAAGCGTTCAAACATTGAAAGATGGACACACGTACACGAACAGACATACACAGACAAATACACAATCATACACACACAGCCAGGAAAGTGATCTCATAAGACTTTCTTTACTTCGGAAAGAAGGTTAAAACACAAGCCATAAAGCTCCAAATTCGAATTGATGTACTCCCCTCTATTATTATTTTAGCCATAGAAAACAGGTTTTAGATTTTTTTTTTNAGCTCCAAATTCGAATTGATGTACTCCCCTCTATTATTATTTTAGCCATAGAAAACAGGTTTTAGATTTTTTTTTTCGTAATTAATATGAATGTGCAGTTTATTGGCAGGATACAATTGCATATATGTATTTGTATAAAAGTACAAATATTTGTGAAATTATTCTTAGGCATTACAAGCAAAATACTATAAACTTAAAGAGGTTCAATACAAGTTTTCAAACTCTAACATGTAAAAATTGCACATAAAAATCAATAAATATTAGTGGGGATAATAACCGAGCGTTTATAATTCGGACACGCTTAGAACAACATCCAGTGTGAGCCATACTATGTTCAAGAAACGATAACCATGTAAGTAGTATAACTGCGAATAGCACCATGGGTTAGGCTCTAATTTTTAGTACAACGTTGTATTTAGTAGTGGTAAGATGCAGATCTACTGATATATACACTAATGTTTGTAAAAAAATGCAACACCAGAAGGATACATGTGATTGAAATTAACTTTATATTACAGATTAGGTACATGACGAAACACAAATGATTAGGATTATAGAACTGTACATTATCTCTGTCCTTCAGAATTCAGTTTGGTGTGAAGACCTCGTTTGCTGCAATCAGAGCCCCTATACGTCATTGCATGAAATAAAAGAGGACCTTGATATGTTCCTGGGGAATCTTCCTCCACGCGGTTTGTATATGAGTCCACAACGCATCAACAGTGGTTGCTGTAAGTTCGTGACNTCCTGGGGAATCTTCCTCCACGCGGTTTGTATATGAGTCCACAACGCATCAACAGTGGTTGCTGTAAGTTCGTGACGAACAAGTTGCCGACCAACCATATCCAAGACATGTTCGATGGGCGACATGTCAGGTGAATGTGCAGGCCAGGGAAGCAGTGGTACCCGTCGTGCATTGAAGAATGTTTACGCATTCCTTGCCANATGTCAGGTGAATGTGCAGGCCAGGGAAGCAGTGGTACCCGTCGTGCATTGAAGAATGTTTACGCATTCCTTGCCATATGTTACCGGGCATTGTCCTGTTCAAAAAATCGCATATGGAGTCGCCTGAAGTAGGGACAGTACCTCAGGTTCTATAACCTCCCTAACGTAGTGGTTACTGTTCAGANAGCTCCAAATTCGAATTGATGTACTCCCCTCTATTATTATTTTAGCCATAGAAAACAGGTTTTAGATTTTTTTTTTTCGTAATTAATATGAATGTGCAGTTTATTGGCAGGATACAATTGCATATATGTATTTGTATAAAAGTACAAATATTTGTGAAATTATTCTTAGGCATTACAAGCAAAATACTATAAACTTAAAGAGGTTCAATACAATTTTTCAAACTCTAACATGTAAAAATTGCACATAAAAATCAATAAATATTAGTGGGGATAATAACCGAGCGTTTATAATTCGTACACGCTTAGAACAACATCCAGTGTGAGCCATACTATGTTCAAGAAACGATAACCATGCAAGTAGTATAACTGCGAATAGCACCATGGGTTAGGCTCTAATTTTTAGTACAACGTTGTATTTAGTAGTGGTAAGATGCAGATCTACTGATATATACACTAATGTTTGTAAAAAAATGCAACACCAGAAGGATACATGTTATTGAAATTAACTTTATATTACAGATTAGGTACATGACGAAACACAAATGATTAGGATTATAGAACTGCACATTATCTCTGTCCTTCAGAATTCAGTTTGGTGTGAAGCCCTCGTTTGCTGCAATCAGAGCCCCTATACGTCATTGCATGAAATAAAAGAGGACCTTGATATGTCCCTGGGGAATCTTCCTCCACGCGGTTTGTATATGAGTCCACAACGCATCAACAGTGGTTGCTGTAAGTTCGTGACGAACAAGTTGCCGACCAACCATATCCAAGACATGTTCGATGGGCGACATGTCAGGTGAATGTGCAGGCCAGGGAAGCAGTGGTACCCGTCGTGCATTGAAGAATGTTTACGCATTCCTTGCCATATGTTACCGGGCATTGTCCTGTTCAAAAAATGGCATATGGAGTCGCCTGAAGTAGGGACAGTACCTCAGGTTCTATAACCTCCCTAACGTAGTGGTTACTGTTCAGATGGCCTTCAATACGTAGGAGTCGTGATCGCATGTTGTATACAATAACGCCCCAAGCCATCACACGTGCGTTTGTCCGTTATGCAGCTCCACAATGCAGGCTGCTAGATTGCGGTCACCACGGTAGCGTCTAACACGTATGCGGCCATCACTGTGGGACAGGTTGAAGTGGGACTCTTCCGAAAACACTACATTTTGCCACTCAGCATGCCAGCGATGGCGTTCACGTCCCCATTGTAGTCTGAGGCGTTTGTGGTTTGTGGACAATAGAAGCTGACGAAATGCATGTGTGTCACCAGTCCATCCCGCAGCAGACGGCGTCGAACCGTCGACGCAGACAGGTCCACACCAGTTGCAGTGCTCCAGTGTCGAGGCAACACTGTGGACGAGGCTGTACAGTCCGTAACAAACTGCGCACATGCGCACAAGATGGCGGTCATTTCGTGCTGTGGTCACATTGCGTGGTCAAGTACCCGCTCGTCGCTGCATACGACCCTCTTCTAGCCACTGGTGTAATGGCATTTTATGGTAGCGACAACTAAACTTTAGTACCAGCAGCAGAATGTTCTGTAATACTTTACAATCCAAATTATTAGCAGAACAATCTAAATATTGTTAACAGTTATTCTGTCGTGGGAACCATCTTTTCTGTAACAGGAACAGTGTTTTCTGTAGTAGGAACTAAACAGACAGTTTTGAACACAATCTCACAGTATTGTTATGATGACAGAACAAGATATTGTAAACCCAACAGTGCTGTTTAGTAACTGCAACAGAATGTTCAGTAGTAATCACCTCTTTTTGGTTTTATTTTAAAGTTTGCAGGAAAAGTATGGTAACTACAACATTGTCGCGGACTGTTAGACCACACAAGATGGTTAGGACTACCATGCCGCTCAGTAACGACAACATTGTAGATACTAAGGATTACCATAACTACTCTTTTGCTGGGGCCACCATACAGCTCAGTAAAGGCAACAGAACAGATAGTTAGCACTACCGTATGTTACTGCTGGGTGCACAGTCAGCTCTGTAGCGGCATCAGAGCAGCATTGTAGGGAATACCATGCTGGATTGCAGTCAGAACCCTATTCGTTTGTAATCGCAACATTCTGTTCTGTAGAAAGTGACGACGTCACTGATTTGTGACCCACTGACATTTTACAGAATGTTCTGTTGGCGTTACGATATGCCTTTAACAATATTCGCAGGGTAGCCACAGCCAAACAGACTGTTGTCCCTATTTTAACAGTCTTGTAGGGTAACGCCTACAGAATTATGGTTCCTACAACAATATTTTTCTTTCAGTGCAGAAAATGATTTCCCCTTTACAGCTCTAGTCATAATTTTGAGTGTTCAGGAGAGGCAGTCCTACAACACCAAATTAAAAAAAAAAAAATTCTCACTACAGAAACGAATTCTCTCCTTTCCTTGGTAAAAGACAGTTTTCCTATACAACTGTCAAAAGCTCTTGGCTTCAACTATGTCTAGCACAATTACTCATATAAGTGCTTTGATACGCTTGGACAATAAGTTACGTAAAGCAGTAGGGAAAATAAGTGTAATCAAGTTTAGCAAAATATTTTCTTTTCTAAAAGTGTGCAGATTTGTTGTAAAACTAAATGTAATAAAACTTAATATCATTGTTTGAATACGTGAGTATTACAGTTGTGGCAATTACTGAACCAATGTTACGAACATACGTAAAATACGAAGGTCTGTCTGCCTCAGCACAGAATAGGTGAGCATAGATCAGTGAATTTGCGTGGCGTTACCTTTGTTGTAGGTGTATTACCCATTCGCTGATTGGCTGCACAACGCTCTGCAACTGGCCATACGTCTGATTTGTTATAGGTTGTTCACGGTAAAATTAGCATTTTACAAAGGCCTGCTTAAGATCAATTTTAATGCGTATTTTATACTCTTCCACCGCACGTAAAATTAACATGGCCTTGGACCTTATCACTTTATTCATGCGTTGGTAGAGTGAAACTGAGATCTTTTTATACAAATAAATATTTTCCAAATGTGCTAAATCTTACAGTTATATGCATTANCATTGGATTATCACTTTATTCATGCGTCGGTAGAGTGAAACTGAGATCTTTTTATACAAATAAATATTTTCCAAATGTGCTAAATCTTACAGTTATATGCATTAAAAAAACAGAACGTTAAATAAATCATTTCGGTATTCACAAATATTTACGTAACGCTTTTAATTCAATGTTAATAAGTGGAACTACTTTCCCTCCGTCGTTACCAACTTAACTGGGCGTATGCCAGTCAGCGAGCCCGTTAAAATATTCGCTGGTAGGAACAGTGACATTTTTCAAAGGTTGTCGTGTTGCCAAATATTCACCCGTCGGCTTGCAAGTGAGTTACCAGGCGTTGATTGGCGAACGGCGTTCCAACATGACGCTGGCCAGTGAAGCCGCGTGTGGCTGGAGTTCGCGGTAAAAGCGCTGTTTCACTTCTGTCCACGGGCGTCGACTGCAAAGGTGCTTTACATATTGAGCAACCCAAAAATATTTTCAGGGCTGCTCAGCACCCCCAATATTTCAGCCCTTTCAACCCTTAGGAGCCCGTGTCACCCGTATTTTTGAATTTTTTATTTATTTCTTCCTAATTCAAATTTAGGAGCATTTATTTAAAAATGCAATAATAAAAGCTTACCTAATTGCCTTGCCTTTCATTACGGACATAATATATGAACTACGAATGGATATTTATGCAATAATTAACTTAATACAAAATCATATTTATCAATTTATTCTCATCTTTTAATGTCAACTAAGGAAAATCTATTAAATCAGGAACAAAGTTGCACATAACTATAAAATATAATGCTTCTATAATGAAACATTTTCAGTAATGACCCTGACTCTTATATTATGACACTAAAACGAATAATGTCTGCATAACGGGTGACACAGCCTCTTAATGACGACCTCCCATGGCGCAGTTGGTTGGTGCACCGCCGGTCTGCGGTGCGGTATGTTCTGGGTTAAAATCCTAAGCAAGGAATGAGTGCTAGTTTAAGTTAGGTCATAAGTTAGTTTGTAGACCGTCCCCTGATAAGCCTCCAGGCGTAACATCGGGGGACTTAAATAAGCTCCTTCCAATACAAAACACTACAACACTTAATATTGCATCACTAGATATATTTTGGATACAGGATTGCGCTGCGAGAAGTGTTTTCTAGTGCAATAATAGGCAGGTTTTTTACCCACCTTAACTTAGGCCATGAGCCACACATTCTTTCAAATATGGCACTTGAAAAATATCACGTTTTTTAGCCCCCTTTCCCGCAATTTATTTGAGCTCCCTTAATATATTTTACAAGTCGGCATCCCTGCTTCTGTTTTTATGTGGAAATAGTTCCGGCGGGTTTTCACGGGGATCTCCCGTTTCCCCCGCCCTTGCATTCCTGCGCTGCTCCATATCCACCTCGCCTCACCCACATCAACTCTCAAAACCTCGATGTTAAGGGCCACGCAGAGCTCTCCACTGCACGTCAGTTTGTGGCAGGCGCTCACTGCACTTCTGTGTGAACGCGTGCTCTGTGTCGGGGCGGG
>NQII01003626.1:154025-172730 GCA_002778355.1 Clitarchus hookeri | reverse complement strand
GCCCACGCCCCATCGCGTCGAGGGGACAGGGCAGGGCGCCGACTCGTGACCACTTGACGCCTCCAGCCCACCACCTACGCCCATTTTAATAACCGCGCCCTCCACGCAGCAATCGTTCAACATCCATCGTGTCCTCTCCACCGACCCCTCCTTCCTCACGCCACTTCCCTGCGTACTCACCCTCACAGAAACACAATACGTAAGACTTCCGCAGGTAGGCAGGGCTTTACGTCTCGTTGACAGCATCGTCATTAAAGACGGAGCAAGTTGCTCAGGAAAACAGAAGCCGTGCAGGAATCGGTCATGACCTGTAGTAAGGAACCATTCCAGCATTTGCCTGGGTGATTTTTGAAAACCCTGGGAAACCAAAATTGAAATGACCCGTTCGGGAATCGAACTTAGGTCCTCCCGAATGCGAGTCCGAATGTTGACCACTGCGACACCTTACTCGCGGTTAAACTTCGGATTTTACGTCCAGTGGTTATGCACAGAACTGATCTACTTCTAGTGTACCCCGACATATTTGGATACCAACTCGGGACTCCACAATTTTGAGTCTTGCCAATATTTGGGCTAGAACCACTTCTGGTTCGGTCTCTAGCAACATAAGCGTGACTCGTTATCCAGTAATGCTACCAAGGACTCAGGAGGATGTTAGGTGTAATGAAAAGAATGTACAAGAATAAGGACGGGATGGGTTTTAACATGTAAAGTCACGCAGCAGTGATTCAATTTGGTACAAAGCATAGTATAAAATCGTCGAGATGTAAGAATATGGGAAAACACGAACAGCACTGACTAAGAAAGGAATTCAAAGGATGAGAAGGAACTTGATTCAAAAGTGGGTTCCGAGAACAGCAGGACAGAAGTCAAGAAGACAAGAAAAATGCGTCCTCACTAGGGTAGATGATCTCCCCTGACTGCGATGCAGGATGTTCACTGTCGGTCCATGCTCAGTAACTATGGGGTTGTCGACGAGCTCTCGATACATCATGATCCATTCCTTTTGTAGCGACGATTGCAGCTGCGAAATCGTTGCAAGCGGCTGGCGACGTGGTGCCAGGCCATACATCATGGCCATCTATTCTGCCGGCTACTTAAGAGTACATTTCTCAGTGAGGCCTCATTATGCTTCGAATGTGTATAAATGTAGTTTCAAGTGTGTGCAGTATTAATTACTATCAATAAATTGACTTAGAGCTAGCGGTGCGGCTGGTCCTGTATTTGTATGCGCTGCTAGCAACGCCCAGTTAGAGAGGAATCATCCAGATCTACGAGGAAGGTGCCATAACATGACAGTTTCCTCTACTCAAGTCCAGAAAGACAAAACTTCCAACAATACACTCCAGTGTTGCGGGTTGCATATGGCTTCGACGAAGGTGTACGTTTTAAAACAAAAAATTGACACGCCTTACCAAAGACGTTTCCACTAAACGTTAAGGGGCCCGCCTACCTGAATATCTGGATCTATTTTCCGTGTTTCAGGCTGATATGCGCAGAAGCAGTAAGTGCTAAACTGCTATATGCATCAAGTGCGCCATCAACACTAAGCGCAAGGTACGTCCAGTACCTTGCGCTTAGTGTTCTCGTCGTGCATAGTGTACTTATGGTAATTCAAGCGGCGACCCTATCATTATATTGATAGAAAGTATGAAGCAAGGTACAATACAGCACCATCGAGTATTTTTTTAATGTACTTGAAGCGTATATTTTAAGATACAGTGTTTTGAAAATTTTGTTTTTTTAGCTATGTTGAATACACTTAAATTGTGTTTCACTGGGTGTGATGTCTCGAAAGCACCCAACATGCCTCATCTGAAGTGTGTTTGTTTTCGTAGATCAGCGCATTGGACGTACTTGCAAAAAAGAGTTACGTGGAAGATACGTGTATTAAAAACACTTTGCAACACAGTTCAAGCGCTGGGTAGGCAGGCCCTTTAACACTATGGTAGGTACGAAGTTATGATATCCAGATACACTGATCGTTCATATCTGTCGATCATTCTCAATTCAACGACATTAATTCATAAGCATTAGTGCTAGTCCAAATTCTCTTCTTCGGTTACGTCCGCTGCTGAAAGTCGGTAAGAAGTACAAGAGTCAACCGCGTCCAAACACGCCAGGAAGCGGATCAAAGACGCGGTATTCTCACGATGGTAAGGTTTTATTTCTAAACCTGCTCTGTCGATAGCATTTTAAGTAGCACGTAATTTAAGAGGTAGAAACCTCCTGCTGGATCTATGGAAAGCATTGAAAGTCAGCAAAAGACTGGTTAGAAGTACACACTTCCATTACTTATCAGTACTCAAGTGTTTACGTAAACTGAGATATGAGAACTAGTCCATCTCATACGGAGAAGATATTCGGTTTCGTCTCCAGTACCATATGAACAAAGGGTTGAGAAAAATGATTCCGATATGTCAGAGTATATCCTAATTACTCATATCTCAATAAACCAAGTGTAATAATTTTTAAAATGTCTGCCTTATAAAAATATGGCACATCTTTATTGGTTTGGGTCAAAGTGTATACGTGGACTGTACTTACTTTTCAATTCCATTTTTACTGTGATTTTTATTTAAAATTTTCAATTTTTTAATCTGTTATCTCACCAGGTTTTCACAATGCTCTGTTCTTCCCTCACTGATGCTAAATTAAGTTATGCACTGAAGTTCCTTCTACACTAAAGGAAGCATGGAAGCGTAATACAGGTGGTTTCTCCCTCAATTTATTTCCCTTGTATTATATCAAAGAATAAGTGTCTACAATTTCTGCAGAAATTTTAGTTAATCATGAAGTGGAAACTTATACTAATGTTAGTGATTAAAACTAACGTAATTAAAAATGCCACATTCTCTTAAACGATCTGAATTTAAACTAATGCTTACCTCAAAAAAGCCTGAATGCTTTTCAAGAGAATTTTTTTTTTCAAATTTTAAGGATATTTTGTAGTTTATTGACGTGGTATCGATAATAAGTGAATAAAAACACCAAACCATTTAAAACAAAACAACTGTTATCGTGATTTGTGCGTACATATAGAAAGAATTTGAACTGAAAATATTGATTCGTACGATTTTCAAAATGTTTTAACACAGGTTGGTTTCAGCTTACTGAAGTGTTTTTTAAAGTCACAGTATGTAGCATTTCAGTTAAATAACAGTTTTAACATTTCAAATTAATCAGAAGGTCGTAATTCACAGTTTCTCAACTTTTTTTATTAAACTCGATCGTCGTTTCAAACAAATGAACAAATAACTAACTCTACTTCTCATACACAGTACATTAATTTTATTAGTCTTCTCTTATTAAATATTCGTCTTTAAAGACATTCAGTAGCAGCTATTTCATTAATATAAAAATGTAATTATCACATTTTTATTATGTGAAACCCACCACGCCCTTCCTTGGCTGTAGTTGTATGATTTATATTCAAGAAAATTACGGTAGATTTTACTTCAGCCTTACTTCTGTTGTTACCTGCTCGCTGATTGGCTGTCGTCTGACCACGCCACATCTCTCCTACAACCACAAATGGCGATACGAGAGCCAACCAGGGTAATTTTCTTTAGTTAACGTGATTTATAACATTCAGTGCTTACTACCCTCTAGGGAAATAATTTGGAATACTGAATATCCTCTAAAAACAAATTAAATCTAACCTACAAATCAACAAACTAGTAACATAACCAAATTTATACTGCACTTTGTTTAAATCATTTAATACAGCTTAATTTGGAAACTTTATTTACTGATTTGTCACCATAAGCAAATAAGCTATAATCATATACAATTATAATATTAAGAAGCAAAGATAAATATAACACCTGAAAAACAGCAATGTTACGTAACCACCCTCCCCCCCCCTTCCAAGCCTGGTTAGGAACCAATTGTGTGAATTTGGTACAAACAGAAATAAACCTAAGAATTCTCTAGAATTGCAGCAAGATGTTTTTTATTTTTAAATTCAAGAAAGTTCCCAATCATTATATATGTTACAATATTGCAACAGCACATCAACCTGAAAACAAAACACTGACTAACGATATTTTCCACGTGATTCATTAAGTTATTTTCTTTTTCGCAAAAGTCTTTTTTCTGCTCATCAATTCACAATCATTATCTATTTTATAACAATACCAGCTCTTCTTAACCATTTAGTTTTACATAAATTATTCCTTTCTCCTTGCACAACACATCGTATCATTATTTTATATAATCTAAAAACAATAAAATTTATATTAATTCAATCAAATATTATTAATTTTTAATAGCTGTGTGCAAACATTTATTTTATTCATTTCAGTTCTTAATTACCTTTCATTTAAAAACAATTATCATAACAATTTAAATTAATAAGCTTTCTGGGAGTTTTAAATTTATATATGTACATACTATTGAATATCACAATCATTTATATTGTCTGTGTATGTATCTTAATATATTAAAATTTATATCCACCGTGTAGTCAACATATCACATGGCCCTTTGAAAATTTAGTTACGTTACTTTTGTTTGAGTACCCAATCATAATAACACAATAATAATAACATAATACGAATCCACTTTTACTTACATTTTGATTCATGTTTTACATATTTCTTTAATAAACTCTGTAGGGTTTTTTGACTATAATTTCTGTACTACATCTTGTAACCTAGAATCTTTGTTTATATCTAGTTTTTGAAGTTATACTTCTTTTGGCGCGTTGAGGGTAAAAGTTTAGTGTGCAACGGAAGTTGCGCGTGCACAGTGTAACGAAATTCGACAGTGAACGTGGTAGGGGTATGACCCAACGCGCATGCGGCTATAGTTGCGCGCGCACGACAGTGAACGGTGGTTGGGGTATGACCTAACGCGCATGCGCGTATAGTTGCGCGCGCACAGTGTAAAGAAATTCGACAGTGACCGTGGTAGGGGTATGACCCAACGCGCATGCGCGTATCGTCTAGCTATATACAAACGCAAGGTACACAACATAGCACGTGGTTATATTTTAAACCGACAGAAAACCAGTTCATGTAATAAGTAAATTGAAAAACATTTAACATATTAGTGATTCATTGTAGATATATATCTTATTAATTAATTTTAATTACATTGTGCAGTGAAAAATTTGTTAGTGACAAAAATTGTATAATAGAATTTTCAAAGTGTTTTCAAGTATTTTAGAAAAATTTTGGAAGTATTTAATTATGTTCTTTAATCAAACCTTTATTAATTGTTTTTTTATCTCTTTCTTCGTTCATTTCATCGTTTTCCTACTTACATAAATTGTTTTCATAAGTACTAAAATTTTATTTTAGTCACGCCAAAGAAGTATCGCTTCTAACGTGCGTACATAAGTGCACGCACCCATGTTTATATTCTCTCAGACAGTTTTTTTTACTAATTTAAGACATTTCTTATGAGTCAGTAGAAAAAAATATTTCCTTACATAAAAATTACGTTAATAATATTATTATTTTACCATTTTTTTACTGAATTAAAATCATTATATCTGTTACATTTGTATATTATATAAAAAATATACACAAAATTATACTTAATTTTTTATTCCAATTTCCATTGGCCTGTATTTATTACATTATTTATTTCTTTTCCTTTTACTTTCTCCCACTCTCACTTTTTTTCACCGTTCCCCTTCTTTTTTCCTCACTAGCTTCCTCATACAGTAATTTTTATTTTTTATTTTCCCTACAGAATTAACTTTACCCTTTTTTTTTTTCATCGATTTTTTTCCAGTCTTTGTGTGTCCCAACAACCTTGGCCCTTTCGTTTTCTTCAATCTTACCCTACTTCTACATGTTTGTTTCTTCTGACCGCTAAAATTATGTTTTCTTTCTTTTCTTCAATCTTACCCTACTATAGTTCATTTCATATAAGAAGGCCACATTCTGACAGTCAGTGAGTGGCAAAATGAAGTATTCAAAACAAACAATGTGCCATTTACAAAATCCTGTATCAGCTGATGCGCAAACGAACAAAATTTAATATTACGTTGGATATTCTGAGTGCACTGCTGACGCACATTAGACCAGCCGAAAATACACGATAAGAAAGAATTCCAGGGTTAATTAATACATTTTATTTTATGTGGTCATAAAACAGCGGTTTTTAGTGTTGAAAACTAAACTTCGTGCTAAAGTAGAAATGTATAGGTGTTCAAAATTAAAGTCACATCAAAACGATCCATATCCAAATAAAACACAATTTCAAAAACTTTTTTCACATCTTATCCCCCTTTATCCAACACGGCTTTCCTAACGTGTTTGATATTAATTCCAAAAGCATACAGAAATATTGCATAATATTGTTGGATTCTTTTTCTAATAATCTGACGAACAATATTTAAAATTCTTTTCGTTCCGAGCCAGTAATAGAACAACAGTAAACTTTACAAAGACGCTACCTCTTGAGAAAAATAAGATCAGACTTCGCTCCAGACAGAGTGTGTGTGCTACATGTGGGTTTTTTTCCTGAAGCTTTGCCAGCTACAAAAAAAAAACATTCCATGTGCGACATGCATAAATGTACGAACATATACCAATAGTTTTATTTTTCGCGAGCACTGCATAATTTTTAAAGTAACATATATTTCGTGTACAGCGTTTACGAACGCCTACACACACTTGAGGGCATCTCTCGCCGCCTGTCGCGCCACCCAAGTAGTTCACCAATTGCCGCACGAAGCAGCACCTGCTGGACGCGCTAACTCGTCGCATCAACAGTTGATAGCGAATGGATAAATAAACGTAAAGTAAACATTGGCGCGGCGGTCGTCAACTGCAAAGAATATGGCCTTAATATATGGTACATGTTTGTTTCATCTGACCGCTCAAATTATGTTTTCTTTCTTTTCTTTTTACCCTCGCCTTTCTTATTTTAGGTGCCTTTGTAACATTTGTTACGTTCCATCTTCCATTAATTTTTGACTGTTTGTCCCCGTTGTTTGTCTGACACCCCCCCCCCCAAATAATTTTTCTTTCTTTTCTTTTTCCAGACTGCTCTTTTCACTTCATGTGGACATTCAAAGTTTATCTGCTCGCTGATTGGTAGTCTGACCACGCCACATCTCTCATCCAACCAGAAAAGGCGATACGAGAGCCAACCAGGATAATTTTCTTTCGTTCACATGTTTTATAATATTCAATGCTTACTACCCTCTAGGGAAATACTATGGAATACTGAACATCCTCTAAAAAACAAATGAAATCTAACCTACAAATGATCTCTACATCAACAAATTAGTCAAATAATCAAAGATTATACTGCACTTTGTTTAAATCATATAATAAAGTTTAATTTGGAAATTGAATTAATTGTCATTAAAAGCAAATACTCTGTAATCATAGACAATTAAAATATTAAGAAGCAAAGTTAAATATGACACATAAAAAACTACAATGTTACAAGGAGTCATGTGTGTCAATATATTTGTATTCCGACACAGTTAAAAGTTATACACTTCCTACAGGTTAGTAGGAAGTGTATAACTTTGAACGGTTTTTTAGAAGAAGTTAACACTGATACACAAGCGAATCGCGTAATGAATTTCCAAGAAATTTATTTTCATGACGTTCTAATAACATGGACAATTATCTTGAGCTGTAGTCTAAATTGATTTCTCTCTGTTTTTAAGCTGTTATTTCATATCACAAAGAAAAAGGTTCTTGATATTAAAAAAAATATCTAAAATAATATCAGCTTCCTGAACACCCTTAAATGGCAATATGTTTTACAAGTCCAGCTTTCAAGGTCCTTTTAATGTGGTAACGATTAATAAAGAATTATAACCAAAACCCACGTGACATCATAAATAAAATAATTGGGATTAAACACTGGCCTTATAGAACCCTGAAACGTTTCGTAAAAATAAAAATAAAATATTTGCATGCCAGTTAAAAATAAAATATGCCTAGCCTTTCCTACAAACCCTTAGAATTCATGTGCTTAGTTCCCGGGTGGAGTTTGCGAGGGAGAAATGATTTATAATGTAGGAAAAGCTTGCGTGTAGCTCGTTCCCGCAACAGCTGTTACAAAGATTTAACGCGTCGACATCCAAAACGACTAGACGTTTTTTTCTCACAGACCCCGCGACCTGCAACAGATGCGTCCCGAACAATCTGGCAGATTGGGTATGACATAACATCTTTCCGGTCCGAGTTGATGATGGCCAGAGATGTTTGGAAACGCCCCGCGCGGTGACAAGGCATCGTGTATCACGCTGGCGGGTTCGCGAAGTGAGAGAACCGTCATTACGGGGCCGGCGTGCCGTCCACGCTCGCTCGAGCCTTTCGTTCTGCGAGACGCGCCACGCAGCCAGGACGCAGTCCGTGGAATGTCGCGAGCCAATTTGCCTCTAGGAACGTGTCGACGGGAAAGGAGAGCGTTTCAACAGTTCATTTCGTGGAGGATAAAGCACCCCCTCATTTCGCAATTTACGTTCATGCACGGCTGTGGAGTTATTTTCAACAGCGATGTATTGGCTAGACGCGGAGTTAATAGTTGGTCCTCCAGCTGTACAGAGTTGGTGACGCAGGTTTTTTTCCCTGTGGTGGTTTTTATGGAAATATATTTGCCACAAGAAACCATAAAAACTAACACTGGGAAAAAGACTGCCGAACGTTTGCAATACCAACGTTTCAACGGGTCCCCCTTCACCCCATTTTCACTTAGCAAATACTTCAATTCATATATATATATAAAAGAAAATGCAGGTGCAGAACTACCAGTAATTAAAAAAAACATGGATATAAAAACCTAGGTACGGTATTAGTTTAGCAATTGTAACAAAATAAAGGACGTGTACTCCATCACAAGTTATGTATCCAACGTTTATTATTAAGTGCATCAGGTTCAGCATACATGGTAAATAATTAAGTCGGGCACAACATTATCAATGTATAAGAACCCTACAGACACATCTCGACGTTTGATTCTTAAATGTTTGCGATTCATTTCTATACTTTCTGAGACAACTTTGGCTGTTATCAAACATCTTAAATATGTCCTGTAGGGTTATCTTGTTAACTCATTGAATCCAAACTTGTACAATTCATACCGCCTAGAATATTATTTCAGTTGTGTAAACTCCTGTAGGTTTTTCGATTGATGGAGTGCAGTGTGGCAGCAATAACTGACTGCACTGATTGGTCGAGCTCTTCTAACAACTGCTCCGCTATTATAAATTACAAAATATTTTCTTACAGTTTTGGTTTCAGTAAAGATATTTTTGTCTGATATATTGCGGCCAGAATTTTCCACACAGATGGTGTATGTGGGAAGGTCTCCAGTACAGCTTTCGTCAGTTGTCAGTGATAGTTCTGATTAGTTTAGGGTTTTATGTGAAGAAAATTGGAAATTTTAGTAAACAACAATAAAATTAAAAGTACAAATACCGTAGTATGTGCCAGTGCAACAAGTTGCGGGATTCTTGACTTATGCAGTGTTTTGTAGCATGAATTCGAAAGAAAAAAAAACGACAATCAAAGTTTTTAATTACTTTATTTAGAGTAAACTTTTTGTCTGTTTTGAGCTAGTTCTTACTCCATATTGAGACAGAGCTACACGAACGAAATAAGGCTTGTAACTTACTACCACAGACAATAAGTTGGTGGACTGGCGCATTGAACGTAGGTAGTTGCGCACAATGCTGCACGAACAATTGACTTTGCGGCCTTCCGCACACAGAGCTACTCGACTGTGATCGAACTGGCTGGTGGCTGAAATACTGCTCATTAACTGGTTTACAACCAAGTCCGGTACACGACGCTCCCGTGATTGGAGTAGTTGGTGACTGCAATCACGAGGTGCTGCGTAAGGTCGAGTGATCTGGCGTCATTTTAATGCACAATGTCGTCTGATTCAATTGAAGACGAGGATTTAATGTTTTTTTTATTACTATAAGCGCAATGTCGGCTGATAATGCTTAGCAGGCAGTGAAGGTAGACCAGTACAGGTTTCGAGATAACTTTTCAGGTTGCCACTTCGTCGGCCAAACTGCGATTTGTATTTTTCACAGGCGAAAGTAACGTAATCCACATTCTGAATACAGTTGACCCCATGTCGCCGAGTATTACTGCTTTCAGAAAATTTCTTCTCACATTAACGACACAGTGTTCTGCAATACGTTCAATCTTGCGTCGAGACGCTGCTCCCCTCTTCGCAGTCCATACATCAACCGATCCATCCAGCCCCGATGTATCTCTACATGCAATCCGTCGAAATGTAGATCCTCATTCAAGTAGGTAATCTAAAAAGAAAATAGTTAAAAAANAAAGTTAAAAAAAAATCATGCGACGTAATAAAAAGTGTGAGGTTTTAAATACCACAGCGGAAAATATTTCGAAAAGAATGCCAACAATGAATNATAGTTAAAAAAAAAAGCATGCGACGTAATAAAAAGTGTGAGGTTTTAAATACCACAGCGGAAAATATTTCGAAAAGAATGCCAACAATGAATATAAACATCAACCTCAAGAATCAAAGTTTTAAATATACTGNATATAAACATCAACCTCAAGAATCAAAGTTTTAAATATACTGATATAAAGGTCACACATTTAAAAAAAGAAAGTGTTCGGGGAAGACCTCGTAGTGCACCCTCGACATGAAATTACGCAAGATTATTAAGAAACCCTCCAAATATTACATCCATGAAAAGTTTAGCATTAAAAAAAATCAGTAAAATATAAATATTAAATATTGGCACCCAAAGCGAGTCAAAAAAGAATCAGGAAATATACCGGAGTGGAAAAAACAGAAACTATTAAAATAATATAAGAGGCCGAGACCGTAATATCGACCCATCCTAATCCTGATTCGTACTATTTTTGGTAAGAAAATCATGGTATGTAAAAATAAAATCATTCTGGACATACATATAACAAATACCTTCACTGCAAGATACGGAGACAATCCGTCATATCTATCACAATTCACATCACGAGTTCCCCGAATTGTTTTAAGCAGCCCGAGCATTGCTGTCACATTCCACTCATATACATACCAGCCTGTTATCAGTGAGAAGTAAGCTTATCGAACAGCTAGAGTACATATTCAAGTCTTTACTTGCGCCATAATTTTTATATNGTTATCAGTGAGAAGTAAGCTTATCGAACAGCTAGAGTACATATTCAAGTCTTTACTTGCGCCATAATTTTTATATGGTTGCCCTTGAAATTCGTGCAGTGCCCTAATTTAATGTGACGAATCATATGTTGATAAAGACAAACTGTTGGAAGAAAGGAACCGGTTATTTTAGCAAAGAAGGCACGCACTTTCTTTCGAAAAAATATCGCATCTGCCTGCAAATCATTAAAATCGATTAAGGCAGTAGCATAGTATAGAATCCAAGTCTGCTACTCTCTAGTATCGAAAGCATGTGTTTGAGTCAATGTTACCGATGGATTTTCCGCATTTTGTTTCAGATTGTCGGTGATATTTCCAAGTGAATAAAGCTACAACAAGTTAAGTTTCGTGCTCAGAATTTGTGGGAATTTTTTTTTCTTTGACTATTCATCGGACCATGAACAAATGTCAATATTTATCAGTAAAAACAAATCGTCGATGCAGGTATCCAAATTGAGCTAGCGTATTCCTTCCGTGATATTACATGCGCGAGTGAAAAAAAAACTGTGTGTACTAACTTATTGAGTTCGGTTCCCCACCTTCAAATGCAAATCATCATGTGCTGTCTATGACACTGGTACGCGTACAGAGGTCAGTGCCTGGTATGAACACAAGAGACAGTAAGATGTTAAATGGGCTGCGAAACACATCGTGACAGCCACGAGGTTCCATCCCACCGAAATGTGTAATACTTACTGCGAAAAAAAAAATTTAAAGCACCCTAACCGCGAATAAAAATAAAATTTACAGTTCAGAACCAATATAGAAAAATGTCTAACCGAGCATGACGGGACATTGAAAAACTACATCACGGAACCCCGATTCCTCTAAGATGGACAAATGTCGGTAATGCTTCAAACAAGAATATTTCCATTTCCATATCCGTATGCAATGTTAATCTATCGAATAGCTGCCCCACTCCACCAACTACTCCTCATAGCCCGACAAATCAATCGATTTTTGTGACANGTTATCAGTGAGAAGTAAGCTTATCGAACAGCTAGAGTACATATTCAAGTCTTTACTTGCGCCATAATTTTTATATTGTTGCCCTTGAAATTCGTGCAGTGCCCTAATTTAATGTGACGAATCATATGTGGATAAAGACAAACTGTTGGAAGAAAGGAACCGGTTATTTTAGCAAAGAAGGCACGCACTTTCTTTCGAAAAAATATCGCATCTGCCTGCAAATCATTAAAATCGATTAAGGCAGTAGCATAGTATAGAATCCAAGTCTGCTACTCTCTAGTATCGAAAGCATGTGTTTGAGTCAATGTTACCGATGGATTTTCCGCATTTTGTTTCAGATTGTCGGTGATATTTCCAAGTGAATAAAGCTACAACAAGTTAAGTTTCGTGCTCAGAATTTGTGGGAATTTTTTTTTCTTTGACTATTCATCGGACCATGAACAAATGTCAATATTTATCAGTAAAAACAAATCGTCGATGCAGGTATCCAAATTGAGCTAGCGTATTCCTTCCGTGATATTACATGCGCGAGTGAAAAAAAAACTGTGTGTACTAACTTATTGAGTTCGGTTCCCCACCTTCAAATGCAAATCATCATGTGCTGTCTATGACACTGGTACGCGTACAGCGGTCAGTGCCTGGTATGAACACAAGATACAGTAAGATGTTAAATGGGCTGCGAAACACATCGTGACAGCCACGAGGTTCCATCCCACCGAAATGTGTAATACTTACTGCGAAAAAAAAATTTTAAAAGCACCCTAACCGCGAATAAAAATAAAATTTACAGTTCAGAACCAATATAGAAAAATGTCTCACCGAGCATGACGGGACATTGAAAAACTACATCACGGAACCCCGATTCCTCTAAGATGGACAAATGTCGGTAATGTTTCAAACAAGAATATTTCCATTTCCATATCCGTATGCAACGTTAATCTATCGAATAGCTGCCCCACTCCACCAACTACTCCTCATAGCCCGACAAATCAATCGATTTTTGTGACANCGTTAATCTATCGAATAGCTGCCCCACTCCACCAACTACTCCTCATAGCCCGACAAATCAATCGATTTTTGTGACACCCGCCACTCTATTTACAGATCTCCTCATCCCCTCATCGTCCTTCTAACACCACCCTCCATCGATAGTGCCCCCTGCAGTGCACCGGTAACTCAAGTTTTCAGCATCTACCACCAGAGCTCACCCATGTCATCCACTTCCCAGTCCCTCCCCCTATCGCTACCCTACTATATCTACTTCTTCCCCCTTCATTGCACGCATATACCAGCATATAAAAGGCCATGGGATCCAGTCTTCCGCCTGTTGCCGCCATCATCGTTACCTCCTTGCCTTAGATTATTCAGTTTATTTTTCGCGTGCAGTTATAGAAGATGTTTGCATGCTGTCCCAGTGGAGAGAAAATAATTTCGGCGATCGTCGCGTACGGGAGGCTATGCTTGCTCACGGCCCTCGATACGGAATAAGAACTGGCCTTTCTACCGAAAGAGTTCATGCTGACATACTCACACCACGAAGTTCGGCATGTGTACAAGAGACTTCCGGCCGACCTGCAGCAGGACGAAGATATTCGCGACTGTCTACCATGCAGAGAGCGCTTCGAGGGTTGCACCACATCCGTTCCGGACACTTCTCATTCCCGCGCTTGGTGCAAGGCACGACGTCGTGCACCAGCAGCCGCCCCCATCACAGCCACCTCCTTAGTCACAAATTCGTCACCGACCATCACCTCCACTGTCCATAGAACCGCCTTCATCATCGAAGAGTCCGCGGAGTGAGAAACGTGAACGACTCTGTAGACCAGGCCACCGCCGACCTCATGCAGCTGATCACATCACGTCTCCGACCCAGCACCAGTTCCACCTGGCACCCACTCACCTCGACGACATGTGAAGATTGGCTTCTGGCATATGAGGGTCCACGAAGACCACTATCGGCACTAGCAGCAGTTGGTTGATGCCCACCAAAGTTACTCCCATCACACCACCTCCACGATCTTCAATGCACGAGGTGATGCACACCAGCTCCTGCGAGTCAGATATGGTGAAGTTTTATCCCAAAGTCATCCCAGAGTTCCGTCGGGTAGAGTACAGGTTGGGCGACCCATGGTACGAGGAGTCAGTAAAATACACAGAAGCCGGCGATGGTGTTAATCATGCCCGACCCTACTACACCTTGGTGCCTGCATACTAACCAGAGCCGCATGAACGATGACGGCAAGTCAAAGGTTTATTTTATGGAGTGAATCCGGTGTGACGGTCAAACCTGTGCTGTGTACAACATGAGGCTGGACGTATCCCTACCATAGAGCACCGACGAACTGTCGGAGTTGAACGAGGGTGAAACCAACGTCATTAAAGAAGGCTACCAGCGCAGGGACTACGAGATATGACGAGGGGGCCGGGAATCAGTGCTTTCCCTTAGCGAAGAATGCGATGGCGAGATGCATAGACTCCTACCGGACGAAGAAGCCGACATGGTTTCGTTCGTCGAGCTTCCTACGACTTGTCGCAGCCTGCCGTGCGAGGTAAATACAAGCTCGCCGGTTGAGGATGGGAAAGAATATTGGGTGCGAAAAAAATGTTGAAAATGTGGGGGGCGTAGTGGTGTGGTATGCTAAAATAAATTGTGATGAAGGTGAAAAATAATTTTTGCATGTGCAAAGTGTAAGCATGTTGGTGACAAAGTGTCCAGAAACATATTTATATGTACATGTTTGAGTAAAAGCAATAAGGAGGCATGAGAAAAATTATAACCAAAAATAATGTATATACATTGCAGACAAACTACATAAAAACATTGTTCAGTTATTTCTTGAGGTGCATATGGGAAGAAAAACTTCTGTTGTGTTCTATGTTGTAAAAAATGCAGCAGGAGAGACACTCGATAATGTTTAAAGTAATGATTGTAAACGAAATACATGTGTTTACGATTTAGCTATATATATATATATACATAAATGTCGATATAAATAAATAAACAGGAAAAAATTTATCATTTCTATAAAATCATTTGTGTAGACCCATGCCACAGAATATTTTAAGCATTATTTTTTACAGCTCAAGGCATATATAAAAGGAATGGTAATATCGAAAAGAAAGAGCTCAGGTTCGAAAACATTCTTGTCAAAATGGCTACTTACAGGTCTGCATCTGCACGGCGTCAAGTCACTGGAGTCTGCACACGTTCATGCGTACATGCTTCCAAGTCGTTTTCACAACATCTCGGTGGTGGGTAACCATGGAGTCTGCATGTGTGGGACGAGCAGTGTTAGCACTTGCCAGCCACACTCCTCATGCACATCGTCACTTAAAATAAATTTTTATACGAAGCAGTTCACAACCATAGGCTTTTACTCTCTGACGTTACAAAGGCCCCCACACCTGAATAGGTGATCAAATACCACGAGCAGATGCTTCGATTCGTACGGCCAGGGTGAAATTGCGACAAAATCCGGTGCTACATGCTGGTACCATCATCATTTTCCATAAACATGTGTAAAAAGCCAAAATGCCAGTAGCAGAATTCGTCGATTGATGAACCTGGCATGGTAGCTTCTTAAATATTGTCAAGACGAAATGCAAGCATATTCGTCCGTTGTTCGGCCACCAAACAAAGGTTGATATATCCTTCAGCTACTATGTTTACACCGAATGAACAACAGGTCAGGCCACAATCGTATCTCAGAACTCGACGCAGACAAAAAGGAAACCTCTAAATCAATGGAGGCTCCGCACCCCCCTTTGGTAAGCAATCTCTCCCCCCTTTCACACTTCCTCCCTGTATTACATGAGTCTCACTGTCGAGCACATACAACTGCCAAAACAGATTGACCCGAAATTAAGTTAAGTGGACCTCAATTTGAGACGGCAGACCTCATATCTATCTCAACTCGGCGTCGAAGTTTCCAACCTCATTCACTCTAAACCTAGAGCCTTGCTTTTGTGCAGTGACCAGGCAGCTGGCCCCCATCTCGGCGAACCAGGTTCGATTCCCGATAGGGCACACCTTATTTCCATACACGATAAACATAGACCATGCACACACACACATACAGAGCAAGTACGACTTTTAGTATTTGTCAGCTACATTACCAATCCACATTGTAATCAAGACATGGCCTTCATACGAAGCTGCTGACGACCATTTGAGGCTTTTACTCTTCTATATTATGAAGGGCAGCACTGGAATGAATCATATCTTGTTAAATACAATACATTGAGATACTCTGAAAAAAATCCCACTTGCCCATTTCGTGCAAAAAGGGATCCCAGATACTATGCAATTTCGTGCGATGAGAGTCGCATGCCTGATGGGTAAAGATCTCCGCAATAGAAAAAACAGAAACATCTCAGTTGTGGTGGAGAAATTTCCCACCACCGAAAATACCTTGAGACCTCACTTGCTACTACCCTCAAACTTAATCGAAGACCCTCCTTGTGTTTTCCCCCTGAATATTAAATGAGCTTCTCCATGTTATAAATGCTAGACACTCTGAAAAAATCCTGCATTCCCTGCTTGCATGAGACGGATCCAGGATAATATACCATTATGTATAACATGGGTGCATTGTCCCATGAGTAAAAAACGTCGATACAGAGACAACAGCGATTGTGGTTAGGTACCTCAGTATACGTCAACAATGTAAATGCAAGAAAATTCATTTATAACTACCAAAACATCACTGGTAGAACCTGAAAACATTCCGATAACTGCTCAGTCTTGAGCCTATGCTTTAATAAATTATTTAGCTAACTACGTTTTTGTTTCACGTGCATCGCTTCCATTGAAATGGAATTCTTGTGTGTAATAACATACCTAACATGTTTATAAAGGCATTTTCACGAAACAACTAATGCGCAGTATAACATAAAAATTATTTCATGTCATATAAATTCATATAAACAATCGTGTTAAGTTTATTGATTTTCCGACTTAATTCCAGGTTTTTTTTCTGTAACATATGTCGTGATAGTTCGTGTAATTTGTAAGTATAAAGACATGGATGTTTCTCGACCTCAGCTACGAACTTCATGTTCAACAACTGTTCATTCACGGCGACACGTCAGTTTGCAACTGGTAGCCCATGTAACTAGCATGCCAAGTTTACAGTGGGCAATCACAAACGCGTTGCAAACTAGTTACCAGCTAGCAGCCTGTGAGCGGATTACCGTTCAAATACACGAGCGAAGGTTTGTCTCGCGTCAATTCTCAGTCTTACTTCTTTCAGTAGCTCCGTGTGCGGACGGCCTAGTACGTAGAACAATAAAACTGCGTAGCCGATCGCTAGGGAATTCGATAAAATATGCATAATGCTCTGTAGTAAAACAAAAATAAAATATTCTTTACGGAGTAGACATTATTTCCGAAATGACAGCCTTCCCAAATGTCAATGTGGCTTATATCACATCTCTAGAATAATTTGACGTACCTGGTTCTCAAAGTTCATGACCGATGGATATCCTGTTGAAATTGTGCGATTCAAGTTTTCTTATACCATTTTGGGAGAAAGTGCCTCCTCCTCACCTCCCCTCAATGAAAAGCATGAAACACGAACTGTGAAACTATTAGCACTGAATGCAATGTAAAATTGAGACTGGAGAGCGCACCCAACAATTATATTTATAACAGTAAGTAAAACACACTTTGAAATGCCAGGTATATAACGTTTTTAATAGTTGACATTTGTGGAACCATCTGACTGATTTGAAATGTACATTGTTTAGAAGTTATACGTAGTGGGCTGTGTTATATATGTATTCTAAAAAGCATAAATGAGGTAGTTAAGGAAATGCAATTTTGTGGCCTATGTTTACATTATATAAGAGAACCTTGCCATGTGACGGTTTAGGGATTATAGAACGATGTTGGCTCACAACCACAACCCCTCACACCCCCCCCCCAGCATCGCTGTCACACTTTGCGGGCGCCTTCGAGGCGGCACGTGGAACCTGGCAGGTGGAAAATTCCGTTACACGTGGAGCTGAAGCGTAGGCCTTCCCCTTCACCCCCTTCACTTCGGACACCTCTCGCCCACCGCGAGATCTGTGGAGTGCAGGGCTTTTTCGAGTTATCAGCAAATTATCACGTGTAGTTCGCCTGAACGCAGAAAATACGCACCACGGAAGAAATACTGACGAGCTGTATTGGTGCCGAGGTATTACCCCCGCCCCTCCCCTCCTTCCCACCCCTACAAGGCGCCACGTGCCGACAATTAAGCGAGGACACGTGTGGTGGAAGGCTTTGTTCGGAGCTCTTCCACCTCACCCCCTCACACCTCCTTCCCACCCCTAAAAGGCGCCACGTGCCGACAATTAAGACTGGGGGGCTTGCAAGCATAAAAACCCCGTTTCGAGAGTAGAGGGGAGACAGTTGATCATCACCGAGCCAAGGGAAGAGTTGCGGGAAGACGGGAGTACGAGTCCGAACAGCAGCCCAGGGAGAAATAGCACCGGCGGGCCGGCTTCCACGGCCTACCACTTCGCTGGAACTCATCCCCAGATGACAGCCTACCCACACTCACCGATGAGTTAAGTATAAAATTCGTCGCCTAAAGAAGCCCCACTCAACCACGAATTCGC
>NQII01003626.1:87860-153989 GCA_002778355.1 Clitarchus hookeri | reverse complement strand
CACCTCTCAAGTGTTGATGTTGTGTATTTGTGAATATATACGAGACAATATATTCGTACTTCAAAATACAACAGTAATAGTCTACCTCATTACAATACCCACAACCTCCACGCACTTTATAGTCGGTGCCTGGGGGACATTAACTCTGACCATATAAGCCGCCATGTCTTCAACAGTGTACCAAAGCGAGATGAGTTAACCTTCTTTTTATTTTGGTAATGTTTGGAGAGTATCGCAATAAATAACAAATTGTGTATATACATCTATAACAAAAATGAAAATAAAGCTAAAATTGCATACGTTGTTGACGTAAGCAGGCGAGTTAATAAGGCAAAGTTAAATTTGTGTCGTGTTTCACCGAGATGAGACATGTTTGTCAGTGATGTAACAACTTGTCTTGGAGCTACTGAGTGCACCGGGTGGTGCTGGCCGAGGTAGGTAGTTTCTTTGAACCAGGAGCGCTGGAGGGGAAGGGGAGGAAATGTGCTGCTGTTCCGTGCCGGGTCATAGGTCACCCACCAACAAGGTAAGCACAACACCCAGTCGTGTAATTACCCAGGATCAACTATGATGTCACAGGAGCTGGCAAGTTAACGCTCGACGTCACTTTGTAAGAGTTGGTAGTCCTGATTTTTTTTTTCGTTTCATTAGCTGTTGGCACGGTCACGTGTATCTCGGTAAATAAATATTCTGAGAATACTAATTTTTGCTATAAAAGGGGAAAAAATGTTTATCCAAGCCCGTGTGGTTTTGCTTTTATCATATTAGGTGTATCCAAAGATAAAAATTAATCATGAAAATGGTAAAAAAAGTTACATATTTCGGAGCTTGTTTGCGCAGTCTCCTGGATAGGTAGGAGAAAAGTAAGAGCATGTGTGCGTAGTTTAACATGTAGTCTTTCTTCGCGCGTGATGAAGTCCCACTGTTACAGATCTAATTTGCATATTAAAGCGCATCAGTGTGAACACTGCACGCCTTGCGCGAAGGAGCGATGATACAGACGTGCATGTTAGTGTCTGCCGTATCGCTTCCCTGCTTCTGTGTTTTGAATGCATTTAAAAACGAGCTCCCGTGACCATCTACTCTTGAGCAGAAATTGTTTGTTTTTGGGAAATAATTTCAGTTTCAGAGTAATTATTGATCATTTCTGACCATACAAAATTCACATTTTACGAATTGTTTAATATCACTACGTGTTAATTAGCAGTCGTAAAAACGGCAGGAACGTATTGATAGTTCATAGTTAAAATTTTTCCATTTGCGAAAAAATTCTACGATGCTAGTTCGGATTCCATGAAGGATGCTGAAGAGAAAAGCAAGTTACTTAACTTCGATAGTAGCAATTATTTTAAATTTTACTTTATGAAAACTTAATTGAGCCAGAAATGAAATAATCTGGTTGGTGATGCCGAACCCTAATGGAGTCCGTTTGGAGCCAACAGACGTTGCAGATGCACATCGCACACCTCAGCAGACTACGCACGCATGTGCCTCTGTAATGCGCTGTTGTTGGTTGTAATTCACTGCGTCGCCTAGGAAGCCAAATCAGCACTTGCATTATTAATGTTACCAACCAAAGTTAACCATCTCTTATCTCATATTTTTTGGGTGAACCAGAGGTATTCCGTGTAAAACTACGTTATTCCAGTGAATTACATGATTCCGCATTTTTTTTTTCCTGGGATTTCCGGACGAATCGCAGTTGGTGGTGCTCTCTGGGTGTAAATGCTGTTGACGATACACTTAACGCTCCCGCCTCTGCGTTGCAGTGTGTTGGAAATTCTAATTTTCCAACGAAATTATTAAACGCAGTTTTGTGTTCAATGTGCTGATCTACGAAAAGAACACATACTTCAGACGAGGCCTATTGAGAGCTTTCATGACGTCAAGCACATTAGAATCTCCATTCCAGAGTACTACCAAATGGCTATAAACAGCTTTTTACAGTGCTATATCTCAAAAGAGAGCACTCGAAATGCATATAAAACTACTCGAGGGCCACGCATTGAACCTTCCTGCTGATTTTCCACCAGTAGGGTCACCGCTGGAAATCCCATAGGNTAGCTATAAACAGCTTTTTAAAGTGCTATATCTCAAAAGAGAGCACTCGAAATGCATTTAAACTACTCGAGGGCCACGCATTGAACCTTCCTGCTGATTTTCCACCAGTAGGGTCACCGCTGGAAATCCCATAGNAAAACTACTCGAGGGCCACGCATTGAACCTTCCTGCTGATTTTCCACCAGTAGGGTCACCGCTGGAAATCCCATAGGTAGACGCAGTGCAACCAGAACACTGCACGCCAGTTTAGATCCTTGAGCTTAGCGGTGATAGAGCTTGTGATGTACTTGGCTGTGTTGCCGTCGCGTCCACGTTTCTCGGCTTCACAAATTGAAGATGAGAAAAAAAAAATCTCCAGGTAGACGGAAGCCTTAACGTCTGACATATCGTCTTTTTTCCACATGAGTACATTTCTCTGAAAGCAATTTGTGGTGTCTTTTAAACAAAGCTTGTCTCAGTTGACGCGTGAGCGAGAGAAGGAAAAATTACGGCCGGCCTGGCAACTCTGAGGACGCGCAACTGAACACGGAATGGTGCACAGCCGCGGAAGAGTTTTATTTTAAGAATATTTAATACACATTATTTTACGTTGTATTGAAGCAACTCTTATTATCGCAAATGTCATGTTTAGAAAGAAATGCTACTTTTAACGAGGCGGTATTATTGTGTTCGTAAGACAGTTTCTGCATTGCTTCCTGGTCGGCTTCTTAGCTGATCTGTCAGATGTAAAAGGGAATAATATCTCGTTGTACTGATATTCGGAATAATAAATGTTAAGAAATAAGTGTTGCGTAGCGTCACTTGAACAAAGACGAACATTAATGATTGCGCGTCGCTAGCTGAAATATAATAAGCTTATTTGAATTTAAGAAATACTAAGAATAATCGTTGGAAAATAAATATGTATACCACTACGTATGATTTAGGCCTTCCCACATGTTGTACTGTAAAATAACACGCCCCGTTTGCTGGGCTATGATATTGCTTGCCTTATTATAGATAATGATACTATTTTAATTACGTGCTTAGTACTGAATTCCCATTTACAATTACTGGAAACAAAATTCTCTCGACCCACATCTCGCAATAAATTTATATCTCTGGCTGTTTACAATTAATTAATTCAATCAGTACAATTTATAATTACCTCAAATAAATTTACGTAATTAAATAATTTAAAAAAATCAGTCCCAATAGACAGTGTATCAAAACCTGTTCAATTATTTTATAAATTATATATCTGTATTTGACAGTTCCAATATTTACAATAAAGTCTCTATCACATTTTCCCACAGTTACACCTCAGTTATGTCCAGGTCCAAACCGGTCCGCAATGCACTAGAGTTCTCCATGGGCCCTCACGAATAGTAGCCTTCACTCGTCGGATATCACACCCTCTCGTCCATTCACACCACGAACACCTCGTCCGCCGTCACCCTGTAATCTCCCGTCGTCGCCCATCCTCTTCACCGATTTTCCTCGCCGCAATTGTCCTCGCTTGGATACCGCACTACGCCACTTGGCGTCCACAGAAAGACTGCTGGGAGTCCAGCTGTGGCTTGTATTTATAGATTTATAGGGTCGTAGGCCATCGCCCAGAAATTTCTCTAAATGTCGCGTTGCGCCGAGGGTCCTAATTCCCAGAATATTCTTGCACATCCTCTTCACTTATCGGATTCTCCAGCAGGGCGGAGGAGGAGGGACTTTGACGCCAGCTACGTCACAGCTGTCAGTCATTCACCTGGCTTTCAATGGTGAAGGGGGGGGGGATTGTGACGAGATAGGGAATGGGTCTGCATGGAAGGAGGGGAGGGTAGATGTGCCCCCCCCTCCCGAGGATCGGTCCACGCATAATGGGAGCTTGCAGCAGGTGCGAGCTACAGCGCGTAACAATATGTTACGCAACGATTCAATGCCTCGTGCGTGTGTAGGGTAATAGCATCAACTCCTGCAAGGAAACGCGTCTATAAACATGAAAAAACAGGCGGCACTGTGAGCTCACTAATGCAGGGTGCATGTTGTTTACAGGAAGTGTTTGAAATGTCGTCCATACCTTACAGCGGCGTACCGTAGACCGGAGCACAGCGTCCAACATATGAAGACGAGGTGGCAGTCACATACATACAATGAGGTCCTCCGCATATGTCTGTTAAACCCGTGTATTCACATGGCCCCGTATAAAATAACCCATTGGTGACGAGTCGATAGATCTTGGAGGCCATTTCAACTACCCAGATACGCCGTATCAAAGTATCGTCGCACGACCCGATCGGAGTAGAGCGGGGCGCTGTCGTGCTTTACCTGATAGATGACCAGCGGAATCACTTCTAGTAACTATGGGAACGTTTCTCGCATGGACGAAGTTTGCATCTGTGAAGTACGGCACAGTGATGCGCTGGCCAATAATACCAGCCCATACGTCGACGGAGAACCTCTGTTAGAGATATTGCATTACTGTGGCATGCGGATTTGCATCTTTCCTTACACGAGTGTCAGCTCTCAAGACCTCGGTGTTAAAAGCCGCCCAAATCTCTTCACTCATTTNTTTGCATCTTTCCTTACACGAGTGTCAGCTCTCAAGACCTCGGTGTTAAAAGCCGCCCAAATCTCTTCACTCATTTCACTCCCCTACACGAGAGCTACGGTAGTACAAACCATTCCGGCTGAAGCTGCACTCGTCCGTTAACATACCCTTGCATTTTTCTAAGTCTGCGCCGTTAGGCACGGGTTGAAGGAACCACCGTGCAAATTCGGCACGAGCTGAAAAATCCTACACGACTACAACTGAACACGATGCACACGGCATAAATACAGACAATGTTTACGTAGGACGTCCCAAACCTCAGAGTGATCNACTACAACTGAACACGATGCACACGGCATAAATACAGACAATGTTTACGTAGGACGTCCCAAACCTCAGAGTGATCGTTACTTAGGTAGGTAGGGATTAACGTGTCGTCGACAGCGAGACCATTAGAGACGACGCAAGTTGCTCAGAGAAGCAGGAACGGGTGAGGAAACGGCCGTAACATGTAGTAAGGAATCCTCTCAGCGTTCACTTGGAGTGATATCGGGAAAAAAAGGAAAATTTTAATTATGATGGCCATTCCGGCATTCGAAATCAGGTCCTCGCGAATGCGAGTTCCAAGGCTTGACACTGCACCACCTCGCTCGGAATTCCCTACCGACGCCGTGGGTACTAGTGGACGGGTCGTCGGCAAATCTACGTAAGCACATCTTCCGTGGAATTTGAGGTGCACCTCGAACATGGTCGGTCTGCGCCGTAAGGAGTTCGACCAACGGAGCATGCACGCCAGTTACGCCATTCTACAATTACACTCAGATCGTAAGAGAGGGATGTGTTGTACCGCATCACCTTGCCAGGCTTGGTTCCCAGTTTGCTTCCCGAATGATTCCAGTATAACAGAGTACTGTCCCTTTCAGTGAAACACCACTACTCCAACATAAGAGTAAGTAGTCCGGGCATATTTTCTGTAGGCCTACATTCGTTGTTTGAGCGTCTACGCGTACCTTAGCAAATAAATATCCTGGAAATACGACTTTTTGCTAGAAAATATAAAAATAAAACGATTATCTAAGTACGTACAATTTTCTTTTTGTAATATAAAGTTCACTCTGGGTTGGGAGGGGGAGGATGATTAAAATGGTCAAAAATAGCATTATTGGAGCTTTCCTGCTCAGTTTCCTTCATATATAGGAGAAAAATAAAACTGTACAGTCGTGGTTTAATCTATGGGCATCCCTCGCGTGTAATATAAATACCACTGTTGCAGCTCTCATTTGCCCAAGAGAGCGTAACAGCGGAAGCACTGCACACGCATGTTCGGCGTCTTGCGCGTAGGAGCGACGGAACGCTGGTCGCACGCATCATTGTCGCCCGTATCCACGTACCTCGAAGGTGAGAACAGAAACCCCCGGGGCCCGTGGTCCCGCGCGGTGCCAGTCCGGGGCGCGTGCGACATGCGTGCTTGTTGCCCGCCGGCGCAGATGCGTGTCACGCCGCGCGCCCCAGCTCTGGCCGGCGTGGCCCGTGTTATTATCCCGCCGGTTCCGGGAACAATGCGAACCCTCCCTCGCAGTATAAACATAGCCTATATATCACCCGGCCTGGCCTGCGCCGCGCCGTGTGATTACCCCGGCCCATCGCCTACCCGCCCCGACGCTTTCAATAAAACCCCGTTACTGCCTCTCACGCCAGCTCTCCCACCCACCCGCCAACGTTTTCTTCCTCTCGAAATAACCCGGTACGCGGAACCGAAACTGCGCGACCTGTCTTCTCACCTACAACCCTACCAGCTGAGTTTCCGAAAGCTACCAGCATCGCAGCGTTCGCCCGGTCGCCAGTCAGTGCCTGGACACTCTTACCGAACCACAGCACAACTGACTAGAGTAATCGCAATATACCAATATCCCACGGCTAGTCAAAGACTTGACCACGTGTAATCAATCTGTGCACGCGAATTGTTCGTACTACTGTACAACTGCGCACGTGGCATCGGCTAAAGCAGGGGTCAGAATGAACAGCGTGGGCTGGCCAAGTACAGACGTTTATTACAATCCGTGCATAAAATATTGCGTACCTTGACGATATGCAAACGATAGGAGTTTCCTGCAAAGGTCGTACGACGGTACTAGCGTTGCTCTTCATGTGCCGTATAAACAATCGTTACAAATTGAGCAAGTTATGCGACGCTCACAATACTTGCCAGGCGTTATTAATAAGAAATAGTTATGAAAAGACGTATGAGACAGCCGTGCGAACAACTGGACAAGTTTGAAAAAGAAATACACTGTTAAAAAATTCCGGTGAAATTAAGGAAATTTTTACGGAAACAAGCCGTAAAATAATGGAAATATTGCAAGTAAAAAAAAAATACGGAAAATTGGACCAGAAAATATAAAACACGGAATATTACGTAAAAGTGCCCCAAACTAATATGCTAACAAATAACTTATTTGCTCTTTTTATATAACGCATTGGTAAAAATACATTAAAACTCCATTAATTTACTGCCGAAAAAGAAATGATGCCTTTTGTAACTGTTAAAGAATAACAAAAAATGCGGATGTATTCAATATCTGTGCGCAGAACAATTAATTTTTAATTTTATCCTGCATTGAATTTTGCTTTAGAGTTCATTTTAGGACAAAAATTGATGATTAATTTTTAACTCTTTGCTAATGGTTTAAGTAGAAGAAACCGAGNTTAGAGTTCATTTTAGGACAAAAATTGATGATTAATTTTTAACTCTTTGCTAATGGTTTAAGTAGAAGAAACCGAGAAAATTTTACCTTTCTTGAATGTTTATTCTAAGAAAACATTTTTTTGTCAGACAGGAGTGGGTTTGACTGACCACATTTCTTGTAGCCAAATCATGTCAAAAAATGTATTTTTTATTTTCGACAATTTTTTTTTGTAGATTGTTATTAAACAGCACTGTCTAGTTTGTTATGAAACTGAGTATATAATAAAAACNCCGACAATTTTTTTTTGTAGATTGTTATTAAACAGCACTGTCTAGTTTGTTATGAAACTGAGTATATAATAAAAACTATGTAACCATATGTCAATAAATATTTCAAAGGTGCTCAATTTTCTTATACGATGATAAATTTATGGAATGCGCTTGTGAGTTCAGGTTCATACTATTAATATAGAGTGTACGTATAAAAAAAAATGTGGACTACTTTTGGTTCAACCTAATAGTGTATTAGAGAGAGAGAGAGAGAGAGAGAGAGAGAGAGAGAGTGTGTGTGTGTGTGTCAAGAGTCAGTTGGCCAAAGTGAAATACGTTACGTGCTTTCAGCTATGCCACATTTTTGCCTATTTCATCACACTCGTTCATGGCTGATGCTGTCATGATAGTTTGCAGCTTAGCTCTCAGTTTTTTTAAAAATGTTTTTGCCACTTTATTAGTGTTCAATTTTGTTTTGTGTGTTTGTAGAATTTATAACTGTGTGCTTTTTTCAGGTGCATCATGAAGATCAACCCACTGACTGGTTCAAAGACTGGCAAAAATAGTATATTAAATTGCAGCAAACGTGTGGTTGACACAATAAGAGATTTAACAGATTTCTTAGAAATGTTTGAAGACAGCTGAGATAATAATTGATGTACCGGTAACATGAAGACTGATGTGCAATTATTTTAAATTTCCTTTGAACAAACTAGATGGCACTTGATGTACAAACAACATGAAAAAGATGTGAAATATTAAGTTTATTTGGTCTTAAACCAGTCTATATACAGTAGTTGTAAAATATATGAAATGCTTTAGATGTTCAAACTTAAAATTTTTTTTTTGTATTTGTAAGGTTTACTTATCATTACAATTTTTCATTAAATTGTGACTTAGTATTTCTTCATTGATTGTATGCTGTTGTATTTTTTTCACTCACGATAAAGTTTTGCAGAATCTGGTGTAAAACTGAAATGCGTTTATTTTTAATTATTATATGAAGCAAAACCCTGATCCAAGGTGTATAAATGGCACAAAAATTTATTGCAAATATTTAAGTCTGTTCTGTTGAAACTTATCTATAATTTCACCAATATTCCAGTACCTATATGTATGGCCAACAAATGTTTGCAAACAGTAAAATAATGCGAATTGTGGAAAATTTTTATTTATTCACGAAATTTTGCAATGACTTCCATATTCACAAAGACAATGAAATCGCTCACTTAAAAAATTTCAAAACCACAACACTGAGCGTTTTGCATCATGAAAACTCTTACAAACAGTTAGTTCTACGAATTAACATGTGTTATACAACATTATCTCATATACTTCACATATGCGCTAATAACATATAAAGCTATGTGCATTAATCTTGTTGACTTAACAAATACAAACGACATTTAAGTTTTCACTCCTTAATGAGAATTATTCATTAATTGATCGGTGGTATGGCTGAATTATATCCCTGTGCCTTCAATTCAATTCACTGGAGAGCCAATAAAAAACTGGTATAGACGTGCGTATGCAAATAACAGAGGTATGTAACCAATCAGAGTAACGCGATGCGGTCGGCAGCACCTATATAAGACAATAAGCGTCTGGAAAAGTTGCTAGATCGGTTACTGCTGCTATAACGGCAGATTGTCAAGATTTAAGTGAGTTTGATAGCGGTTTTATAGTCGGCGCACGAGAGATGGGACATAGCATCTCCGAGGTAGCGATAAAATTTGGATTTTCGCGTACGACCATTTTACGAGTTTACCGTGAATATCGGGAATCCGGTAAAACATCAAATCTTCGACATAACTGCGACTGGAAAAAGATCGTGAGCCAACGGGACAAACGACGACTGACGAGAATCATTAAACGTGACAGACGTGCAACCCTTTCTCAAATTGGCGCAGATTTCAATGCTGGGGCATCAACAAGTGCCAGCGTGCGAACTATTCAACGGACCATCATTGATATGGGCTTTCGGAGCCGAAGGCCCACTCGAGTATCGTCGTTGACTGCACGACACAAAGCTTTACGCCTCGCCTGGGCCCGCCAATACCGCCATTGGGCTGTTGATGAATGGAAACACGTTGCCTGATCTGACGAGTCTCGTTTCCAATTGTATCGGGCGGATGTACGTGTATGGGTATGGAGACATCCTCATGAATCCATGGACCCTACATGTCAACAGGGGACTGTTAAAGCTGGTGGAGGCTCTGTCATGGTATGGGGCATGTGCAGTTGGCGTGAAATGGGACCCCTGATACGTCTAGATACGAGTATGACAGGTGACAGATACGTAAGCATTCTGTCCGATCACCTGCACCCATTGACGTCCATTGTGCATTCCGACGGACGTGGACAATTCCAGCAGGACAATGCGACACCCCACACTTCAGGAGTCAGGAGTTGCTACCGAGTAGCTCCAGGAACACTCTTCTGACTTTAGACACTTCCATTGGCCATCTAAATCACCAGACATGAACATTATTGCGCATATCTGGGATGCCTTGCAACGTGCTGTTCAGAAGATATCTCCACCGCCTCGCACTCCTATGAATTTGTGGACTGCCCCACAGGATTCATGGTGTGAATTTCTTCCTGCATATCTTCAGACATTAGTAGAATACATGCCATGTCATAGATAACGTATTTATCATTTTTAAATAGAAAGTTATAACCAAAAAGTTGTGGATATTGTGAGAAAAAAATGTAGATATAATACAGATAAATACCTTTTATTCCAATGTAATAAATACATACTGCCATCTTTGACATATTTACCTAGCAAAATCAGATTAAATTGCCATAAATAACTTCTTGAACATGCCCGCGATTTTCAAAATGAAAGCTTCTATGTTTTGATGAACTGAACATAGTATAAATACTGTGACATAAATATTGAGCGGACGCAAAAAGACACGCATAAACATTGTCGTGTCGTGTTCACAGAGTAACAGTCATAGCGTGGTACAAAAAAAATTACANGCAAAAAGACACGCATAAACATTGTCGTGTCGTGTTCACAGAGTAACAGTCATAGCGTGGTACAAAAAAAATTACATTTAAGTCTTCCCCCTTAAAATATCTGAAAAATCTTGAAGTTAATTTATTTGCTAAACAATTTAAACAAACAAGTTTATAAATAATGTTGTATCTAGTGTGAAGTGTACTGAGAGTAATAGGTCGTTTTTGCACCGTAAAATGAAGTTACCACATGTTCATTCAACTTTCGTATAATTTATATCATTCTTTCACTGAGTTAAGTTGGTGCATTTTTTTTTATATATTATGCAAAAGGAACTTACATTTATATCACAACAAATATATAATTCTTCCAACACATTTGTTAACGTTGTAGGAAAGTGTTTCCATAGACATAGAGACATGAAACACATCATGAACATACTGTAATGGTACACAGCCAAAATAGTACTAGCCTTTGGTATGACAGTATCAATTAACTGTTACTGCCATCTTGCAGTGTCAAGCATTTGCTGTGCATCATGCACTGTAATTATTTTAAGTTACTGCGAAGTTGTACGAACTCATCTTGCATGATAACATCTATAATTGTTCATGTTTTACTCTTGACATGTAAAGCTTGTACAATACAATTTCTGTGGGGTAATACGTGGTTACACAAATGGCAACCAAACGGGAATTTTAAATAATGATATATAATGGGATATCAGAAATATCAAGAAATTAAATATGTTTTAGTTTTTTACCATTAACTTACAGTCAATTCATATAAAACAGCCATTATAACATCTCATTAATGCCCATGCTTCCGAAGTTGAATTGTATTTTATTATACACTACCCTAAAAAATAAAAACCTACATATCTGTGAAAAATAATGAAATAAAATATAACGTTAGTTTTTCACATTGGATATTGATGTCTGCTTTCCTTTTATAATGAAACGCGTTATACGTTTCAAATTTTCTCAATTTTTAGCAGTTTTGGGAGAAGAAATTTGTAGGACAGTGATATTAAAGGGCTGGCACTAATTAGTGATATGTCTGTAATCAAATAGTGTAGCACTTATTGTACTAAGATTCACATAGTACAGTAAAATCTCGAGAAAAACTGAAGCGACCATAATTTCAGCACATTGCAATTACGAAGTTTGTATTAAACAATCAAAATAAAAAAATGTAACAAATTTTACTTCCTGGCAGAGCAGAAGAAATTGCTTCATGGATTTCCCTATTTACCCAGCACATTACCTGAAATGGCACAAGTCTGTAAAAAAATATGTAGTGATTTATATTAAAAATTACATTAAATTAGCAACAATTTTTTATACATACATATTTAAAAATTGTAAGCAGCCAAGTTGGCATTTTGCTAGGCTATGAGAGTTTTTGTTTCAGAGGTCAGGAAATTGGCATGTTTGTTGCATGAATGTTTTGGTACCACTTAATTAGGTCATCTTGTCTACGCTGGATATTTATTTGAGTGGGGTACTATATCCAACTTTTTGCAGTTTAATATTATTTCACTTCTCGGTTTTTGTGNGCTGGATATTTATTTGAGTGGGGTACTATATCCAACTTTTTGCAGTTTAATATTATTTCACTTCTCGGTTTTTGTGTCACTGAATTTTATTTCACTTCCCAATTATCGTGTGATGTGATCTTATTTCACTTCCCGATTCTTGTGTAATGCAATTTTATTTAATTTCATGCTTCTCGTGTAAAGTAACTTTGTTTTGGTTCGTAGTCTTTGTGCAATGAAAATTTATTTCACATCCTTTTTCTTGTGTAACATAATCTTACTTCAAGTTGTTATTGTTGTTCAAAGCAATTTTATTTTAATTTTCTTTTTTTTTAGAACTTATTGCTGCTACATTTGAACTTTAACATAACTTCTGTAAACAATACGTTTTTTCACAGATAACTGGTAACATTGTCAGATATCACTTCCCACGAATTATATCAGTTTGGTGTAACAAAATGCCGTCCTAATTGATAGTTATTACAAGTGTGATTGCTAAAGCATTCCTGTGTCCACTATTTTTAACAATATTGTATTAATGGTATAAAAATATATGTTTTCTAAGTCGATCGCAATTAAAACCACTAAGTGCTTTTGTTTTTAAGTAATTACTATTTTCTTGTTAACATAAATGTGCAATACTTGATTAACGACTAATATAAAGAATAATGTACAAAATCTACACATGAATTTTTCTACTATACCACATACCTTTTGATACATACTATTGTGATGAACTGCATTTGGCACTGGCCGATTCGATATGATAAGGGTGGTACTTAAATCACATTGGCAAAGATTGCAGTTACCAAACTGAACTTGTTCAAGTACAATTAATGCTGTAAGTATACCTAAATTGGTTTGTCATGATAGTGTTATGTAATGTAAGTTAAGTTGTCTGCAGTCTGCTTTGTTATCTAAGTATAACATTTAGAAAGGTCATATTTATATTCTTAATTAATTTTCATTATAGCATGGTGTACATAATGGTGGTTTTATATATATTTATTGATATAAACTTATAATAGGCTACAAGTGATTGTTTGAGGCATTTTATGGTTACTATTATTCACAAGTACTATGGTAAATGAATGTAAACAACTTACTGCGTGTAATTAAATGTTACAGGGACTAAAAAAATTAAATATCAATTGTTGGTGAAGTAACATAATTGTCAACACAATTATTTGAATAACACAATTTTCCAAACTTATTATACAATCAGTTCAGAACATACTGTAGCACTTTATAAGTAATTTGGAGCCATTGCATATACAGGTAGGTATTCCTTGCATATTATTTCAAGTTTTATGTGCGTCTCACCGACACAGTTAGTATGGTGGGGTGTAATTGTTTTTAATGAGTTGTTTTTCATATGCATGCGTAAGTGCTGTTAGGGTAATACATACTAGGTTATTCAAAATTATTCTTGTGATGAACATCATGTTTAAGTTTAATGTGTAAATAGTTTCAAAGAGAACGGAAATGTTTTTCAGGTGTAAAATATTTGCCTCAAAGTTTTGTAGAGCTACCATAAATAAGTGAAGAAAATTGTATGTTGACTGAAAGACACTTGCTTTGAGGTAGTGGAAATATTCATAAAATAGGTTGGATGTCTTGTTTAATTACAGATGTCACAAAGTGTTATATAAAATTATCTGTTAAATACTTGCAATATTACATTAAATAACTTTCCTTAAACGTATGCAACTGAAAATCTATAACATAACACGAGTGAGTGTTCACATTACGGAAATTTTTGTTTAAATACTTGACGGAAGCATCCGTAAAGCAAATTACATGCCTTCTTCTAGTAACTAAAATATATGTTTAAGCATATGACGGTAACATCCTTACAGTAACCTACATGTATTTTCAAATAACGGAAATTTAAATTTTATTACGTAATGGAAAAAATCTGTAAAGTGACTGATATGTATTTTCAATTAACGGAAATTTGCATTTAGCTGCATAACGAAAATGCTTGTAAAAATGGAATTATTTTTATCATATTACGCAAATGTACGTTACGCTGACTACGTTCAGTGACATCACGTATACGGAAACTTCCGTTAATGCAGGTAATTGCATCCGTAAATTAATGGAGAGTTCTGGAGAATTTTTAACCGAACGTTTCCGTAAAATTACTGAAATATTTTTAACAGTGTACTGAATAGTAGGGCTTTGAAAGGCAGAGCTGATGCGTACGATATTATTCTCGTTTGTACCGTCCGGAGAGTATTTCATAGACAGATTATGTTCGGAGCAACGAACACATGGACGTAACTCACACATGGAAGAATGGTTCTGGACGATTCCTACAAACGGCCAGAAGAGAGGACCGTTTGACTGTCACACAGGCATAAGCTGAGCGAGCGGCTTCTTCTTCGTCCACCATACAGGGACACGTGATAACTTCACTGTAATACTGACTGTATCTCCATCAGAATTATTTTCGCACACCAAGAACAGAACAATATGCAATCCCGATGACAATAAGTGTTCTGCCGTTAACAGCCAAAAATTGTTGGCTTTGTTCCTACAGTAGTGGTGGCAGTAGAGCAGCAGAGAGCAATGTGGCTGGCGACGTATTGTCTTTGGCGACAAATCAGACGTTTATTTGGGAACAAACGACGACTGTACTAGAGTTCGGAGGTCTGTACGCGAGCGTTACAGTTTATGGTACACTTTACAGCATCAAACATCTACAACTACAGGCATGATATTCTGGGTAGTCACTGCACACGACGCCGCCCACTCGTAATGGCAATACGAGAGTTATTGAATGCACAGAAAAAAACATTTAAGATATCCTGCAGCCTCGTATGGCTGAGAGCACAAGGATCAATTTATATCAAGGTTATGCTCACTTGCACACGCTTCTTCTTTCCCAGGGGGGTTTATATCGTGTCTGTACACCTTCATGGCCCGCCCGAACACATGATTAGTCCCCATCGATCATTTGTGGGACTAGACCGGACGCGAGCTTCCTCTATGTAGAAAGGTTCAGGATTTGGAACATAATCTGCAATATTTGCGGACAGTTCTATCGCGGGGTAACATATGGCGATCATGCATGCAGGTACGAGGCGGTCAGACGAGGTACTTAAAGTGCTTTTTCCTTTTGCCTCAGGTGAACGGAACAGTGTGCTGACGAATTTTGGTTTTTTGTAAAGTTACCACAACAATATTTTGTTTAAATTGGACGGTCTCTTCGTGGTGCGCAACTTTTAATAGCAATGAGTGTACACGCTTTTTAATGAAATTCAGAATGTGTAATTTTTCGTGTTATGTTTGCTCAAATCGTCGCACCAGCTGGCTATGAGTAGGCTGACTATAAGTCCNGAATGTGTAATTTTTCGTGTTATGTTTGCTCAAATCGTCGCACCAGCTGGCTATGAGTAGGCTCTCTATAAGTCTACAAAAATTTTTAATCGTGTAGACGTTCCCTGTGTTACTACGAGCCAGTTATTGACATGAAGAATTAATGCGAGGGAGTACTATGCACTAGGTAAGATCCAATTAAGAAACGGTAGTGCTCCAAGTATATACCTAGGACAGTGAACTGTGATCTCTTATGAAATTAATCCGAGGAATAAAATAATGTTGGAAGAGACCCTCGAAGCACTGTCTGACGAAAGGTTACATTTTTTAAAATCTTGATGATGTGGTAAATAAATTCTGTTAGTTATGACTTTATCTGAAATTACCAATCTGTCCTAAAATTGGTACTTCCTGCCAGTTACATTTTATCTGATGATTTCACAATGAACTTAAGTATTTTCTGCTTTCAACTATTCTGTGTCGAACAACTGCAAGTTCTATCTCCAACTGTTATTGACGTGACGCTACAGTGGCTGGTACTATTTTGATAATTTGTGGTATTTTGCAAGTTCATCAAGGCACCTAGTTATAGCCCATACTAGTGTTTTCACCGCTTACTTCACACAGTGATTTATGCCATTTTTTTATGGTTCAGTAATAGACAACTCAAAGGTAACATCTGTCTCTTTCCTGTTATATGAGTGGATGTTATAACATTACTTCTTATGTAAATACAAGCTTAGTGTTTATTAATGGTGTGGAATATTCCTAAGTGTGCCGTAAATAAATACAGCCCATTTAAAAGAAACTCAAATGTGCAAACGCGTGTTTTAAGTCTGGTTTGTCACCAAATGAATCCTACAGATTTTTCCCGTTGTAGCCTAATAAAATCTCTGTTTTATATTGCAGTAGGCCTATTAATTATGATTACAAAGGAGATGATATACGTGGTCACTTAAGTTGGACGCTTCAAAAATTTTTACCATCTCTCCCTCTAAAAAGTTAAATTATGTAGTGCCAGCCCTAAGAATCAGGGTAAAAATATGAGAGAATGAGATTGATAAAGGAATTAATGAAAGTGTAAATTGCGGCTGTACACCTTCGCACGCAGTGGTGGATCCAGAAACCCATTGGGGAGGTGGCTTCTTGAGTGTTTGTGGTACTGTGCATTACATTCGAACCACATGCTTACAAGTGCGCTAAGTGTGTTAATGCTACATGCTGTACTCATTAATTTGAATATAAGTTTATCATCATATATTTTTATTTTTTGTTACTATTTTAAGTATGTGCATTAATACTGCATTATAACACTGGAATTGGTTTAAAGAATACACTCATTTTATCCAGTGTAAAATCGTGTTCCGAGGGAAAGCCCCTATTAACTCGCCTTGGGAACGGGCCCTGTTTGCAAGCCCTTGGGAAGGTAATTGTCGCGGTCACCGCTACGCATCGCCGTGACCCTCTCTCCCTCTCTCTCTCTCTCTCTCTCTCTCTCTCTTGCGGGTCGCAGTCACGTATGCCCTCGCCAGCGCGGAATGCAAACCGACCGTTGCAGTCATTTCACGCCGCGTTTGTTTGATTCCGCGGCGACGCGAGGCTTCGCGAGTGGGCTGTGTGGGAACTGGCGGCGGCCTCAGTGCCCACAGGTGCGTCCCGTGCCCCTGGTTCCCCCAACGGAAAGGGAAAAAAGAAAAAAAATTCCCTCCCCGTCGGAGAAATCACCGGCACTTAGGGCTCATTCGTATTCCCGCGGCGGCGGCCGGCACGGAGACGTGTTACAGGCAAACATTTACATATTAGCGTGTCTTTATTTGTCGAGGCGCCGGCACGCGGGCTACCTGAACGCATTTCGGATGTCTTCCTCTCTCGTTCTCGCCGCGAGAAATGTTACACCATTTCTCCCGCTCGCGAGAGCAGCGTCAAAACACACACACACACACATATTATCTTCCGCTGTAATCTTGCGTGGACGAAACACGTGTCCTAAATGTTTCCGTGCGCGCCAACTACCAAGGCGACGTTTCGCTGGTGTAGCCCATTCACGAAAACTATTCTGAAGCCATGCTAAAGTTCTACTTCCAAGATACTCTTCCGCCTCATGCAAACAAAGTTTAACCAAGTATAGAACATTTCACCAAAGGGACAACACACCACATTCGTGCGCGCTCAGTTTAATAAAATATTTTGCATAATAACTATTAAATAGTTTTATTAAATATTCTTACCAAACATTACTTACAAACCTATTTTCTCTCTGTTTTAATTCATGTTAATTATAAATAAGATGTAATAATGAAGAAATGAAATATAAGTGGAAAGTCAATTTAACCGAAAATAAGGTACTTTTATATTAACAGAAGTACAAAACGCTTGTGAAAAATGACATATGTAGGCCTATTTGGGAAACAACCAGGCATATTACACATGGGGTGAGTATTAAAGGTTTGATTTTAAAAGTGTGAAGAAACCCCATATAAGCTAACGCTTCTTCCTTCGGAAAGTCGCTTAACAAAGGGATCGCAATGGTATAGACTGTTCGCGGCTTATCGAGCACTTTTGAAATCAACCTTTAAAAAAATCTCAGTTCCCCTACCTTCATATATTTTAACGAGTACACTGACTGGCCCAGTAAAGTTGGCAACGTAGGAAAGAAAATAGTTCCATATATTAACGCTGAATTAAAAATGTTAGGGAGACATTTGTGAATACTGAAGTTATGCATTTTGCTTTCGGTTTATTTTCTTGTTCATATAATTGAAAGAATAAGCAATTTTTGAAATATTAACTTTTATCATAATGTCACTTATTCACATTACCGTAGCGTGAATAAAGTGACCAAGCCCCTGGCATTGTTAACTTTACATACGGTGGAATAATACACAGTGTGCACACAAGTATATCTTAAGCAGGGATTTCAAAAGTACTCAGTTTACCGTGAACAGCCTTTAGTCGTGCGTGATCCTTCAGATACTGTTATGTTAACGGTTAATTGAGCACTTCTGATAGCTCTACTTAGGATCTACAAATACTTTTGCTTCTCATTGTAAATCCTTCTGCTTTACGTAAAATTAAAAAGTTTTATGGGACAGCTCACTTAATTCCTGCGCCAAACAAGTGAAAACTTGGAATTATTAGGAAAGTAAATGAATTATTTATATGCAAATTCATATTAATATGTGTGTGTAGAAAACAGGAAATATTAACTTCAGTGACTGTTTGCGCCAAGTGCCAACATGCGTGATACATAAATTAGCTACTCCTAACACACTGAGAAAAAGGTTTCTTACAGTCAACAAAATGTTGGTTTGTATAGGGCCAAAAATATTTTTAGTTGTCTCAACAAAATATTGTGTTGAATTGAGAAAATTTGGAAAGCAATATAATTTAGGTTGTTTTTTTTAACACGATACATGCATTAATAAACAACACCACTGTGTAAGGCCCGAAAAATAGACTCAACAAAATATGTAGTTTTTTAAACTGTAGGTATTTATTAGTTTAGCTAGACATTTGATTGCCTTCGATTGTAAATACAACTCGATAGTTTGTTTGCCATTTTTGTGACAGTTACGATAGTAACAGTGTTAGTGCATTTACTGATGCTTAATAATGGTATAAAAATCCTAATAAAACAAGTTCAACAGGAAACCGAAAATTAATGCTTTCAATTTTGAAATATTTACTCACGCGTGTTTTCCAGTATTTAATTTGTATGTACTAAAAAACACTTATAATTTAACGTTTGCCACTTAGCTGAGGTTGCAAGAGCGAAGCGTGTGGAGTAAACGATTCGGTTTCTAATCTCGGTCGGGCTTACACTTATATTTATGTTAACCTAAACGGTTTAATGTACGTAGAGGCAAACAAATATAAAGTTTCCCCAACCAAATCTTACCGCGTACAGCAACCAAATAAGAATAACAAAATAATTTGGTTTGTCGACGCCCAAAATAAAATGCGGAATGCGCGTTGCGAGTCACGGCGAGAATTCCGCAAATCCAAGACGGCGGGGGCCAATTCCTCTTAAAGGGACAGGGTTGTTTTGGCAGGTTGGCGACCCTGCTTGAAAGCGGCCGTGGGTGTCAGAGCCGCAGTAGTGCACACTTGTGGCGACACTGTCCCCCCGCGCAGAAAGCAATAGGTGCGAGGTCTGGAAGCAGGAGAATAACGAAGGCCATAAAGTTAGGAAGGGTGGGGGACTGAAGGGGCGCATTTCACGCCTCGTCTCCTAGGTGCCCGCCCCGCTGTTTGTTTGGAAGGGCAGTGACCCTCGGGAGGGCAGCGGCCAATATCTCACACCATTGTCACAATAAAACCGTAAATATTTCCGGGCCCGCGGCCGCGCTGCCCCGGGGGCCGTTCACCCCTCGCAGTTCGACACGGGCGCCCTGCGTTCCCAGGCTTTCCCTTGCGAGCAGGCGGTGGCTAACACGCGCGCTGCTCGGACACTCGCTCGCAGCACGGCCACCCGCGACGCCTCTTCTACCACTACGTTCCTCGTTCTTCAGGCGAGTGGAAGGAGCCTAGATCTGACACTCGTACCTTCGTTTGCAGAACAAACAACAAGTTGCTGATCACTAATCTGCCTACTTTCCTCTGCATGTCATGGCCACAAATACATCTTAGTGAAGTTCTTAAAAGCCTACATAGTACACTGCTAGAAATTTATGAAGATTTTCGGAAACATTTACGGAGACGTAGAGTTATTTTACGGATATAAAATACGGAAGCTCTTCGTATTCTGATGGCGTCGATTTTGAGTCACGAACAATGCAGATGATACCTGAAGCGTATAAAATCCCATCTTCACAATACTACTTAGCGTAAAATAGTAGTAGGTGAGTGCGAATCACTCATGGAGTGCCAAATCGTTGATTCTTGTTCAAATTCCGCTACAGGACAAAACCTTCTGTATACACAGTGAAACACGCACATAACGAAAATAAAACAATATATTAGTAACCTCGTTTTATAAACCGCAAATATGGCACGCGCTCTAACACGACTTGAAACTGACATAGGCGCGTTCGTCATTTTCATGTAAAATCCACATTTACACAATAATAAGTGTAAATGTGTGGTAGGTGAGTCTTTCTAGTTATTTAATTCGATTCGTGTTCAAATTCCACTACAGGAGTAAATATTTAATTTTTTTTTAAATTTCTCTGTTATACACAGTGAAATACATTTTCTTACCTGTGTTTGTAAACATGAAAAAAAAAACTATTGCACATACTTTAACATGACTGAAAGCAAGAGGTACTCGCACCATTCCATAAAAATTATGTATTTACAACAATTGTTGCCGTAAATGCGTGGTAGGTAAGCGGATAGAGTGTCAGACTGCGAATGTTTTTTTTCAGAGTTCAAATCCCACCACCGGACCAAATTTTTTATAGTTATTTTTATACACAGTAAATTACTTAGACAATGAAAGTTAAAATATTTTTTGTTACTTCTTTTTATAAAGAGCAGATTAAAAAAACAAACTTGTATGTTTGTGGACACGTTCCGTGAATTCACGGAGGTTTATGCAAAATTTACGGAAGGAAAGTTATTAAAAAATAAATAAATAAGAGCCCGTAATTTAACGTAGATGTCTGGATAATTTGTAACCTGTATTTTCCGTAGTTTTACGGACAATTTCTCTAACAGTGTAGGTCTCATTGACAGCAATATCATTAGAGATGAAACCAGAAACATGTGAAGCAGTACCAAGACAATTAAAATACACGAGTAACTTACCCGGGAATCAAATTCAGAAAAATTGTGAAATTATGATAGCTTGCAATCAACTGCATCAACTTCGCGTGTAATCAGTACAATGTTTTGAATGATAGGGTTTACTAAACTGAAGCATTTACACTGCAATCATTTTGAAAAGAAGTGTCTGAGCCACTAAAAACACACAAGTTTGTGACAAAAAACAAATAATATACATACAAAATTTAGTTGTGATGCACATATTTTACCAATAAAATATACATGAAAATCAAAGCAGCACCCTTGTTTTTAGAACCGGGCAACTTGGCAATTAATAAGTATTGTTGACCATTATAATATATTTATTTTCAGATGCACACAAAGATAAGAACTTGACATGACTATAAATAGTTGCTCTGTTGATTAAAGATTATTTTTAAACAATTATTATATGCAGAATACAATTAAAGCAATATATATTACAAGACTGACAATAAGAGCAATTAAAAAAGGAGGGCAGCTTATGAGCCTAGTAAACCAAATTTTGTATACTGACAGTACATATCAGAAGCATCATACAAGCCAAAAAACAAACCACTTTTGTCCGCCATTTTGTAAGATAGCACTATATTAAATAATAAATGTTTGTGTAATATCTCGCGAAACAATTGAACGATTCCTACCAAATATGGGAAAAAGTAGTACTGCGTATGGTAATGTTAACTGACATAATTTAGGTATGTCAGACACGTATTTTAAAAACGACGGGCATATATCTATTTTAGTTTTATATCTTAAATCGTCGAAACAATGTAATTCATTAACGGTAATACTTGTTTGCCAAATTTTGTATAAATCGGGCGTTTTCAGAGATATAGCATAATTTTAATTTTACATTTTATACTATCTGACAAGTGCCTAATAATGCTTATTTGCTTACATTTAACTGCGTTATTATAGCATTATTGACGTGCCAAATTTGGCGATGGTTACCGTTTATTAATCTTCTAGTGCCCACTGTGACTCTGAAGTCACGTACTAATTTTATTACTAATTTTATTATTATTCAGGAATTATTTTTATAATACCACTCTACGATATTTCCTTTTAGGTAAAACAAAATAAAACAGATTATGCACATGGGTCTTAAATGCCCAGTGTAACTTAAGTGTTACATAGTCCCAAATTATTTTTAAAAAAAATATTATAATTTATAAAGTTTTCAATGATTCAGTCTTATTAAACAGCATTCGTATGTGTTTTATTGTTTAAATATTAGGCATTAATTTTGGCAGGAGAGGGTTCAGATTCTTTCAATGTTAATTTTTTTATATAACAGCTTGCAAACTCAGTAACATTAACATGAAAGGCCCGCTTTAAAATCTGAACTCCAACCAGCAAGTGTAATCACTAGCGACTCTGTGACCAGACAGAACTCTTTAATCATCAGCAGGGTAGAAAACAATATTTTTTCTGGGGACTCGGAGGGGAAGTTTATCACATGAAAAGGCATTTTCTTTGTCGAAGATTGTCCTCGAGAGAGTACTCAAGTGTGGAGAGTGGACACTGCGCCGTCGACAAATACAAATTGCTGTCCTCTGTCGTCTGCGCGGCGGCCGACGCGTACGTTCCCACACCGCAACCGTAGCCAGTTAATTTCCCCGGACGTGGCGGCCCAAGAGGTTGGTGCTGCTAAAACAATTTGTCATATCCGCCCTCAACAGACTGCCGCGTCCCAGGGGTGTCTTATCCAGCGCTCTCGCTTCTCAAGTATTTACTGTTGTTACTCGCTAGAGAGTCCGCCTACCTCGCGTTTGAACTGCGACGCAGTGTGTTTAAAATCCCGGTTCTTATTTACGAAACTATTTAACGTGCACGAAATGTGTTGATGTACGAAAATAATGCTCACTTCAGACTTTACATGATACCACACACATCAGAGCGAGTGAAGAGATTTGGGCAGCTCTTAACATTGAAGTTCTGAAGCGCCGATGAGGGTGAAGCGAGGTGAGGATGGTGGAGCGCCGGAATGAAAGGGCGAGGAAAGGGGAGATACCCGAGATAACCCGCCGACCAGCGGCATCAACCAACACGATTCCCACATGAGAAAATCCAGGATTGGTCCCGCTGGTAATCGAACCCGGTTCGTCTAGGTGGGAGGCGAGTAGCCTAACCACTACACCGCCGTGGTTTCCACATTGAAACGCCATTTCGGAGCACTCAAACATAGCTAAAAACGCTTCTCAAAGCGCCTTATCTCAAAATATTCGGGTCAGATACGTACAAAAGTACCCGAGGGGCATGCATCGAACCTAGCTACATACACTTTCCTCCAATAAAATGGTAGGGTCGCCACTTTAGTCCCATAGGTACCCGCAGCACAAGGACATGCACNCCAGGATTGGTCCCGCTGGTAATCGAACCCGGTTCGTCTAGGTGGGAGGCGAGTAGCCTAACCACTACACCGCCGTAGTTTCCACATTGAAACGCCATTTCGGAGCACTCAAACATAGCTAAAAACGCTTCTCAAAGCGCCTTATCTCAAAATATTCGGGTCAGATACGTACAAAAGTACCCGAGGGGCATGCATCGAACCTAGCTGCATACACTTTCCTCCAATAAAATGGTAGGGTCGCCACTTTAGTCCCATAGGTACCCGCAGCACAAGGACATGCACNGCATACACTTTCCTCCAATAAAATGGTAGGGTCGCCACTTTAGTCCCATAGGTACCCGCAGCACAAGGACATGCACGCCAGTTCAGAGCCCTGCGCGTAGTGGTGAAGGGGTACTTGATGAGCACGACAGTGTCGCCCTTACCGCTCCCAAGGTTCTCGGCTTCAAACGCAGAAATGTACTATATGCACCTAGAGTTACCACTTGAGGGGCCATCCTCGATGGCAACACGGATATACCTGCAATAATGTTTGCAGAAAAACTCCTCACGCTTTATTGCTATCACACACTAAAAATAAATTTGCATGTAAGATATATTAATCAACGTCACACATTTTTTTTTTGTTCTCAAGATATTAGTGTTGAAGTGAATCTATTAAAATCATTGAGTGTTTGCGTTGTTTTTTATTATCTTCAAAGTTATTTTTCAAACTGCCCGTTTAGCTGAAAATAACGGTATTTTGAAACTTAAATACGAAGGATGCATTCGGTAAAAATTCCGGGTCGCAGCCGTGGTTGCCGAGCTAAGCTGCTTGACCACCGAATATCTTATGTCATTCCGAACGGGAAATTAATTTGGCAATTATGCAGCCAACTGGAGCTAGCGTGCACCCTTCCCAAAACCCGGTTTACTCCACCCACAATTCTCTGTCTGAATCCACTACTAACTCAGTTTTTAAAGTGGGTACAACAAAATTTTAACCCTGGAATTGCAGGAAATTATACGTCATACTCGGTGAAATGATCGGAGTTGTTAACAATTAAAAATAATCGGAGTTGTTCACAATTAAAAATGATCGAATTACGGGAGAAGGAAAAAGGTTTGCTCTATATTATTGCAGTTTTGTGTGATACGCATTTTTATATTATGCTACATAAAATAGCGAGCGAGAATTTTTATGTTATTTTAAGAAGCGGTGGCAGCGCTTCAAGCGTGCTGCGCATGCGAATATACAAAATCTTCGATAAAAAACACTTTTTTTTGTCAGTTTAAATACAAAAATATTGCAAGTATCTTGGTAACCGTAAATTTCACACGATCATAGTAATTAACTACGGAATGAAGAAGGGAATTTTGGATAGTGTGTAAGTCGCAGGGACATGATAAAACCGGAGATTTGCTCAAATCCCTAAGGTAGATGACCAATTCACTGAATATGTTAAAATGACAACTCTGTGGGGTGATTTCCCTAAAGAAAGTACGTGATTTGATCAAGTCCCTTAACTGTTTTAGTAAAAAGATGAAATAAAGAAGTCAGGACTCACCCAAAGCGTAGCCATAAATTACGCACCATGGCTGAGCCCCAACGCCAGCAGGAAGGTTCACTACTGGTGTTATAGTCATTTCAAGGCTCGTCGGCAATTTTTTATAGGTAATGAGGCTACCAGCTTCAAGTATAACATCTTTTCAGTAANAGTCATTTCAAGGCTCGTCGGCAATTTTTTATAGGTAATGAGGCTACCAGCTTCAAGTATAACATCTTTTCAGTAAAACAGTTAAGGGACTTGATCAAATCACTTACTCTCATTAGGGAAATCACTCCACAGAGTTGTCATTTGTCATCACCTTAGGGATTTGATCAAATCTCCAGTTTTATCATCTCCCTGCGATATATACAAGGCCCAATGCCTGCAACACACCAAACACAAATTTCACATTAATTCCACTCAAGTATTTCACGTGTTCATCCAGCATTTAAATATACCTCTGTAGTAAAAATCCGAGCAAAATTCTTTTGTACATAGTATGATACGTACTTATTTAAAAACACAATGCGATTTACACGGACGTAGTACCCACTACTTTTAAAGTTTTACGTTTAGAATGTCATAGTGCTTGCTTGTAAAGCATCGCGGATGCGAGCCAAGCTGAGGGGTGCTGCCCTCAAGCGGGCTGTGGTGAAACTGCTAGTGTCAGAAACTCCGCATCAGAGTATGTCCACACCAGACCAACATTCACCTCTTAGTCTAGACTACAGAAATGCGCCGTATCACGCCACTTTGTTGCATTTAATTGTGATACTCTGCAGACAGGAGAGACAATATTTGGATTAAGGCTGTTAATTAATTTTTTTATTTCGAACATTTGTTTTTGTTTTATTATTTTTGACAGTGATTAAACTGGAGCACTATTGTGACAATTAAACTGTTTGTATCGGTCCTGCCAATTGGCCCACTGCTTGAAAAATCTTTCTTTTTTGTGCAAAAAACTATTTTCCAACAAACGAAATTTTACGTAAATGATCATATCGTAAGCGCGATTTCGCGGCTTAAGTTGTAACTTCTAATAGGAAAAGAATGTTACTCGAGATAAAGCTGTTTCCTTTCTGTGTATTCATTAGCGTGCGTTACGTGCACGGCATATCTACGGGAGTTATGTGCATAGTGCTTGACGTCTCGTCGACGACGAGGTTAGTATTGACGGAGCAAGTTGCTGAGAGAAGCAGGGGCGAGAAGGAATCGACCATGGCCTGTAGTAACGAACCATCCCAACATTCACCTGGAGCGATTTCGCGAAACCATGGAAAATCGGAATCAGAGTGGCCGGGCAGCGATTCAAACCCAGGTACTCTCGAACGCTAGTACAAAGGTTTAACACTGTGCCACCTCGTTCGGTCTATCTGCAGGAGAAAACGGCAACTCCAACGGATGTGACGACTTTGAATGAGGGTGGTCATTCGTCTTCAGACTACGAGCTTCTGGGTTGAAATCTTGGTTGAACCAGAGACATGTTAGACGTTCGTTTCGCTTAGTGAAGTATGCACACTGTATTTTAATTCACCTGGTATAATCTAATCGCGGTTTCTTCACACTCTTTTAATCAAACCTTTGAAAAATCACCCCATTAATGAAGTGTTTCGTTGTTTCCTAAACATGCCGTGTATAACAAGCATTTTATACTTGTGTTAATGTAAAAATACCTTATTTTTGGTTAACTTGAACTCTTCCTTATAATTTATCTGTAAATTATAAGATTTCGTTTATGTGACTCTCCATGAGAACAGGGAGAAAATAGGTGTGTTGGTAACTCCAAATAACAAATAGTTATTTTGCAAGATATTATGAAAATGGGTGCACACGAATGTGGTGCATTGTCCCTTTGGTGTAATTTTCTAGACACGGTTAAGATTTGTTTGCATGAGGTGGAGGAATATTCTGGAAGTAGAGTTTTAACATGGTTTCAGAACAGTTGGAAATAACCGATAATGGGCTATAGGTGCTTCTTATCTTGATACGCCCTCTTAAAATGTGCATTCATGACTTGACGTCACTTTGTAACTGTAAGAATCCAAACGTAGGGGACGAATACATACATTACAATTATAAATAGCTTTCTCAGTCAAGGATACAATCGATGTCCCTCTTCAAATACCCTAACTCCGCGCGTTTCGTCATTACGCTGTTTATAACACGTTTACAACGCCGATAAATTCTTCCCAGCAGTTGCTAGGTACGTTTGTTTACACAAAGACGACGGCAGCATAACTAACTCATCTTGCGTGTCATGTTAGAGACTATGGCAATGGCGTTCAAGTTCAAGATTGCACACTTCCCCGCGAAGAGGACAAATAAAGGGTAGGCTAATGTCAGCAAATTCGAACAGCTGGAAGCTTCCCTTGATTAGCCTTCATGTACAAAAGAGGTTATTAAGGGGGAAGTATCTTTGCCCTCTTGGAATTACGTAATTTTCTCTATAACTTAATTTTCGCAGACAATATTTAAAAACCAGCTAGTCAAGACATAGGAAACAGCTTAAAAGTTATTTCGAAATCCAACTTATTTTCTTACGTGATTAGTTTCACATCTGTAACCGTAACCAAATATTACATAATTAATTGATAATGTCAATCCCACATGAAAATATAAAGGTATAATTGAAACTGTATAAATTAAAAAAAAATCGTTAAGTAGTCGTCTATGTCATATCTAGCTTTGATTTTTTATGTCTGATCATACATTTTTATTACGAAGATTTGTAAGAAAAACCTAAAATTGAATGGATAAATAAAGTGGCTTCTAATGGTGCACTGTACCTGACTGTACAGCATGCAGAGGTCATTAAAAAGGTGTAAAGAAACTACCAAGAGTGTAAGAAAAGTACGATTTAAGTTGCACACGAAAGAAAGAGTAAATACTTCGTAATAATGGAAAACTTTTGCTAGAATTACCATAAAAAAAATAAATAAGAGCCTATTTTAAATAAAAATGTAAGGGTTTTTCCAATCTGTATATTTCAGAAAGTACGTTTTGCAAAGAACTACACCCCCTCCCCTTTTTTTATGATATTATCACCATTATTATTAATTGCTGTAATTGTATGTAATACCAATTAGTAACAATGTTCCAAATATTTTTAATAATTGGTAAATTTCAGGAACGAAAGGAGTTATTTTTATTTCTGAAATTGATGTGCAGGAATTAAGTTATCAAAATAATATATTTGTAAACGTTATTTAAAATTTTTTATTACGTACAAAACAATTGTTATGATAGTCTTGCTTAATGCATTTTTTAAAGCAAAATGTGTTTTCTGAAATATCTAGTGTGGAAATGCGCTTAACCTTTTAATCAAATATAGGTATTTCATTATTTAATTTTTTTTAAACATTTAAATAAATAAATTTTAGCAAAAAAATGGTNAAAAAATTTTTCACCAAGTGTTAAAAACTGTATGCTTTCTTCTTTCATGTTCAACATTAATCACACTTTTCTGACAATTTTGGTAGTGTCTGTACTACTTTTTAATGAACTCTGCATGTTGTACAGTTGGGTACAGTACTCTATCGGAAACCAGTCTTCTATCTTTTAAAGAATAAAATACTTATAAATAAGTAGAATGGTTTATTATGTAAATACCATGCGAGTGAAATTGTTTCCACTTGTTGACAGTTATATTAAAGGTTCCACAGGTTGGACAGTGTTTGGCACACATGGAATGATAGTAGTTTCTCCTTGTAGCGTTCCTAATGAGACGCAGCGACACGACGGACAAGCGTGTCTTCTCGAGCTGGACCGGTATTGTCGCGCCATTGTCCCCGCCGGGTGACAGATCGCCGCGGTCTGCATGGAGTAATCACGCCGCGGGGTGGTACTGGAGAAAGCTCTCCTCAGGGGACCCGTTAGGCGGAAGGGCTGCCGTTCTGCCAGGAGGAAGCTCGCGGAGAGACCCCCCTCCCCATCCCTTCCCACCATAGTTAGGTGTGCGCGCGAGACCAATCGCTGTTTGGTCACAACAGAGTGCGGCGGGCCACCCTCCCATTGTCTCCCCTCGGCTGGACGTCGTGGGAATGCCCGCCAGGGGTTCCCGACGACCCTCTTCCGAGGAGTTGCTGACCTCTCTCTGACGCCCACTCCATCTTCGGCAAGTACATCGTCCCGGGACCAATACCCTCTCTAAATTGACATATCTCCCGTTTGCTGCTCCTGAACGGTTTCACCTCCTACTATTCAACTTTCTCTCCCATTTTTTCCCCCTGTCCGTTCCACTATTGAAAGTACAACAGTATCCATTGAACACAGCCCGTGTGCACAAGAACTGAGTACCATGATTTCGAACCTACTGATTCACAACTGTGCATAACAGGTCGTGTGCATGAGAGGTCCCTGATGCAGTGCTTAAAGAAAATTGTCGTATTTAATTTCTTATGCAGGCACATGGGGCAACAGTCAGTCAAAGCAGAGTTATTTTTAATCACAGTTCATTTTCAACACACTCTGTTACTAAAATCCATTTTATGTGTGTAAAGACAACNGCAGAGTTATTTTTAATCACAGTTCATTTTCAACACACTCTGTTACTAAAATCCATTTTATGTGTGTAAAGACAACTAACACAATAAAATATTATTTATTATCACTGCCAACTGACGTCAGACACGTCGCAAAATTTCTTTGGCTAAAAATGATACATAAGTTTCCAATTGTGAATCAATTTCGCACAAGGTTTCTGGTAGTGTAAATGTTCTACTGTTACGCCGTATGGTNCATAAGTTTCCAATTGTGAATCAATTTCGCACAAGGTTTCTGGTAGTGTAAATGTTCTACTGTTACGCCGTATGGTCTGTGACTATGGTTTTCTTTGTGAACCAACGCCTACATCCATTCAAACTCAGTGTACAGAATCGTGTACATAGCGCACAGTAAAGTTATTTTTGGCCAGTACTGTACACTGGGAATATCAGCATTCAATCATAGAGACAAGAAAAATTCGCGGGTTAATTTCGGGGAAAGCTATATTTAAAAAAAACTCTTACGTTAACGTTATTTTTNAGAGACAAGAAAAATTCGCGGGTTAATTTCGGGGAAAGCTATATTTAAAAAAAACTCTTACGTTAACGTTATTTTTTGCAATTGGCTTACCCATGATTTGATGCCTTCTGGAGAAACGTGGGTGAGTGATTAACATGCGACAAAATGCNTTTTTGCAATTGGCTTACCCATGATTTGATGCCTCCTGGAGAAACGTGGGTGAGTGATTAACATGCGACAAAATGCAAGTCCAGATATAGTCTTAAACTGTGACATAAGTAGTAACACGCCGTTAGGCATGCTCTTATTTGTTAACGGGGCGCTCTTAAACTGCGACAGCAAGCACACACTATATCTGGATCAGTGATATAAACCAGTGAAATAACGTTCACTGAATGTGAGTTGATTAGCTACTGCTGACCGCCGAATCAAACAAATTAACTGGGAACAGAAAATTTATAGCAGTGACATTCTTGACATTCAATGGGAAATCACAAATAAATCAGTGAAATGCCACCACTTTATAATTAAGTTATCTGGCACTTATTATTAGTTGCTCAGTTCTCACTGTGTTCACTGATTTGGCTCAATTCTCACTTATAGCCCAGTCATATTAGGGGTTTCACCTCGGAATGAAAGATAATAAGCTGTAAATTGGTATAAGCCTTTGNATACCAATTTACAGCTTATTATCTTTCATTCCGAGGTTGACCCCTTTTTTTACCTAATATGACTGGGCTATTATTCAAGTTTAGAATGCAGTAAATGAGCTGTCGAAATTGCGTTATTCTTAATAAGACTGTGAAAGTTATTTTACAGGTCATTGAACTTGCAAATTTTTCAGCTCTCTCACCAGTGTCTTTCCTATGGGTACAACTGTTCGTAAACCAATTTATGGTTATACGCTATGAATGGTTATTTATATAGCCTATCACAAAACCCATAGCTGACAGGTTATGATAACAAAATAAGTATAAGGTCGGTTTAAGGTACAGCATGAATAAAACATATTGTTATTTGCAACTACTGAAACCAAACATTACATTGGGTCTAAACTAGGGAGCCGTGTACGCTCAGCTGTCACGCTCATTAGGACGAGAATGCCGGAAAAACATTTCTCACTTTACGAGCACCGAGTCTGTAATTAAATTAAAAATTACTGTTATGGAGGGTTGTTATCTCAGTTTCAAACGTGTGTTTTCACAGAAATTCCAAAATATTATATACAAATACGCCTAGTTCTTGTTAACAGATACGGAAGTGTTGAACTCCACAGAAGAAATTTAGACACTAGTTACAACCCGAGTAAAAAAAAAAAAAAAAACAGACACTACACAACAAAACTTTATGAGACATCAAATCAACACCGATGAACACAATACGTTTCTGTCCGTTATGTTTCAACTATCTTAATTTCTTCGGCTTAATTATCTATGTATTTTTCGTTTGTATGTTGACAACATCTAATATTAGTTTATTATAAGCGTATTTGTTTGTCTATANATTATCTATGTATTTTTCGTTTGTATGTTGACAACATCTAATATTAGTTTATTATAAGCGTATTTGTTTGTCTATATCATATAGTGGGTGTTTTTTGTGCTTATATGACTATGCAGTAAGATCACAATAAATATATTTTATTGAATCACTTACCCAAAAGTAAGAATCATTGAAATACCACCAAGTCTGTGTTCCAATTGGTTCGGAGCCCATCATAAGCCCGCAGTACCCGCCATCTTCAGCGTAANGAAATACCACCAAGTCTGTGTTCCAATTGGTTCGGAGCCCATCATAAGCCCGCAGTACCCGCCATCTTCAGCGTAAAGCATACATCCGAAAACTTAAATTAAACTTATTTCGGCGCTCTCGGTTAACTGGACACTTTTGAAAGGTTTACCCATTTTCATTTCATCCGCGTGCTGAATTTTTTTTTAGGATTTGTTGTTTGTGTAGAGAATGTAGTATTCACTGGGGTTCCGTGTTACGTCATATGGTTGTGCGCAGACAGGTTGAAGGCGACGAGACTGGTGTGGGCTGGGAGCCAATAGGATNTCCATGTTACGTCATATGGTTGTGCGCAGACAGGTTGAAGGCGACGAGACTGGTGTGGGCTGGGAGCCAATAGGATCGCAGCGTTTATATAACGACGTTTTCTTAATGGTGTGCCGGCCTCCTGTGGCGCAGTCGGTAGGTGCGCCGCCGGTNCGCAGCGTTTATATAACGACGTTTTCTTAATGGTGTGCCGGCCTCCTGTGGCGCAGTCGGTAGGTGCGCCGCCGGTCTGGGATGCAGGAGGTTCTGGGTTCGAACTATAGGTAAGGCATGGGTGTCAGTTTAAGTTAGGCCGTATGTTAGTTTGTAAGCCGTTCCCTGAGAAGCCTTAAAGCATACCACCGGAGGACGTTAATAAGCCCTTTCCAATCCAATCTTAATGATATGTTCAGTTCCTCTGAGAGATGCGCAAGGATATACCTAATCGGAATGTATTTCAAGAAGTTTCGTCCTTGGTTTCTGATTATGGGATAACGAATTGAAAATGGATGACCTGAACGTGAAAAGTTTGGGTTTCTGTAGGGAATCGAACCCATGATACCATCGTTACAATATCTACTCTAGCATAGGTATGCTAATGACTTCACGTTACTACAGTAATTGTAATTGCAACCAGCATTCCCGCATTTTATTTATTTGCTGTCTGATAACTCCGTTTTGACCAAAACATGCTCACTAATATAATATTATATTATAGAAGTTGTGTCCTTAATAAACACACGGGATTTGTTTTTTAACGTTTCTTTGCAAGAAACTTTTACAAAAATTGTTTTCAAAATTCCTTCCTTGCGCGATTACACGAAACAAATGAATTGCTACACAAGTTACTGAAATCGATGTTTGCCTACTGATATGTGATATGCACACTCACAAAAATAAGTTATTAAATTATATTTGCAGAATTATTCACAGTTCGTAAGAGTCAAGGGTTATCAGTCTCCGGAAATGTGTTAAACTGTTGAGCCATTTGAAGTATATACCACTTTCAGACAAGAAGGTGTAGAGTGTTACAAATTAATCCACATGTAAATTAGTTCGCAGGAAAATTGTGCTATGCTGTGCCTTGAAATTAATTAAAATCCAAATATTCAAAAACGCATTACTGACACCCGTTTATAATAGCATGTCATGAATACATGCTATTTTTATACGTACATATAATGGAAACTTACGAAATATTTTGATATCATCTGCTTACGAAAAGCACGAGGAAACGTCTTGCGTGGGAACATTTCAGTTAAACTATAGATTATTCTCCACAGCATATTTTATTTTGCCGTGAAAACGCTTGAAACATGTGTTTTTGTTATAATTTTGATATAAATGTTTTTGTACAGTATCTCAAAAAGTTAACGTGGACTTGAAGTGTACGTTTATTGTTACGTCATAAAATAACACGGTTATTACTGAAAGTCATATGGAGCCGTGTTGCCTTCGGAGATACTGCACCTCACTTCACTGCCTTGTGCGTAGAGGCGATGAGACAGCTGACACGCACGTCTGTGTCGCCCTTATCACTCCCGCATTAGTAGAATACGCAAAATACAATCCAACCCGGCACTTACGTAAAGAAGATTATTTTTCAATACCAACTTAAGAAAATCTGTCCAGCGAGGGTTTCTAAGAAGTTAACGCCAATGAAGAACAGAACCCGCTCCTTCCTCTTATTGTTTGACTCGGTTCTACATAATATGTATGTAGCAAAATCCAGAAATATTTATCTACTATTATGCAATATTGTGTCCCAATTATATAGGAAATATTTTCCTCTGGCTCTTTGTATCGGTATCCCTAAGGTGTCCAGCTGCGTTAAACACACCATTCTATACACTTTTTTTCGATGGAATTAGTAGCTTGAATTTATATTTACGCTACTGTAACCAGTTGTTTTCAAAGATGATTAAACGTTTGGTTGATCCTTCACATAAGTCCTATTATAATTTTTTTGTAATGTTAAAAACGCATTGGATCTGCAGTTTTAAAGGTGCCGTAAATTTTCATCAAAATGTAGTTATTAGTTTCATTTCTCTCTTGAAGTTAATGACGGTCACCTAACTGGTATAAACCGAATCATAAGTTAAACACCGAGAAGGAGGTGTTTACTTTGAGAAGTGAATATTTAGTCAGAGAAAAGACGGTTTCGATAATGCCGTAAGTGGGCAATAAGGCGCTGAAAAGGCTTCAGCAGGCGCCGAAAGTTACAAAATCTCCGGGTCGATGTCATGTAATCTTCTGTCGGCTCTGCTAAACGCCGTCCTCCTCGTTCTGGAGGTTCAGGGAGTGGGGAGGGGGTTGGTGTGTATTTCGGGGGAGGGGTTGGGGTGGCCAACATAACGACCGCTTCCCCACGTGGGAAATATCCCTGCTCGGGGGATAAAGTTACCCGCACAGGTAGCAAGGCCAAAAAATCCAGCCCTCCAACTCGCGTCCTTCCGAAATTAAGGGTTTCGCCCATCCGGAAAAAAAACACACCCTCGCCCACTCCTTCCCTTGGGTTATCTGCTGGAAGCTCCTCCTCCTTCATCAGCCACATTAACTGAGTCATCATCGTCTGGATGGTAAAAGCAACAGTGAAACAATGACGCTCCAGTTTTGCCTCTCGTAAGTAATTAACGCGCGGCCGCCACCGATAGCCGTCGCATCAGGTACGGCCAGCTACGGTTCACGAGAGCCGCACTTCAGCAGCCGGTGACGTGTACATTAATAAGATACACGGCCACGTGCAGCGAGGGGAAATGACTGGTAGGATCGTCTTTCGTGGCGTCAAGCATGCGCGCCAACACCGGCAAAAAAATCAACTAAACACAGACATTATGGCGTGTCATGCGACAGTAGGTTGGAGGCAATGCATTATATAATGCGCGCCAGATATCTGCTAGCTTGAGTAATGATACTCGGAAGGGAGTGATCACTGATCATTTCTGAAATCCATTATACTTAGCGCAAGAGGTAGGAATGTAACCGAACTGATACAACCAGCCTAATCATGTAAACAATATTAGGAACCAATATCCATGATGAGCACCTTCAGCCCTTGAGATAATCAAACACATTCACTACTGTTGACAAGAGTATATCACTATATTCTCTGCTTTCACTATACGAACAACAATTAGAGTTACTATTGTTTCATTTGTATTATTCAAATTATATATATTCGTGACAATAACTTTTTTGGAGTTCACTAAAATGCTCGTAAAGTAGCTTTTCCAGAGCTGTGTGACTGACCATTCTTAATTTGCTATAATTTCTACTTAATATCGGGTTTACATAGGTTTGTGTTGCGTTCGTATAATTTTGGTTTCAGTATGTCATTTGTGATGCTAACGTCCTCATTCGGGTGTCATGGTTAAATTGTCTTATCTTGTTAAATTACATTCGAAGGCATTTCAGTTCAAATCCCTAATAACATTACAATTACACTTCTTGTGGTAAAATTTTCAAGACAATCGGTAACACATTATTAGCTCATCTTATTTTTACTGTTGTGATAGTAGTAGGATTTGGCCGATACTGGGACAGGGTTCAGAGTAGGGACTTGGGGACAACCACAATCTTGGTTTGCCTCACCTCCTGCTCTATCATTTAGGTAGCCATATTGTTTCCAGTCGCCATCTTGTTTCCGCCCAACATTTTGTTTCTAGAATTTTCCACCTCATACTCTGTTATTCCATTTTGCAAATTTATGCTGTCATTCCATCTTGCTACTTCATGCTCTGTCATTCCATCTTGCTACTTCATGCTGTGTCATTGCTTCTTGTCTCTCCACATTCCTTCTTTAATCTCTCCCACCTGTTATCTATGTAGTTCCCACGCCTAAGTTGATGAACGACACACCAGGGGCACTGGTGTTGGACATGTTGTTTGTGACTACAAGAGTGTGCCACCCTATTACTCATTCTGTCGGCTGCGCTCCACTCGCTCGACCCCATAATCTTGAATGTCGTCTGCTGTAGTAGCCTCTATCCTGCAACCTTCGTTCGACTGCTGCCTGCTAGGGGGCCTGATTACTCACTTATGTAATCCATCTTTGATTCTGGAGTTTAAGTCACCGAGCGACACTCAGGAGCACTGTTATTTTGGTAGTCAAAAAAATTCTCTGGAGGAGTGTGGGATCGAAGTGCTGGACCATGGGTCGGCATGCAGACGATGACGTCTCGGCTATCGGAGCACTGGAGAGTAGTGTTTCAAATGTTGCCATTGCAGCACTTTCCATCATCAATAGGTAGATTGATTATGATTTATTTAATGTTTATTTTATTACAAGTATTAGTCCAATAGAGTGGACATCGCATGCATCTCTCGCTTGCACTCGACCACTATCTTGGCTTCAGTCGATTAACGACATGCTAGGCAGATTTATTATGATTTATTCAATATTCATTATATTAAAAGTTGTTTTTATGGTATGCATGAGGATGAGGGGGAGGAGGAAATTGAAGAGAAGGAGATGTGTTTAAGTCTGTATAAGATTATTACCATCAAATTGCTTGCAATTAAATCATTTGCAGCATGTAAATAAATATTTTGCTTCTGCATACCCCCACATAGACCATCAAAGGTATACAAGTGCAAAATGAAAAACACGAAGCATATAATGAGTATTTACGAACATGAACCGGACATCATGAATAATGTTTTCCATTATATTTGTATTATCATCGTATGTATTTTGTAATGTAGAAAAAAATTTACATGTAAGGTCTGTATTTGTTTATTCTAATAAAATCATTTCTATTACCAATTGAAAATTATGAGGTGATACATTTAGTCGTTGGTACTGCCAACGTCTGTTCCCTCCCTCAGAATTTATGGGAGAGGGAAGTGGCTGGACTCTCGTGGAAGTAAAGTCCCTCAAATAACTAATCAATGAGCTTGATCACCTTCATGCCCCCAGCTCTATGGAAATGAACCACTGATTAAAAACAGGAAGTCTGTAATTAATCCACAGAATAATGACCACTGCTGTTTCAAGTGGGTATTTTAGGCACAAATGTGAAGGGAGCACACCCTGAATGTGTTAACAGTAGATTCCATGACTTGGAAGGGAAATTTAATTTCACATGCATTGGCTTCTCTACACCTTTACAGCAGATAAAGACCTTCGAAATAAATCATTCTTCAGTGTCAATTCATGTATTTAACATAATAACTGTCGATGAAACTCTGAAGGTGGTACCTACACATGTGGCAATGCATGAAAAGGCAGATCACTTTGACCTTCTGCTTATCATTGATGGAACAAACAGTCACCTTGTGCATTCATTCAGAACTTCTCAAGACTTGTATGTCCACAAATTACTGCACACGATGATAACATCCATATTTACAAGAGATGTTTCAAGATGTATGATGACCAGCCACAAGTGACAGGACTTACAGGGGCAGAGACACCTGCAGCTCACAAGGAACATTGCAACTCGCATGCACCTGCCAGGAGACAAATGCCAGAAATGGAGGTGCATGGAAGCCCACTGGTACTTCACTTCAAGAACTTTCAGAATGCAGACAGGCTTCCCATCATCATTATGGCTACTTTGAAGCAATGCTGCTTCCAGTTGCTACATGCTCACCCAATCTGGCTACATAATTTACTTAGAATTACCAGCATCACGCGACCCACAGTTACTGCATCCATATAAAAGTTGTCAATAGTATAATACCAACAGCCAAAACCACTAATCTATCAGCAAAACGAATGTTATACAGAGGAAAGGATGTAGAAAGCAGATTTATAGAGTAAATAGTTAGTATTAGTAAACAAGTACAGCACATGCACTATGATGTGGAAGAAATGAAACCTCTCGATAGACAGCAACTTCGAGATTACAAGTCTACCACCACCTGCTGCTATTTCTCTGAAGCATTTACTAAGACAAACTTGAAAGTGCGTGACCATGACCATTTCACTGGCAATTTCATTGGTCTGTCATGCAACGAGTGCAATAAACTCTGTCGTCGACCAAAAAGACTTTTAGTTCTCTGCCACAACCTCACCTATGATGAAAATTTTATAATAAAACAACTGGGCTACGAAGATAAGGATATTTTCATAATCCCTCACACAGAGTAGAAGCTCGGCACATTTTCCAAATTGCTGGGGGATCGATTCATGTTGCAATTCATCGACACATATATTTTCATGTCTGCCAGTCTTGCTACCCTTGCTGAAAACCTGCTTCCTGATAGATTCTTCAACACTGAAAAGTTCTTCACCACTGATCAGATGCCACTCGTCAAGCAGAAAGGTGTATCCCCCTACGAACATGTCGATTCGTGGGGAAATTGGACGAAACTCAATTACCACCACAAGCACCATTTTTCAACTGGCTTACAAATTCGCAAATCACAGATGCAGACTACACCCATGCAATAAATGCCTGGACCAAATTTGACTGTAAGACACTGAGCGAATATTCAGACATATGCCAGAAATGTGACATTTTACTACTGGCATATTTGAGAACATACGCAACCTCTGTCACACCACCTATGGACTCGATTGTGTGCGATATGCGAGTGCACCGAACTTCTCCTTCGATGCCATGCTCAAGGAAACAAAAGTCAAATTAGAACTGCTCACTGATTATGATATGTACTTATTTATCGAAGAGGGAATAAGGGGAGACATGACCCAATGTGTTAACCACCACTGAGTGGTAAACAGTCATTTACCTGCCATGTATGATGCCATAAAGGAATCAGCCTACCTCCAGTATCTATATGCCAATAATTTGTATGGTTGGACAATGTGTCTGCCCCTCCCCATCTGCAACTTTAAATTAACATCGATGTTACCAGTGTGTCTGACTTTGCTGCCGTAGGAGGCTATATCCTGGAGTAGACATTTCTTATCCACAAGACCTACATGAGAGTCACAAAGACCCGCCACCCTTGCTGGTGAACGAGTACCCCCTGGCTGAAAACTCCAAACTTTCAACTGCTCTATCTGAAAATCGCATTATATAATATATAATGGCAACCTAAAGCAAGCAATTTCACATGGACTTCAAGTAACAAAAATGCATAGAGTTCTATAATTTGAGCAGAGAGCATGGCTACGACCATATATTGATATGGACACGAAGAAGTGTCAGGCTGCAAATGATTTCGAGAAGAATTAATTCAAGTTATTGAACAATGCCACCTTCTGGAAGTGTATGGAAAATAAGAGGAAGCGACAATAATGGAGCTGGTGTGTACCAAATGAAGAGCCAAGAAATTAATCGCCACGCCATCATTCAAGTTTCACAAAATCTATACAGAGAATTTAGCTCTGATAAAGCTGGAAATAAGAGCCTATTATATCTGATAAGCCGATTTATGCTGGGATTTCATTCCCCGACCACAGAAAGAAGCTAATGTATGCATTCCACGATGATATTAAGAAGGTCAAATATAATGACAATATCCATCTCGCATATACAGATACTGACAGCCTGGTTTATGATATCCATACAAACAATTATTATGAAGACCTCGCCAGAGACCCTGCCTTCATGTCGGAGTTCGACAACTGATGCTACCTTCCCACACATCTATGAGTGTGGTGGGGAAATAATGAGCGATTTGGTTTAACTGAGGGCGAAGATGTACACTTACAAATGTGGAAGCAAGATAATGAAGAGAGTCAAGGGCGTATAGACATATGCAGTCAAAAATATAATTACATTTGAAGATTACAAGCAAGTGTAAATGCTTCATTAAACAATGAGAGACAATGTCCGCAATATAGAGTCTTACCATCATGTTTTCAACACACAAACAATCAATAAAGTGGCACTCTCATGACATGATAATACAAAACTTATCAAAGATGATAGGATACATACAGTGCAATATGGTAACATTGGTTGAACGATTTTTTCTTGTATTGTTTTAAACTGTTTTGAATCAGACAACGGCGAATGAATGTAATTATTGTATGGAATGGTAATAAATAATCCAATGCTTTTTTTTAGTTTCAGTCTTTTTCCCAGCAGCACACTGTAGCCAATGCAAGACATCATCTTGTCAGGTGTGTTGTTTATGACTGGTGTCATACTGTAGCATATGCAAGGCATCATCTTGTCAGGTGCGAGGCCGACCTATCTTGGAGTCCTATTTTTAGTTTTATCTGATGTGACTACTATTCCACCTCCACAATTTTTTTCACATGTGTACTTGTGCACAAAAATTTGATAACTATGTTAAGCCTCTGACCTGGGTTTGTAGGTATTTCCTCGGGGGTTTCAGCACTTATGCTGAATTGTGAATGTGAAATGGTATTAATTTTCAGGCATGCACTGCTGTAACTGGTGGTAGTATATATAGTACTTGCTTTTCTTCCTGATTTATGTGCTGTCCCCAACTTCTCTTTTTTCCTCTATTTATCCAACTATACGCTTCTTCTTTGGCTGTAATCTTACTGTGCGTGACTTTGTCTGCCTTATTTTTTTTTAGGTAGGAAGTTTTCTTTTTTCGGCCTCCTAAGCCACCAGTACACTATGCTTCAAGCATCACTAGAGATTTTATAGCGTACATATTTATGTAAATATATAAAATTGAAATCTCTGGGACATTTGCTGGTGTAGTGTACTGCCTTTTGTCCCAAGTCTAGGGAGCCATGCGCACAGTTGTTTAACAGCTGTGTTGATGGTAAAGTGTAAGGGCGAGGTGGCAGACATCAACTTCCAGGACATCTACCTAGAGACTACCAAATAAAATGAATTATACAGACTTAAACACAACACATTTCCTCCTCCTCCTTCTTCTCCTCCTCAATTTTCTCCTCCTTGTATATATATTACACTTAAAAACCAATTTGACAACACATTTCCTCCTCCTTCTCCTCCTCAATTCCCTCCTCCTCATACATAACTTAAAAACATTTTTGAACATAGTGAATATTAAATAAATCATAATCAATCTGCCTAGCATGTCGTTCATCGACTTAAGCCAATATGGTGGTCAAGCACAGGTGAGAGGTGCGCATGATGTCCACTCTAGTGAACTAATACTTGATACTACGTAGATGGTGGACGAATAAGGCGACAGAGAGAAAGAGAAATAACAGGTGGGAGAGAGGAAAGAAGGGATCAGAGAGACAAGAAGAAACGACAGGGCATGAAGTAGCAAGATGGAATGACAGAGCATGAAGTAGCAAGATAAAATGACAGAGCATGAAGTGAGAAATTCTAGAAACAAAATGACTGAAACAAGATGGCGAACCGAAACAACATGGTGTGCAGAACGACAGAGCAGGAGGTGATGCAATCCAAGATTTGGTTGTCCAAAGTCCCCACCCTGAACAATGTCCCACTATCATCCAAACCCTACTACTCGTGATATTATCTCGTCTGTTAGCATTTAGCTAACACCACATCACTGAAAATAAGCCATTTTCACTACTTGGATGGATTATATAACCAAACCTTGTCTTTTCGACATTAATTTATTTTGTGCACAGGATGATTAATTTTTTCTGCCATCGCATATCAATTTTGATTGCTTCACTTCATTCATGCGTTCCTGGGGAACACCTGATTCTACAGTTAAAGCATACGTAATTTAGTTTTTTGCCATGTGAAACCATACTGTACTTCAAATTACTTTAAAGGTTGAATTGAATTTCAAATTGAAATTGTTGGTTGCTTCCTTACTCTTTGCCAATTAAGTTCAATATTCTGTTTATTAATGGGAACATATCTTTAACCCATTTGTTGGTGATCAAATTAAAGGCATATTTTTAAACACCGGTCTATGTGTGTTACTGTAACTGCAATGCGCACGTGCTAACGCCGACACTCTGAACTTTGAAAACGAAATTTACCTTCACAGTGTTTAACTAATTGAAGTAATCTCTATTTTCTGATTAGTTCATAGGGGAATAACTCTGCAGCGTGTTCTCAGGTAACGTACTCCTTCTTTGTACACTCGTCCAAGAGATAGTGGCCGATATGAAGACTGTTTGTAACGGTCGCCCGAGCTCGCAGATACAGTATGTGACGTGCACTGTAGTTGCGTGAGCATTAATAGCTCGCAAGGAAACAAAACTACACAATCATTAATAAACTGTGTGCTTTGTAAAAATTGCTGACCTGCTAGTTTTCCTTTCTTGTCACTTGTTTGTGAACAGAAAAATTAAGAGCTCCTGATTTTAAAGGGCCCCGAACAATCTGAACTGACTCGGCAGTCACAAACTGACTCATGTCGGAGTTTGGGTTCGGTTGCATCTTTTGGTGGCAGTGACGCCTTGAGCGTTATCATATACCATACGATATTGTACAAGGTGTGTCGTGTCTGCTGGAATGCAATTTACCCTGGACTTTATCGCCTGGCATAGCCGAATTGCGCGCCAGATTTGGCAGTTAGACGTATCCTGAAATCTGTTCCAGGTTTCCTACACGGTTAAACAATTGGGCCAATGATATCTGCAATTTGAGAACTTAGGGCTTCGCTCGTGGCCATTACATACAGAAGAGAGAGATAATTCACTGCAATGTATGAACATGAAGTGAATCCTCATGGATACAAAATCAAGCAGCGTCTCAGTATTAACGATTACGATCCTCACTTAATATCTGAAAGCCAGGGGCTGACCACGATTTTCAGAGTACATAGTGCAGCGAGAATGACGGACCACCCACTCACCCCCATTCTGTAACTGCAGCAGTGTATAAATATACAGCAAAGTCCTGTTGTATAATATTTTCTCTTACTACTGCATATAGCTGCATTTAGCCATATAATAAATTGTAGTGTGATAGGACTGTATAACATAACTTCCTTACCTACGCCATGTCAGTTGGGGTACCAACCAACCCCCCTTAGAGGTGCAGAAGCCGCTTCATCTGTCTTATGAATTGTCCACCCCTAAAGAAACCGTATTCAAATCTTGAAACAACGCCCTGGTTGTAAATAAATTCCGTAAAATTATTTGCATACAGATTTTTTAGTGGTTTTATTATAAACTGTATGTAATAAAAAATCTTCAGCGGAACCAGTTCACCTGAATGATAAAATACTGTCGAACTATTTTTTAGCATAATCATAATGCGAGCCAACCAGCCAGCCAATGGCTTCGATTTCGTCATTGGAATTTCTTATCTTTCCTGCCACCTTGGTATGGATAAAGAGACAAATATGTGGTTTACATAATTTAGTTAGTAATTTTCAGATGTATTTTTGTGTGAAAAATAATATGACCACTCAGTTGAACATTATATTCACTTAAACAGATTAAATCCTCAGAGGGGCAAAATACCCTTTCATGTTCTCTCTAAGAATGCTACCACGCAATGAGCTCGAGTCCCCTGTCAGATTTTCCATATAAACAATATAGCGGACATTACAGATGAACAGTGCGTTTCCTCGGCAAACCTTCGTTTTCCTCCCTTTTGCATTCCACCCCTGCTCCATCTCCACCTTACTTCACCCTTACAGGCGCTGAAGAACTCAGCTTTTAAGTGCCGCCCAAATCACTTAACGTCACAATTTTCTCTTAAAAAAAAATGTTTAGTTTTTTTTTTGTTTTCTTTTGTTTTAAAGTATGAAGGTCTGAGCTTCCTAAAAAGACTGGAAAAGTGAACTAGAATCAAAATTTAAGTGGATTTAGTCTATTGCCTATTATAAAAGTGGACTTCATCCATTGGCTTTGTTCAATAAAACCAAAGAATCTTTACACTCTTTAAACACCAATCATAATTACAATTTCATATATTTTTTATTTCTTTTCTTTGTGTTTAATTGAACATTTTATTATCTTCTTGCTCGATACTCGATGACTGGGTTAGTCATATTCAGATACTTTTTATTTACAGTATCTGTATGTAGAGGATTTCGGTATCATTCTGGTGTCTGTTCTGTGTGGTTATAATGGTATATTCTCCTTAGGTCTATGATATGCAGTTTTTATATTGGTTGTGTTTTGCAATCTAGGTAAGTAATCCAACGTAAGTTAGCTAGTACAATAAGAAAATAGTTAATACATTTTTATTAGTTTTAACTCTAAACACGATAATTTATTTAATTTGTTTATTAATTTTAATTGGTCATAGTTCAATTAAACTCGGTTTGTAATTCAGTTACACTACTGTAATTAACTAACTAATAATAGCAAATATTTGAATTATGAATGTATGAATATATTGGGCACACGATAAAGATAACCTATATTTAAGAGAGATACACGTAAGAAGTATAAATATTCTCATTTCAGTGGCAGACCTTTCGACTGAAGTTTCTAAGATATTTCAGAACCAGGAGGTACCGAGTAAGAATCTCATGTAAGCCGTGGACTTGTGTGTCCTTTGTAGATGTGAGCTCGCAGCGCTCGTGTTAGTATAGATTGTGAGCCGTCCCCGAGCTGTCCCCCAACGTCCGGCATAAAGCGAGAACGTTAAACACCAGTAATTACACAAAGACCCCTTTCCATGGTTATTATGGTAACCATAGAGAAAGACGAATATACTGAAAGCGGTTTGAAACAATAGGAATGGAAACGAAACCTGAACTTTATGCAGGCGTTTTGCAAACAGGATGTCTGAGAGAGAGACAGATGAAGGAAAAAGACTGGCGATGGAAGAAAAAATGATGAAGGGGGGGGGGAGGATGCCAAGAAGGGTGAGGAGGGTTGCAAGCGTAGAAGAAGTAGTGAGTTATAAAGTACAACATGCCTGCCAGTGTCATTACATTCCAGCAAGCTAACGCACCAGCTATTACACAGATCCGCGGACTGTTGTTGTCCACTCACGGTTACTTCCAACTTCCCTGAAGCCCTGCTAAAGTTCTACTTCCAGGATATTCCTCCGCCTCATGCAAACAAAGCTTAACTGAATATGGAAAATTACACCAATGGGACATGGCGCCGCATTCGGGCACACTCAGTGTTATAATATTTTGTACAAGAACTATTTCTTGTAAGGAATTACCAACATGGCTATTTTCTCCCTGATTTTCTTCGTAATTATTACAAATGAAATATTGTAGTTTATAAATAAAAATCATGTAAGTGTTCAATTTAACCACAAATAAGGAACTTTTATGTTAACACAAGTGTAATACTCTTGTGGTCCGTGACGTATCCAGGCCATGCAGTACATGGTGTGATTTTTCAAAGGTTTGGTTCGAAAAGTGTGAAGAAATCGTGAATGGACGTGAGTACGTTCAAGTTTCATCCCATTGAACCCGTATTTTGCAATAGCTATTCAAAACAATTAACATTCTAGACGCCGATAACTTTTAGTTATTTATTTGAAAAATTACGACGTTTGCTTTATATGACACCAACTCTCAGTTAAAAAAGGAACATTAGTATTATAGCAGGTGATTTTTAGTCAGTTTGTATATCTTTAATGGACGCATCTGTAAGCCAATTAAAATTTTTCCACTTTTGATAAAAATGTCCATGTCTCCACAAAACAAAAACAAGTGCATAAACAGTTTTATTTGTTAAGTTTACTTAGTATAGTATGTTTCACCTAAGACTGCCTTATTGAAATTACTCCACACTTATTCTGCGAAATATTATACTGTGCACTTTTTAAGACGTACTCCAATCAAATTATAGCTGTACAAACAATGCTTCTTCACATCAGTATTAAAAATAAGTTTGGTATGATATGCTTAGAATACCTAGGTCCTTTTTAATAACTTCTTGATATTGTTATGAAACAAATGGCTAGATCTTCATAAAATTAATTTTGGAGTTTTCTCAAATATTTCAATAAAATTTCTGAAACATTTTTTAAAGATTATTAATTATTTCGTCAGAAAATTTAGAGGATTTCGTGCAGTCTACCCACGTGTTTTGTTTTGGACATTACAGTTTCTGTTATTGAACATAATATCACGTGAAAACAAAATGTAGCCACTTTAATTGGTTCGACCATTATTTTGATGGCAGAACATGTTAGATTTCCTGTATTTAAAAAAAAACATCCAAGCAAAGCATATGAAATCAAAAGCTAGTTGTTCTATGCACATTTAAATCATATAGATATTTATTTAAAAATAAAATGTTTCACTGTATTTCTATTTGTAGCTGCAAATTTCCAGGTAGACTTTAATAATGTATTAGTATAGTAAAAGTAGCTCACATACATTTTATTTTGAATCAATTAATATTTTTGAAGTCAATTATTTTGTAGCTATCGACAGGCGAATCAGTAAAACGCACAAACAATCGACTACTTTGACCAGTCTGATTGCCCTTATTTCACAATATGTCACAAGTAAACCTGTGAAGTTGGTTAGTCAAAGTAATGTTCAGATTTTAGTGTATACAATGGATTATGTTTTTACAAATAGGGGGTATAATGAATGCGACAAAAAAAAAACAAAGGAGGGAACAAAATGTACAATAAACTATTTCATAATTCATGACACAGAGAAGCAACTACTTCAGCAAGAACATATAGCTTACTAAGAAAACAGGAGCTAAAGGATTAACTTTTGGAAACAACTTCCTTTTATATCATTTGGTGTATTTCATTAAAATATTTTTCTCAGAAACAAGTTTTGCTTTGAAATGTGAGATAACACTACTTCAAAGCAAGCAACTGTAACAAGATTTAATTCTTTCTGATTGTTATAATTTTTAATATGTTGCATCCAGAGGGGAAGTTGACATTTAGATGAGAACCGTGGACATTCCTTTAAGAGGAAAATTATTTCGTTAACAAACCGCAAGTGTTCGTAAACGATTAGTGACACAACCATGTTTGACTTAATTACGCCCCGTTTTAAAGTGGCTTTTTAGAAAGGAACACTTCAACCGACCACAAGATAAAATTTTTACTCCCAAGGGCCTCGAACTTGTCGCCGCTCGTCTGTAAGCTAAACACAACCGCTGAGAGCACGGAAGACCCTGGCACGACGATCTCAGGTCAATTCGACCTTCGGGGTACGTAACCTAACCCCAGCCGCCGTTCCCACCAGGCACAATACCCGCTAAACCGCAGAGGGGACCGCAGTCGTAATTGCCAGCCCGTCCTGACCCTTATTAAGTGCAACCCGGTATAACCCTAGCAGTGCCAAAGATATTAATTAACCTCTCTTTGTGTCTCATTCCGCCGAGTTTGCTCATTTTGCCACATTTATTGCGTGGTGTCCCATAAGCATTTTACACATCTGTAGTATCATGTGACCAGATGACGAAACACTGCAGAAAAAAACTGAAAATGTACTTAAAGTACTTGAAGAGAAATGCTCTGAGTTGAATAAAAGAAATTATAATTCTCACAGAATAAAATAATATTTTTAGGTCATGAATTATCTAAAAAAAGGTATCCAACCAGCAGAATATAAAGTTGAGGCAGTTCGCAATTTTAAATAGTTTACTTTAGCAGCTGAAGTGAAATTTTTTTATGATTAGTCACATATGTGGGGAGATTTATTACTCATTTAGGATTTTTGCCTTAACTATTACGGCATCTTTTGAAACAAAATGTTAAATTTAAGTTTGTATCAGAACAGAAAAAAAGAATTTGAAAAACTAAAACAACTGTTAATAAGTTCAGACATTTTAGCCTACGATGATCCAAATGCAGGCCTAGAAGTCATGGCAGAGGCAAGTCCTGTAGGTACAGGCGCTGTTTTCCTTCAGAAAGGACCAGAAGGAAGAACAATGGTTAGATATGCTAGCAAAAGCCTTAGTGGCTAAGAAAATAAGTATTCACAAATGTAGAAATAAGTATTAAGTTTGGTATGGGCAATTGGGTGATTTCATTCTATTTGCATGGAAGATAATTTTGCTTGTTAACAGATCATAAACCATTACAAGCAATCTTTGGGCGAAGATCAAAACCATGTGCTCGTATCACATGGTAAATGTTAAATCTTCAGTCTTATAATTATGCTGTAAAACATGTTCCTGCAATCGGTAACTTAGCTGTTCTGTTATCAGAACTGTGTCCAGTTAAAGAAGGACAAATTGTTTTAAAAAATAAAGATAGATTCTCATCTTAATGACCCAACAGAGCAGCTTTAAATGAGATATGATGTCCTTAGAATGAAGAAAGAGTCTCAAAAGTATGAAGTATTATGTTTTGTTCAGTGGAAAGTTATAACCGAAGCTTGAATAAAATTCTTCAGATCGCTCGAAACAGTGAAATAAACTGGAAACAAGAAGTACAAACGTGCTTGTCCTTATCAATATAGAGTAACACGACTCTCAACTACAGGAGTATCTCCATTAGAGGTTTTATTCGGAAGAAAATAAAAATAAAAATATTGGAAATTTCAAAGTAGTCAAAAGTAAGAGAATATGTACATGACAGAGACAAATATGAAAAAGTTAAAATGAAGCGATATATGCAAAGGCCAAGCGACATGCAAACCCCACTTACAAGAGTATTAAAGATATAGTTCTCAATATAAAGGATTTCGTAATTAATAAATTTGATTGGAAATTTTATAGAGAAAAGTACAAGGTTTTCATAAGAAATAACCAACACTTACAGCATTATCACCAAATGGCCAGAAGATTGTTCGCAAGTTTTCATTTTTCAAACTTTTACTACAGGAAGGTGAATTAGAGAGCAATACTAAGAACACTCAGTCAGAATCTGTCAAACTTCTATCAACAGATGAAAATAGAAAATAAGAAAGAAGATCTAGACAATAGGAAAGAAGACCTACACAATATCAAGGAAGATCTAGTATATACCGAAGATTACCAGAAAGGTTTAAAGACTGGCATAAAATTGAATGTTATTTCTGTTTCTGCTACTCTGCAGTTATATGCTAGGTTAATTTAATCATTTTCATTGTTAAAAAAAAGGAAGATATATAGTATCCTGCGCCCTCTTTGTAGAGGCATTGCTCCACATTAGAAAACTTAATAAAGGTTGTTTAGAAAGTTTATGGCAAAAAAATAATAATCGAGAATAAATGTGAATACTGAAAATATATGTGACAAATGTATTAAATGATGAGAGCTGCTACACACTTCCTCTGAAACAACGCTCAAATGTCGAATACATCTGGGTGTTAACCGAGTGGTGGTAACAGCACAAGCTAACCTAAATTATTTAAAAAAATAATTATCAGTAAACATAAATCAATTTAAAAGCGTCAGTAAAAAAAATTGAAAATTGCGATTCATGTAATAATCTAATTGGGTTTTTGAGGCACAAATATGGGGTTTAACTCATTACGCGTTAATTTCACACTCTATACAACGTTCGCCCAGTCATTGTTCTAAATTATCCACAGTCGTAATAACCCTCCGTTCTGATTCCTAATGCTTTTGCTAACTGAAACATGGCCAAACTACTGTATTAAAAATGTGTGTAGTAAAATGAATTCACATTATCTTCTATGAAATAATAAACGTTTTCCTAAATCATAACATTTTAAAATGCCATTCAATAAACTAATGAAGAGATACCTCAGTGACTGATATAAGAGATAGTTTGGACATTAAATAATTCCATACTTATTTAGTACACTTTCAGTTATCTGTTTCGTGGTATGGTGCTGACAAAAGTTTAAATAAGCAAAAAAATTACTATTGTTACGAACCCAAATGGCGTGCATAAATGGAGGAATGACATGCAGGCTGTGGGCAACCTAGTCTTTCCTATGAAACGAGTTGAGCGTATCTCCTCGGACAATAAGTCGAACACACTACCTGCGGTTAGCGTACACCTGCCCAGAAGATGTTCGAAAGTAGGACTTCATGATATACCGCAGATGTCGTGGCTTCCTTTAGTGATTTGTCCTTGCCGCCGATGCTTACCTTCCCCGCATCGTTGTGTCGATCTCGTAAGTAATTGAGGATGATTATAGGAAACAGAGATACCACATCCGCTTGTGTGGTGCTGGCAAATAGCTATCCCGCGGCTTATGTTCTGCTACCAAGCACCCTGCTGGGGGAAGTAACGGTTTTCATTACCGGCTTACCTAACTGGTTTTTAACGTTGTACTTGCTACTCCATGACCTACGACAGCTATTCGAGAAACTGGACAAGATACGTTACGAAACAAGTAATTGTAATATATGTGATATATTACCTGGCGTCAGTGGTGTATCAGTGAGGAGTTGACTGAGAGTATTGATCCCCCCACCCAACCCTAAATTCCTTGGAGCTTAATTTTTCACGGAATAAAAAGATAAAACTTGAATCCACAAACAATGTAAAAAATGTATTATCCTACACTCAATACAATATCAAGAAATTTTAAAAAGTATTTAGCTAGCTGATCCACTACACTGAGAAAAAAAGTTTGTTTGGCGCAACTAAATTAATTGTTTGTACAGGGACAATTAAATATGTTGTTGCTGAAACCAAATCATTTTGTTGTTCATATTTGGTTACCACAAACGTGCAAGATTTGGTTGGCACAATCAAAGATTTGTACGGCTCTGCGTACATTAAACAGTTTTGATTATCGTAAAAAAAAACTGGTTGCACGTCCGAAGTTTGAAACAGAAACATGTCATAGAGCGGGAGCACCCGTAGGAAACCCCACCATTCCATGACAGTGGCCTTCAACTTCCCTTCCTTCCATTCCAATCATTAAAGCTATGTAAGTCTTGCCAATATACCTTCAAGTAACATAGTTTAGTTAACAGAGTAAAAAACTAATAACGCAGTTGCAAATAAATTACTAAAATTTAACCATCCCCTGATATGAATTGGAATACAAGATAATTAACCCCAAAATTGTGATAAATGATTCAATAAAATGTTAGTTTCCTTGTCATTTATCTCCGGGCTTATTTTTTTTATAAACTTCCCGTATCACAATTACAAGCATTATAAAAATGCAAACAGCCAAACAGGCTTAAAAATATGTTACAATTATAATCTTTGTTATGATAACTACAGGAAATAACTTCTAATAATGGGCTGCCATAGGAATACACCTTTAGCTCAAATATTTATACGAAAATTACAAGCATACCTTCAAGGCATATTTTTGGATGAAGGCAATGAAATTACCCGATTACCATCCAGTCAACGAAATAAATATCAAAACTGGACCAAGATGATATTGTTACCGCAACAGTTTCTGTAACAATAGTAATCAGATTGTTCTAGGAAAACAAATGCTTATTCGCTTCAAACGAAACATTTATCTGTCTCACTATGTTTTTACGATAACCAAACCGATTATTTGAACGTAGAATACTAGTAAAATAGTTTGGGTACTAAATACATATGGATGATGATGGAACAGCCAAATGATTGTTCCACTCAACAAATTATTTTTAAATGATTTTATTTGTTTCAAAGGCGCAAGAGCAGATTACTTGAGTGAACAAAACACGGTTCATTGTAAACAAGATCTTTTTAAGGAATGTAATTTGGTGTCTGCAATTAAATATTTCTCATAGTGTAAGTATACATACTGGCATTTAATTGTAGCATTAATATTTACTATAGGCTATTCACAGTAAAGTGAGCACTTCTGAAAACTATTTCATTTAGAATAACAGCCAATAAATATATTTTATTTTAGTCTTACACGTTAACTTCCGAGTGTGGTGGAATATACACAGCCTTTGTTTATTACTTGCATGGCCATATTTATTTAAAAAGGCGGTTAAAGGATTAAAATATGGCTGAAAGGAAGAATTAACTGGGGTCTCAAAGGTGCTCACTTTACCGCGATGAGCTTATAGTTAGCATGAGGCTTGATCGTAACACACAGTGCCCCGCGCCACAAAAAGCCCTTTCTTAAGGGGCCCGTCTACCTGGCGTTTGAACTACGTTTCAGAGTGTTTGAAACTCACTTTTTCCCACGAAACTATTAAACGAGCGTCCAACGTGCTGATCTACAATTGAACACGCACTTCAGACGAGGGCTGCTGAGTGCTTTCAAGACGTCATGCATATTAGAAACACCATTTCCGAGTAGCCCAAAATGGGTAAAAACGGCATTTTCAAAGAGCTGTGTCTCAAAATATACACGTCAGATACATATATAAACTACCCAAGACCTCTGCATTGAACCTTCCTACAAACTTTCCAACGGTAAAATAATAAGGCCACCGCTGAAAGTCCCATAGGTACATGCAGTGCGACGAGAACTCTGCACGCCATTTCAGAGCCTTGCGCTTAGTGGCGACGGCGCGCTTGATGCGAGTGGCAGTGTCGTCCTTATAGCTCCCGCGCTTCTCGGCCTCAAACGTGCAAAAAAGCTGCAGGTAGACGGGAGCCTTAATGACTTCCTAGATCCACCTCTGCTCTGTATTTTTAAGTTGAATTCAGTGCGAGCGTTTGTCACAACGGCGTAAACGTTTAACTGGCAAGCCATATGAAATGGATTTCCGCGTGCTAATAAATATTTCAAGCATAGAACAATTTCTTTTCCCAGGACCAGAGCTGGGTATTGTATTGTTCTTCCCTCCCAATTTCATTACGAGGGAGGCAGTAGGGACCCACGACCTATCCTAGACTGAACACTGATTTCTGCCCATACACATGCCTCTGTCACAAAATGCAGATATTGAGCAGAAGGACATCATCATTATTATTGTATTTCACGCGGAATATTCATTCAGAGAACGTCTGAAAACCAAGGTTTGCAGACTTTAAAAAATAATAAAGATTTTATTTGCTCATATAATATTAACGCAGTTGTCTGAAAGAAAGTAAGATATCGTAAGGATTTTCTCAAATACCGGTACTAGTTAATTTCTAAGCAGTACAATTGTTCAGTTTAAAAGAGTGCTAAATACTTGCTAACTGCATCTTCTGACAGTTTTGCTATGTCTAAGCAAGAAATTTAAATGTTTTACACAGACCAGCAGAAATACACGCTATTTTTAAAAAAGTGAAACATTAAAGAATTTGCTTACTCTATCTGATTATTTCAGTAATATAATTGAATTGGCTTTTCACTAATTTCTACTCGTTTACATTGAATTTCGTGTTCATGCCATTGGTTCTCAGGCAGAGCAGTACACTTTTCTCCAGTCGCAACTTATCAACTGAATTATTAGTAAGTAACATTCTTCTAATTGAAATCACCAATTCCGCTTAAAAGAGCATAATAATTAGGCTGATAATCATGGATTTTAATTATTTTCCCTGTCAAACGACGAAACCACAGTCAATTTTTATAACTGGCTCTCTAATTTGTATCGACGCTTTGACAGATGGTCATTTTCTCGCGGTGCTCCGACTATACTGAAGTTTCTGGGAATGTTCGAATGCTTTTAACGCCACCGCCATCTCGCAGCTGTTTGGGTTTGTTTACAAAAATATCCTCAACACATAAATAAGGAGAAGAGGCCCGGGTAAGGGCGGGTTGGGCAGACTGCTCGAAGGTGTTCTATTGCTTTCTGCGCGGTGAGTGAAAGCTATCAATCGTCGGAGAATTTCTCCCTCGGCTTGGTGGTTAGCTCACTAGATTGCAAGGCCCGACACATCAAGTTACAATATAGATAAATCACCGAGGTAACGTTCATGTCAATATACGTCAGTATAACTCATTCCCCAAGGTAGCGGGCGCAATATATCACGCCTTTCTCGAGTCCAGTCGTAAATCAGCCTCGGAGAAAGAATTTCCACGAGCGCGCTAAAAATATATATATATATATATATACTGTATATAAAGCGAAGGAACTAGTTGAAATTAAGAAGAACGGAGCGGTAAATCAGGGCGTGCACGTGTACCTGTGGGGCGATCGTGGACTGGCGTGGAACCGGAAACGAAGTCCTTTGCGCCGCGCGGGAGCCTGTGTTTGCAGGGCCGACAACTGCTGCGATTTCCTCGCCCTGGGAACGGCCGCAGGAAGGCTACCTGGCCAGCGCTAATTGCCGCCTGTCGCAGCAGCCAGCGCTCCTTGCGGTCGCTCTGCGAATCTGCGGCGCCAGCATCGGGGCTATTACGGCGGCCCCCAGACAACGAAGCCTCTATCGGCCGTGCAAACTTACCCCGAATGAAATGATGTTCCCGTGAATTACGGTGCTGCTGATGATAGAAATTTCCCGCCCGCAAATGGTCATTTAGTTCCCGGGACGGGGTGGGGGTAGGGGAAGACTTTTGTTCCAAGTTAAATGCCACAACACTTTTAATTTCGGGGTAAGGCGCGAAGGGGACAGGGGTGGTCTACGAAGGATTGCCCGTAAGCCTCCACAGGAAGTCGGTCAGGTGCTCTTTTGGACCGCGCAAACCTTCTTCCTACATTTACGCCGTGTTTTCAAAAATCACNACATTTCTTACCTGTGTGTGGAAGATTGTTGTACGTGGATTTGCCAGAAATGGTTTTTATATTTAAGAATTAGATAAAATTTATAACAGGAAATAACTGCATTTAAGAGTTAATCATTATAGTCTACTTAACTCACAGCTTCAAGTTTGTTAACATGTGAGAATGTTGCACTTATAGAAAGAACCATTTGGAAGAAGCTAATATTCCTGATATTCCGAACTTATTGGTCTGTTTGTCGCTTACAAAAAAAAACTCGATTAAAATAATGTTTTACGGTGCGTATTCTGCAAGCTACCGTGTGTTTCGAAATTTTGATGACTGGACCGAAAATACGATAATAGATAAGAGTTTAGGATAGAAAAAAAAATTATACAAAATATAATATAATTGATTAAAGTTGACACTCAGTAAGGAAGATTATTTCACAAGCCTGCCTATAGTTTCTTTACACACTGCATAGACAAACGTGCTGTAAAGCTATTCCAGGCAGCTTGCGTATTTCTGGACGAAAAACCAAATGTCTCATTCTATATATTCAACTGAAAGCAGAACGTTTATTAAGTACCGAACTTGGTGGCGCGGTGGCTGAGTAGTTAACGTGCTCCCACCAAGACGAACCGGGTTCAATCCCCGACCGGGCCATTCCCGGATTTTAGCAAGAGGAAATCGTGCCGCACGATGCCACTGGTTAGCGGGTTTTCTCGGGGATCTCTCGTTTCCCCCGCCTTTCATTTCGTCGCTGCTCCATTCTCACCTCAATCACCCTCATCGGCTCTCAAGACCTCGCGGTTAAGAGCCGCCCAAATCTCTTCACCCAAATCTTTTGACTCAATGCCGCATTTAAATACTTTAAATATTACGATACCAACGCAGTGGGCGAGGAGTCTAAAAATCTTTCATTCATGAAATGGGGTTTTCAAACCAATGCGAAAAAGCACGAAGTTAGGCCCTAATGATCCCCCCGAAAACGTCGTATCTATTGGAACCTGATGGCGAAGAGAACTGTTACCAAACACAATAAGATAACGCACAATGTAATGCGCGAGCAGACAGTTTCGACTGTATTGTCATAATTAGGTGTGTCATATGTTCACAGGTAGTTCATTTTATATTTTATTGTGAAAGCAAAAAGAGTTGATTCGGTTTGGATTTTCGTCTCGTCTGTCAGCTTTGGCAGCGTATATATTGATTTAAGTTTTAGATATGTAAATACATACGACATACACATATATACACACAGGCGCGCACATTGGATAAGTGAAAGAGACCGCATATTAGCCGTACGTACAATAGTAATAAAAAGACTTTAAAAATAAATAGACAATATCGATATTTGTTTAGTAACGACTCACGCTATTACGTTGTGTCTTCGACCTCTCGGGTGAGTTATCAGTGTGCCGTTGTTCGGTGTCGTTCGCAACCGTACTTAGTGGTATTTCCAAGCTCGCGCGAGTACGATCGCCGTCAGAGATGGAGCACGTTGGTTCCACACAATCCATCACTCCTCGTTTCCTTGAGGCGTGTTCCTATTGGCCTGGCTGTCCACCTCGTCCGCCGCGCTGTGTTGCTCCTGACAGACGAGTCTTCACCATNTTCGACCTCTCGGGTGAGTTATCAGTGTGCCGTTGTTCGGTGTCGTTCGCAACCGTACTTAGTGGCATTTCCAAGCTCGCGCGAGTACGATCGCCGTCAGAGATGGAGCACGTTGGTTCCACACAATCCATCACTCCTCGTTTCCTTGAGGCGTGTTCCTCTTGGCCTGGATGTCCCTCTCGTCCGCCGCACTGTGTTGCTCCTGACAGACAGGTCTTCCCCACGGATCGCGGCATTTGTCACCACTCCTCAGAGTCCAGCGCGCCATGCCCAACGCCACAGACTACTCAAGTATGCAGAGGTGTCAGCGCCTGGTAACATACACGCCAGCCGGCAGCACAGCCGGCAGGGAACCTTCCGCGGCATGCAGCAGCCAGTCAGAGACAAAGGTCCGTACTCAGAGTTTCGCACAGCCAATCAGGGAACGGCCACGCACTCATCTAGGTAAGGAACTGGCACGCCGATTTGTGTCTGTATACTTGTCTACTCTGCGACCCAGTATTCCTCGAGGCTAATCTGATTTGTGGAATTTTCTACACCTCTGAATGCATTGTCAAAGCCAATACCATCGAGCACGCAATACGTTGTTCACTGGTTGTAACAAAAATGCTGGCCGCAAGTACAGCGCGTACCAAAAAATTACGCGCATGGACTTGCTTTAATTTCTTTAGGGCTTGACTCGTTTTATGCCTTCTCATAAAGTAAAAAAAAAAGAAAAAGAATAATGTGTCGGCTACAAAGTGTTTTGTTGAAATTCGTTCTGCCAAATTTTATCTTTGGCCAGAATATAATTCCTTGAGTACGCACAAAACAAAATCCAGCACGATAGTTTCTGATCCTAAACTCATGTATGTCGAGGGTTCGCGTGTTATGTTTACATGCAAATCGAATGTCTGATTTACAAAGGAAGTTAATTGTTAATTATTTCAAGTCGTCTCTAATTTAGTAGGCACCTTACTTGTTAATTGGTATTCCCAGTGAGAACTATAGTTAGTCACTGAAAAATTGCAATCTTACCCATATTGTGGGGCCACGATCCGGATTCAATCCCCCGTTACTCGCGGATTTTGACAAGTGGAAATCGTGCCGGGCGATGTCGCTGGTCGGCATGTTTTCTCGGGGATCTCCCGTTTCCCTCATCCTTGCATTCCGGCGCTGCTCCAATCTCACCTCATTTCACCCTCCTCGGCTCTCAAGGCCTCGTTGTTAAGAACCACCCAAAGCTCTCAACCGAAATTAGCCATCTTAACTTCCCCTTCTTCACAACATTTTGCAAGGAACCGAAGAAAATAGTGTTGGCAGTACATTGTAAACTTCAGGCAGAACTGTTATCGCTAAATTAACTTAATTTCTTGCTCAGAGGGTTCCCCACGTCCTGGATCGACAACTGGCCAGGATGAGAATTGTTTCCACTGTTCGTCGCTGTGTTGTACGATTTTATTGGTCCACATTATGAACGCTCCTAGTTCATCTTCCTGAGCACTCACAATACCCGTTTTCTATTGTCCTTTGTAATGTACTCTTTGCAATGCAGGAGTAACACAGAATCTATTAACTGACTGTAGTAATCAAATGGCCACCATGGGCCGCGGTGGCTGAGCGGTTCGACTGCTCGCCTCCCACTAAGGCGAACCGGGTTCAATCCCCGGCTGGGCCACTCCAGATATCGCAAGTTGGAATAGTGCCGGACGATGTCGCTGGTCGGCGGTTTTTGTCGCCGATATCCCGTTCCCCCGCCCTTGCATTCCGGCGGTGCTCCATTCTCACGCCATTTCACCCTCATCGGCTCTCAAGACCTCGTTGTTAAGAGCCACCCAAATCACCGCCATGACTAAACATATTATTTATGCAATGCCACAGCCAAAGAAGCTACCGTGTTTTCTGTAGGATGAGTTGGTGGGGGTGAGGTAGTTTATATCACGCGGACCCATGTTTGGCCACTTTCAGCGCAGTTTCTTATTATGTTTTACACCCCACCCCCCCCCATTTTTTTTACATTTAAATATACGGCTAGTGTTTTAGTTAGAATGACAATTAACATTCCTCTTAATAATACTACCAGTTATATATAACGAAAGTTATTGCAAATCATAAACCAGTGATACAAATATTTTACATTAACGTTTCATTTTCGGTGTTAAGCGTTAGTATTATAACCGACTAGTCAATAAAGTAACCGCTAGTCATTTTGAGTCATCACGTAGATATCGTTAGTAAATACTAAATACTAACTAAACTTTAATCATGCTTTCGAATTAATTTATTAGTCGATGATTACTTACGTGGAAACTGCATCGCCTGGGATACTGAGAATCGAGGAATGTAATAAAACCTGTCGTTTCTGGGAGCCAAATGAAGGTGACAGATAGGTGGGTAGACTGGGTTTAACGTCTCGTCGAATGGAGAGATTTGGGCGACTCTTATCATCGAGGTCTTAAGAGCCGATAGGGGGTAAATGTAAGGTGAGTATGGAGCGGCACTGGAATGCAGGGGCGGGGGAAACGGGAGATCCCCGAGAAAACCCGCCGACCAGCGGCATTGTCCAGCACGATTTACACATGCGAAAATCCGGGAGCGACCCCACCGGGAATCGAACCCGGTTTGCCTAGGTGGGGCCGAGTATTCTAACCACTTCACCACCGCGGCCCCTAACGTCTCGTTGGCAATAGGCCATTGGAGAAGGAGCAAGTTGCGCAGAGAAGCAGGAGCGAGGAACGAATCGGCCATGGCCTGTAGTAAGGAGTGATTTCAGGAACCCGACATTAGGATATACAGACCGATCTTCCGTGGCGCAGTCGGTTGCCGGTCTGGGATGCGGGATGTTTTGGGTTCGAATCCCATGTTAAGGCATGGATGTTAGTTTAAGTTAGGTCATACGCTAGTTTGTAAGCCGTCCCCTGATAAGCCTTCAGGCGTAATACCGGGGGACGTTAATAAGCACTTCCCAGTCCAAATCCAATCCAAGGATAGCCGGGCCGAGGATCGAACCCAAGTCCTCCCGAATGTAAGTCCAGTGTGTTTCCACTGAGCCAGTGCGCTTGGCAAAGTGGCATGTTCTTGTGGAGTGCCGGGCTGTCGTCGCCCGTCAGCGGCGATCCACGCCGACCCTGCCGTGCAGCCTCGCACGGCGCAGCGCGGCGGGGTATTAATGGGCGCTGTAAGCGATGCCCGTGACTACAGCTAAATTATGCGGCACGCCGCCGCCATGTTGCGAGTGTGGGTGAATAGGTCAGGGGTCAGGATACGCCCACCCGCGGCCCGCACCACGTGATTGAGGGGGCTAATTACAGGAGATCAATCGGCCGCGGCATTCCTTCAGCCGGCGCGCGACCCTCCCCAACTCTGCCGGCCACCCCTTTCCCTTCTTCCCCCTCCACAGAGCCGCATTCTGGGACGCCACGGCGTCGGGACGCTAGTTATAAACCCTCTAGGCGTCGCAACGCATAGACTAGATGAAATAGCCCGTTGTTAAGTCTTCTGCATATGTCCTCAACTACAAAGTACTTAAGAATATGGAGGCGGAACAGCACTTATACCACGAACTCCAGAGGCGGCCACGGTGGTGTAGTGGCTAGACTTCTCGCTCCCACCTAGGTGAACACGGTTCGATTCCCAGTGGGGTCACTCCCAGCTGCAATGCTGCCCGTTCCGAACAGAAGGTCACACGTGCTCGGTGATGCTCAGGTCGTAATGATGGATAATGACAGATTTCGCTCTACTAACCACCTGGATGTGGTACTGGTAGATACAGGCGTATCCTCAGTTGCCGTCGTATGCCCCTGGATGGCGTTCAGCGACGTTTGTGGAGTGCTTACAACCTGTCGCACGATGAAGCGATCCTCCATGCTGGGGTCCACCTGAGCCTTCTCTGCGGATGTATATACCATCCTGCTCCCACTGTGTCCTACACCCACTCATAGTGTAGGCATTACAGTTCAAGTGGCGGCGAGAAATGTGCCGAAATGTCCAACCTGCCTCTCGGAGGCCGACGATGCGGCCTCTCTGACTCATCCAGCTGGGCAAAGGCTTATCGAATGCACTGTCGGGGCATTCTGCATGTTCACTGAACTTGGCTCTGGGACTCACATTGCTCACATTGCTACTAGGGCCTTATTCGGTTTCTTGCAACTATGAATGATGGAGGGACAAGCATGTCCCCTAATGGCCCATCGGCGCGAGAAAACTGCATTAAACGCAACACATGTCGGACTATGACAATACTGTGATGCAACTTTCGTTGAACTTGCACAATTTGTTCAGGGTGATCAATTTTTTTTGCATAGGAGTTCATATATAGCGTTAAAATCTATGCCTATTGTTGATGCGTAACTCTAAAGTAAGCGTTGTCATTAATGTCGATGTCGCATGTACGGGCGTTTCTCTTCTGAGAAAGGTGGTAAGTTGCCTGGCATTTTCTAAGTACGCTTTCACGGTGTAATGGTATAGGTTAAAACGGATCGTAGTGCCGGAATAATGAACTCAGAAACTTGCGTGTAATCAAGCTGAACGTCGATATCAACGTCCTGAGATTCAACGAAGTTGTCGATGTGAATTTTTTGAAAACGTGCTGTGTTAGCTACATCCAAACAGATTTCAGTATTGGCTTTGACACGTCGACACTTTTCACACCCTTAGCTGGAAGTCCTGGCGTAACGTAGATACGCTTGCAGAACCATTGTCAATTTGAGGATGATTTACGTGAATGGTGAAGGAGGGATAAAAAATAGACCTGCACGCGGGATTCAAATGTTCTCGCCTTTACGACCGCCACTCACATTTTAGGTGTTGCCGTAAAGAAAATAACGTATGGCGAGGGCTTTTAAATGATGACCTCACATTGATATGGTGCGTTAACGAAACGCAAAACACTTCACCATGTTTGCATGTGGCTCTTACTTCTTTCCTCGTATTTTTATACGTGAAATATGTTTTGTAAAACCGGCGTTCATGCGATTACATAACCTGTGGATGAACATAATGAAACTTCCTTCATACAAACACTTAATATCCGAGCTGTGTTGGCGTTATGCAATTATGGGGTGTAAGTTATTTCAAACGCTGCTACAGGTTAATTTTGCGTGTCTGTTCCAAATGCGCGAACTGATTTGATACACATGAAAGGTCGTCCCTTATCAACAATTCCGACTCAACACAAATGTCCACCGAATATCCGTATTTATTTATAAACATTTCTCACTATCAACAATTTATTTTGACGAGCATACATATGTAGACACTCGCACAGACCACTGATGAAAAATATCGTAATACCATATATTTGATGCAAATGTCTGCTGGGTACATCATATTTTTTTGTAAATGACACTGTTTTTACACAAATATTTTTACTCACTCCATAGTTACTTCTGCAAATAGCTTTGAAATGCAATTATTTCCCAATGAAGTCTCGCAAACGTCACTAAAAAACCAAATTATTTCTCATTTTTACCCTTGTAATACGTGATTTTTGCGAAGCTATCATCTTATCCGAGTACTTTTCTTTCGTACCTGATTTCCACACTTTCTTTATAACTCGTGAGTTTGAAACCTTTGTACTATAATCACTGTCATAATTTACCTTAGAAAAAACCCAGGAATCTCAAAAATTTCTCGCCTCCCACCAAAGCGAACCGGGCTCGATTCCCGGCGGGGTCGCTCCCGGATTTTCGCACGGAGTAATCGTGCTGGACGCCGCCGCTTTGCATCACTGGAGCATGCTCCTCGGCGCGGGGGTNCCCCCCCCAGTTATCTTTCATTTGAAACGGGGCGGAAAAGAGACGCTAACCCCCTCCCCCGCTTCTTCCCATAAAATTGTCTTCCTGAGCATAGGTCGCTTTGATGTTAGGGCAAGCTGGGTCTCCCCAGCAAATCCTGGTTAGTGCTAGACGATGCCACTGGTCAGCAGGTTTAATAGGGGGTTTCCAGTTTCCCCCGTCCTTGCATTCCATACTCACATCGCTTCACTCTCATCGCTTCTCAAACGTCTCCGCTCCACTCGAAATGGGTCGAGTTATTCGCATACATTCAGGATGTAGGATTTATAGCTATAGCAACTGTGTGTGTTGCGGCAATGTGTTGTTCAAATGAATTCCACAAGAATAGGTTTATTGCATGTGACAAAAACCAGTTATTTGATAATATGGCATTGTGGAGAAGGAAAGGAAAAAGGTTTTGAACGGAGTGGAGGGGTTTATGCTGCTCTTAACAGCGACGGGAATACGGAGCAGCGCCGGAATGCGGGGGCGAAGAAAACGGGAGATACCAGAGAAAACCCGCTGGCCAGCGGCATCTTCCGGCACGATTACCACTAGAGAAAATCCGGGAGCGACCCCGTCGGGAAACAAACTCGGTTTATACTTGGCGTGTGGCGATCGCCGTAACCGCTACACCACCGCGGCCCCGAAAACGTTTTGCGATACTAAAGTTTTTTTTAAAGGCAAATTGTGAAAGTGAGTTCAGTGCAAAGGTTTCAAACTCACGAGTAATAAAGAAAGTGTGAAAACCAGGTACGGAATAAAAGTACTTGTAAAAGATAATAGTTCCGTTTTTAAATCAAGTAGATCTATTACAAATGTAAATATTAGAAATTATTATATAATTTTAGAATTATTATTTTAGTGCTGTTTGTGAGTCTTCAGTGGGAAATAATTTTGCATTTGAAACTTTTTACAGGAGTTACCATGGAGTGCGGGTAAAAATGTCAGAAAATCTCTGTGTGTAAAAACAGTACAATTTACAAACGCAAAATATCGTAGCCAGAAGACATTTGAACCAATATACCGTATTAGTGGAGATGATGTTTTAAAGCGGGAAAACTTGACTGTTTGCTAGGATTCAACGTACTGTACACATGTCCGACAGTTTTCTTTCCTTATTGACTGTCATGCATGTATGAAGATACTATCCCATTTCACTGGGCCAATGAGGATTGTGATATGATACTATATGGCAGAACGTTCGTGACTGGTCTGCAAACAACTTGGTTGAGTGAAAACTTTGTCCATCCAATTATGAATTAATAAACTAGTTACAGTGTTATAGAAAATAGGTTGCCTCAAACATTTTCTCGATTTTTCCAGTACGTCTACGTATTAGGATATTTGCCGTCAGTGATCTGTTCAAGTATTTATGTATATTTGTTAAAAAGTAATTATCGAGAGTACGACATTTTTACAAAATATATACCGAGATTCTATGCAGGAAGCCTACCTTCACGTTCAAGAAAATTGCACCTTTTTTTTTTCGCAATACGACTGCTCCTGTTGAAGACTGTTATTCTTGCCACTGAGCCTCTGGTAGTCGCTTGGGGAAATAGTTTCCTCGCACAGGTAAAGCGCAGTGCTCCAAGAAAGCGAGTAAGTGTGGGGTGAGAAAAGTAGGCTAGGGTTTTGTATTGGGGGAGAAATAGTTTGGCATCCCACTTTGACGGAAAACCAACACCGTTTTAGGGTGCCCTTACGCCTGACCTGGGCCCTCGGCTCGTAATTAAAACACGCGGAGGGGCGGAAGGGGGTTCGAGGGCAACAACAGGGCCGGGGTATAGCGCCCCCTCCCCCCCAATAAAAAGCTACTGACGTGCCTCGGGGATAATAAAGAATGTCAACAACTGGGCAAGCGATGGCGGCGGGACAGCCGGAGCTTTACAGCAGGGGCTATCGGCGACGCCGGCATCTGCCGGCCGCTATTAGTAACTCAATTAAACATGACGCCGGGGCACGGGAGCGAGGCCCTCGCCGAGATAACCATCGGCGATCTCCCCCGGCCGGTAATAANCTTTCCCTCATCATACTTCTTCCGCCTACCACGAACACTCACGAACGCCCGCGCATTCCTCAGCTGCGTTAACGCACGGGGGAACAACGCGCAAGGCGTCTCGCCCGGGTCCCACAGCTTTTTGCCAGTCTCGGATCGCCACGGCACAGACCTACTTCCAACAACACGGCTACTTCCAACTTTTCTGAAGCTGTGTTAAAGTTCCACTTCCAGGATATTCCCCCGCCTCGTGCGAACAAAGATCAACCAAGTATAGAAAATTACACCCGAAGGGACAACGCTCCGCAGTCGTGCGCTCTCGGTGCAATTATAATTTTGCATGAGAACTATGTGTTGGGGCCCGTGGTGGCTGAGCGGTTAGACTGCTTGCCTCCCACCAATGCGAACCTGGTTCAATTCCTGGCTGGGACACTTCCGGATTTTCGCAAGTGGGAATCGTGCTGGACGATGCCGCTGGTCAGCGGGTTTTCTCGGGGATCTCCCGTTTCCCCCGCATTTTAATTCCGGCGCTGCTCCATTATCACCTCGCTTCACTATCATCGGCTCTCAAGACCTCGCTGTTTAGAGCCACCAAAATCTCTTCTCCCTTCCATTACCGCCCAACTATTAGTTACTAGGCAAAACTAACACACCTATTTTATCCTTGTTTTTATTCATACTAATTATAAATTACATATTACAACTTATAGATAGGGGCAGTGATAATTCGCGAAAATATTTCGAGACAAGATACAGTCCAAAGCACTGTAGGGTAGTCCAGCTTCTTTGATTGGCTAAAAAATGTTCTGGCCCGTGTTAACCGTTTGCGCACGAATCACGAAGGCTCGGTGTCGGAGTAACTTAGTCCTGAGTGTCTTGGTCAAAGACGGACACGGCACCAGCAGCCAATGGAGGTATAACAACAGCTGAGGTGTGTATATAGTATTGAACTATACTGTGTTCTCCGATTTTTACGTGAAAAGTCACTGACCCTACGCTATAGATAAAACATAAATAAAATATTCATTTAACCAAAAATAAGGTACTATTTTGTTAACACACGTAATAAAACGCTTGTGGCAGTGCTTACGTGACATATCTAGGATACAGCCATACACGTCATGAGACCTGGGGTGATTTTTCAAAGGTTTGATTCAAAAAGTGTTAAGAAACCGCGAATAGACTATACTCAAGTATACAGAGGAGAAAATATCCGCTTATTCCGCCAACTCCACCCGCACGCGCCAGCAAAATGGCGTCGCTGTCCAGCAACACGTCCGGACGCCGTTCGCCAATCAGCACCTGGTAATTTACTTGTCAGACGGCAGCCCAGGCAAATAGGAACCTTTCGCAGCGTGCGGTAGCCAATCCGACACAAGGCCCATCCCCAGAACCTCAAACAGCCAATCAGCGAATGGGTACGCCCTAATCAAAGGAACCGCCATACGGTTTCGTCTCTGTGGCTGAGACTGAGGCAGCACTGGTGAAGGTCAGAGTTTACCAATTTGGACCGACTGTACACAGTTCATTACGTACAGGAATGTTAGTTTTTTACAGTACTGTACACTCCAAGGATCAATCCCCAACGGCCTTTGTCTTCCTTGTAGCTGATTCTTTAACCATGCCACTTTTCCAGTTTTTCATTGGTTCATATTACCATATCCGAACACAAATTTCATTGGTCGTGACAACGAAATAAGCGTTGTGTCGATTTCAGTACAGCACTAATCTAAAGATTTGTTGTTTGCAACACCTAAAGCCGTGATGCCTGAGATGACTAATGCTCCAGTATGGTTGAAAAATATAAGCACCGAGTCGGAGCTAAGTATCTCAGGGCCTCCTAAAGTCTTTCAGATCTCATCTTCTATAGTTTTATTATGCATAAGTGTCACGTGAAACAAAATTTAAATTCATTCTGCCCCCCTCCCTCCTTCACAACTTTTCCCTTGATTCTGACTTTTCTATTTCAAATGGAACGTTGTTGGTAATTTCATGTAGCTGCTCGTATAATAATGTTGATGTTTACGCATTATAATTCGTTAACAAGTTGGGAAAAAACTTCCTTACACGCCTGATCGCAGTCAGAATGGTGTATGAGTATGACCTCTGTCATATATGCTTGATTTGCCCGTACGGACTCCGCATGCTTGTGCGTTTAAGTACAATTTTTATTATCTTTTAAAACGACAGTATACGGTTAATTTAAGATATATTTCTAACGTTTACTGTATTATTCAGAAGTATACTGATGCGTTCACTGATCAAAAACGTTGTTATATATATATATATATATATATATATATACCTGCCAAATGCTGAAGTTTGGAAGTAGGTATTGATTCTGCTCTGCGGCGTGAGGCGCCAGCACTTGATGCTAGCCCTCAGTGATAGGGCGTATAAATACATCGACACTGTTGTCTCTAGGTCCAATACTAATACATTACACTTTATTTGTGTGTTTACATAATCGAGTTTTATTGTTGCTTGAACAGGTTAACTGGTACATGAACTCACGAGACAAACTCCCTCCCTTTTCTGTACGTAGATTACGTGATACTTGGCGCGGCGATTTTGCGTC
>NQII01003626.1:40755-87039 GCA_002778355.1 Clitarchus hookeri | reverse complement strand
CGGATGTCGTCTGCACGTGCAGGAACAGTTGCACGTGCAGAAACCTTTGGTAGCGTGCCTTTGCAGCTGCGAGGCTCCTGGCGTCACTCTTCCGGCACGTCCACAAAACCCTTAATCCTTATTGCGGTCGTCCGCCGGCGAGCTTCGCCAGAGCGTGTGTTCTGACGAATAAAATATAGGGACGCAGAATGCGCCAATATATATATATATATATGTAAAGTATAGCCAATTATTTTTTCTATTGAACCGATTATTCTACTGTCCAGAGGTTATATGTCGTATTACATCTGAAGCCAAATAAGGTATATCAGGACGCACGTTCGCATAATACAGGCTACACTCAAACGGACAATTCTTCTGCCATTGGAAACAAAATTCGCGTGAATGTGATTACATTGCTTCGTTTACGTTCGTCAGGATATTAAAAGAAATTTGCCGCCCATAGACACGAATAATTATCGTGAATAAAAATAGTATTTTATAACACCATTAGTGAACAATATATATTCTTCTACCTACTAGAAGAGCCCCGAGTATTTCACGTATTGTTGTAGCAGCAGGCTAGGCTTTGCAGTCCTACGTACACTCGAGACACTATCGTTTGCTTATTGGTTGCTGCTATTAAGTACAGGCCTGTTCAAAGCTCACTCGCACTACTGATTCCTGCTTATTACTGGCTCACAGTTAAACAGGGCGTGTATAAACAACTGCTATCCAATCACATTAGCAGGAGAAAATTACAAGTGTTTGAAGTTACCTCGCCACAGAATGAATTCGCGAAGTACTTGGGGGACAATCAACTCCACAGCCCATTGGCTGACAGACAGTCAGTAATAAAGTAATTTCAGTGGAGTAAGCTTCTAAAATGTGGTTTGAACCAATAAGACGGTGGCATGTGGGAAAGCAGACACCAACATAAATGGCGTTCTAATAATGTAGGATACAAGTGGCACAATTATAGCTTGTTTTGAGTGGCAGTAAATGTGTGATGAGTAGGGAGGGACGTGCAAAATCCGCGTTATAATCTGTCAGCAAACTGAACTTCAACGTCTCATACGTAGACTATTTGAGTCGATGCCATTTGCTTATTGGCTTCTGCAATAGTTATGAATAAGGGCGCCGGTTTTTAGCAAAAAGATTTCCCGACTTCTTATACTCCAAAAACACTAGAACTCAGGTCCACCTTCGTAATTGGATGAGTTTAACTGTCACGCATCTTAGGTGTCTGCCCACGTATCACAGGCAGTCAGTGGAAGAGTTACTTAATTCTGATTGGCCCATTCAGGTAATAAAATGTCTCCCCCCCCNACGTATCACAGGCAGTCAGTGGAAGAGTTACTTAATTCTGATTGGCCCATTCAGGTAATAAAATGTCTCCCCCCCCTACAAATACACATGGCCAATAATCGAGGAAAAGTTGCAAGTGTGCATGTAGAATATTGGAGTCTAGCCTGTGCGTAGATATTTTCGTGGAATAACAGATGTCCCTAATTATGACTAATTTTCCCTTTTAACTTGGTTGGACGTGATTGGGCCAGCCTACTATTAGTTGTTCCATATTGGTTTAGAGTCCTGCAGGATGTGTCAAGCGAACTGTAGCACAGTGTCAAAAGCAATATGAAGGCACAACTGTTTGAAGTTTATTCTGCCNACGTATCACAGGCAGTCAGTGGAAGAGTTACTTAATTCTGATTGGCCCATTCAGGTAATAAAATGTCTCCCCCCCCCTACAAATACACATGGCCAATAATCGAGGAAAAGTTGCAAGTGTGCATGTAGAATATTGGAGTCTAGCCTGTGCGTAGATATTTTCGCGGAATAACAGATGTCCCTAATTATGACTAATTTTCCCTTTTAACTTGGTTGGACGTGATTGGGCCAGCCTACTATTAGTTGTTCCATATTGGTTTAGAGTCCTACAGGATGTGTCAAGCGAACTGTAGCACAGTGTCAAAAGCAATATGAAGGCACAACTGTTTGAAGTTTATTCTGCCNACAGGATGTGTCAAGCGAACTGTAGCACAGTGTCAAAAGCAATATGAAGGCACAACTGTTTGAAGTTTATTCTGCCCTGAAATAATAATGCGAATTTTGCAGGCCTCTAGTAATGAGTGCAAAATGTTAAGGCCCCATTCTCTCCCCCAAATTTTGCTCACTCGCTCTTAAACCATTTCAGTCCCACTTTAATTAACGGTTTAGGATGTTGCAAACAAAACATTTTATAATACGCGCTGTAATTAAGTCGGCACAAGATTTGTTGCGTTACCGCAGTCAATAATCTGTAGGCCATATGTTCGGCTACACTTCCATGGACCAATTATGACCAAGACCAGTAAGACGGTTAGATCATTGGTCACTGAGCTTCGCGGTGTGCAGTACAGACCAAAAATTACCTACACGTGCGTGATGTACACAATTGTGTACACTGGTCTGAATGGGTTAAATAACGTCCATAAATTAGGCATATCACGCCATTCAAATTACGCAATCACACAAACTTGAAGGTGTAGACATTGTTAAATATGGTAATAACAAAAGCCGCTTATTGCACAGATTGGAATGGCATTTGCTATTTAATTGATGGCCATTCGCATGAAATCTAATGCCATTTCTTTTGATATTTACGGCTACAGGCGATTCGAGCGTGGCTGTAATAAGGACCACCGCTCATTTGCTAGCTTGCAAAGGTCAACCTTTTAACTCCTTCTCTCTCACGGATACTTTTTACTGGCAGGGGCTGAACACGTCGGTCAGTGGCAGGCCCCTTCACGTTTTGGGAAACTCATCGGCACCTTCTTCGAAGCATATTGGAAGTTCGATTAGCTCGTGACTGGTTAAATCGATCCGTCGACCGGTTCCAACAGCCTGAAATGACGGCGGCGTATGAGCAAACCGCTAAACAACGTATTCCCGAACAATTATATTGAACTGTTTGAGTGCGGTACCGATTTACTGGCAATTAAGACACTCTATATGTGAGTCGCCCGACTGCATGACCATCAGTTTTGTTGGTCTCTGTATTCCAATGTACAACCGTCCTAATTGTTCAGACAACACCAGACACGCTTACTATACTGTATAACGTTCATTACTGGCCGGCTCTCTTGGCATGCCAACATAATGTCGACTGTTATTTCTACGTATAATAATATACAATCCATCATGTTCATTTAAGTAATTTACACTTCGAGTGTTGCTGGCGTAATATTATGTTGCAGAGAACCTTATGAAAACTGCTGGCGAAGTACTATTTTTTACTCCGTGTCTTCAAATGTCGTAATGTACAGATGTCGTAACGTAACGCCTAGCTCCATACAGCTCAGTTAAACCCAATCGACGTGATATTACGTTGGAAACACTCAAAGTGTTCAAACAACATAACTTGTAAGAACATGTGTACAACTGGAAAATTTAAGTGAAGAGATTTGGGCGCCTGTTAACAGCGAGGTCTTGAGAGCCGATGAGGGTGATTGAGGTGGGTATGGAACAGCGCCGGAATGCAAAGGTGGAGGAAACGGGAAATCTCGAGAAAACACACCGACCAGCGACATCGACCAGCGGCATCGTACAGCACGATTCCAAATGCGAAAACCCGGGAGTGGCCCGGCCGGGGATTGAACCCGGTTCGCCTTCGTGGGAGGCGAGCAGGCTAACCGCTAAGCCACCGCGGTCCCTTGGAAAATTTAAGAAATTTTTGTATTATTGTGCGTTGTAAAATAATACTGAAAATTACTGTAGAACAATACGATCACAGAGTAGATAAGTGCACAGAGACGAAATGGCGTGGCGGTTCCTTTGATTAAGGCGCATCCATTCTCTGATTTGCTGCGCGAGGCTCTGGGAACAAGCATTGTGCCTGACTCTCTGCTGTGATCTACGAAAGGTTTCCTGTTGGGTAGGCTGCCGACTGGCAAGTAAGTTATCAGGCCCTGACTGGCGAATGGCGTGTCCCAACATGTTACTGACTAGTGACGCCATTTTGCTGGCGTGTGCTGTTGGGAGTTCGCGGAATAAGCTTATGTTACGTCTTTGCATTCTTAAGTACTCTGTAATATAACAATACTGTTTTCCGCAGCGAAATAACGTCAATATTGTAACGGTGAGTTTTATTTACGTACAATGAACTTAACTGCCCAGGGTGACTACTTCGTTCCACACTTTTCTCTTTGCCAGTGCCAGTTCACTCAATCGATCGAATGACGAAGGAACCGGGGGAGGGGGCATCATAGAGATATATTCCCCCTTTCATGTTAAATAATTTCGTGCCTTCTGCCTCCACATTGTTCTTTTTTTCTAGGCCTTTCAAAAAAAATACTCACTGTTCTTTTTTCCGCGTCTGGAAAATGTTGCTTTTATCTGTCTCGTTGCTTTCATCTTTTTATTTCCTACGTGAGCCAATCAAAGTATTTTCAAGCATATGCGTAGAGAGAAAAAATATATCCCTGGAACTAATTTGATTGTTTTTCTCTGCTGACTGCTAGTACGGCTCGTGCTCGCTTGAGGAAAAGCAGCATCGCAGTAACACAATAATCGGCTTTCGCGCAGCAAACAGCAGTATTAGTGGTGATATACATGCCGTGCCATGCTGTCTATATCTACGTAAGTATTAAAACGCTCACAAGTGTTACATCAATACATTCCGCTGCGATGTGTTTAGATTGAGCGTTGATTATGGTTTCGTACTGTGGCTTTTATTGGCAGTGTTTGTTTCCCATACTATGTCGCAAAGTAAACCGGCCGGATTTTTTAAACGTGATCCGAAAAGAAAAAAACGAAAATGACCGTGTTAGTGATATTGAAAGTGATGGCGTTAATGCTGTCTAAAATAAAACACAATGTGCAACAGCAAGTAAACCCAATAATGAATCTAAGGTCCAGGTGTTGTGCTTGTGCAAAAGCAACACTACAATACCACCTGCTGCCCATGAACCTACAGTGACTGCTCATGTAAACGACTTTTACTTTTGTTTGTGAAAAGAAAAAGAAATGAAGATGAAAAAGCGCAGGTATTACAAAATTCGTGGGTGCCACCGAAAAAATAACATTCTCCTTAATTGACAGATACAAAGATAAAACAGTGAAGCTGAGATTTCAATATTAGTCGCTAGAGGATTTTGATTTGCTATCATATTCAGAAAATTATTAAGGGGCTTTTTGTAATTATTGTGTTGTATTTTCTGAGACGGGAGGGATAGGCAGTCAAGCTTTAGGCCAGTTGATAAAGTCGAAATTCAACAATTGGAAGAAGGCAAAGGAAATTTTCAGGCAGCATTCTGAATGTACGTACCATATGGAAAATGTTCCAAAAGCGTAAGACTTTTTGAACTTTATTTAAGACAGATTCCAATCTATTATAAACCAAATTAATAAAGACAGGGAAGAACAAATTAAAAAAAAAAGGAAGTACTTGGAACCTATTCTTGAGTGCATCATTTTGTGTGGCAGACAAGAAACATCACTACGTGGCCATCGTGATAGTGGTAAAATTGATGTGGGAGACATTGACGACAGAAGTGGCAGTAACACAAATGAAGGAAACTTTCGTGCCATCATAAAATATAGAGCTGCTGGCGACAATGACTTTCGCTCAATGTTTGGAGGCTGTAGTACAGGTGTAGAAAAGAGGAGTAAATATTTAAGTTCTACTATACAAAATTATATTATAGAGTGCTGCTATCAGATTATTTTGAATAAAGTTGTTTCTAAAATCAATGACGCTAAGTGTTTCTCCTTTTTTCATTTTGTCAGACGAAACAACAGAGATATTAAATGTTGAGCAAGTTGCTATTTGTGTGAGATATGCGAACAGTAGTTGTGAGATAAAAGTGGTCTTCCTGCAGTTTTTAGAAACCAACTCTTTGAAGTTACAGGACTTGGCAATAATCATTCTTAATGGAGTAATTCAGTGTGGTATGGATTGAAAAAAATCTATTTGGCCAGGGATACGATGGTGCAGGTAGCATGTCAGGTAGATATGATGGTTTACAATGTATCATCAAGAAAACATACCCAAAGGCTATTTATGTGCACTGTATTGCACATTCTCTTAATATGGCCATCACAAAATCAAGTGAAAATCAAGCAGTGAGGAACTATCTTGGAATTGTGGAACAAATCTACCACTTTTTTTTAACACCCCTAAGCGAAAGGCAGTATTATCAAAAGTAATTGAAAACAGTGATGCCTCCCCAAGTGCACGATCTCTGGACAGACTTTGTGCTACGAGATGGATAGCCAAGTATGATGCAGTACATTATTTCATTGAGTTGTTAGAATATACGCTCCAAGCTTTAGAAGAGATTTGCAGATGGAATGACACAATATCAACAGATGCAAAAATTTCAATCAATTAAATAGAGGTTGAATTTGTTGTATCATTATTTGTAATTAATGAAGTGTTTGGATATGGACTGCCTCTATGTAGGAAATTCCAGAAAAAATCCTTGGACTTGAAAGCAACTGTTATGATTGCCTAAGATGCTGTCATATAATTAAAAAGAATCATAGGCCATTCAGAACAAGAATTCGAGGCTGTATATAAACAAGCGAAGTCGTTAGCAAACTCTCTGGGAGTAGAGGAGTCGGTGAAAATAATTTGAAAGTAAAAAAAAAAAAAGGACGAATATATTTTACAAGTACATTATAATATTACTATAGATTGGCTATTTTTATTCCTTATATTGATTTCTTTAATAGTCAGCTAGAATAAAGGTTTTTTAATCACAAGGGTTTAATGGTTTTATGTGAGTGAGTGAAGAGATTTGGGCGTCCCTTTACAGCGAGGTCTTAAGAGCATTACATATGCATCTCTAAGAAGGCAAATTGTCTTTTGGAAAAAAAATATTGCAACAAACATAACAATTTTTACGAAGGTTAAAACCATGCAACATATTATGGTATACTACTTTCGTGCAAAAATAATGTTTATATAGGTCTATTTATAGTGAGCGTTTTTGAAATTGCCTCCATTGTTTTACGCGGACATGCAACAGATCGACGACGTAAGAGTCTAGTAGCGACCTGGTTGACAGTCACGGCAAATAAGAATGTTCTTCAGGACCTCCGATGAAAACTCTGTTTACGAAACACTGCGCTCTTAAACTGAATCGGCAACTTCAAAATGAGCTGAAACTCATAGCAAAACATATTCATTTCACCTGCTAAAGAAGAGCGAAAAGATGCTAGGATGCTGCAAGAAAATTATACATTTCACTTTTTTCATTTAGTCACATGTTGTTCTAATTTGTGGTTGAGGATGTATTCACAGCCTATGTCATTGATGATTCCTTGTGGGCCGCTCGTTACTCTGGTTCCTCGTTGGGATCAGCACAAACACTTCTAAAAGGGGACCCATGTCTGCCCTGAACTATAAAAGCCACTGCGATTGCCTTATTTATTAGGCCAGTACTGACAAAAATTAAAAGCCACTGCGACTCCCTTTCATTCGGCCAGTGCTGACAAAAAAAAACAGGGTCTCAGACCTGTCCCCATCAAAAAACTAACTCCTTGTGCTATTGATCCCAGGACACCATAAACTGTAGTAAGCTCTTTCCCTTATTTATGTTTGAAAATGTAAGTTTGTTGGAAATCAACTTGAAATTACTATGTGTTAATGTAAAGAAACATATAATTACTGTTATTTTGAAAATCAGAGTTGGCAAATTTCTACCCTCACTTGCATCTATACAACCAATAATACATTCTGCCTTTTTACCCGCGGTATTAAACTTTTTATATTTATTGTCACAGCCAGTATTAACTTCATTGTCTACGTCATTGCTGTTTTTTTNCCCGCGGTATTAAACTTTTTATATTTATTGTCACAGCCAGTATTAACTTCATTGTCTACGTCATTGCTGTTTTTTTATCATTACTTGGGGCAGTTAATGATGATGCCTTTCCTAGCCTATTCTGTTCCGTTTCAACCCCCCGGTNGTTTTTTTATCATTACTTGGGGCAGTTAATGATGATGCCTTTCCTAGCCTATTCTGTTCCGTTTCAACCCCCCGGTAATCTATCCTTGTTATTAATCTTTCAATACTTTTATTGCTGTTTTCTGCTACTCGTTTAAGCCCCTGTTTAAGCTCCTGTTGTCCTCTCTGTAAGGACAACAGGATATTATACATTTCTGTCTAACTATTCGTTTCCTGTGAAGATTCTGGGGCATTTCCCATATCTACTTGATCTCTTATTAAATCGCTATCGGCTATTTCTTCATTTAGGCCTACCTAACTGTCTGAGTAATGCACCATTTATATTCCTGATTGGTTGTTTACCGATCCTATATATAATTCTGTGTCAGACTGGCTACGATTACTAATCAAATTCTGTGACATTACTTTTAACCTTATTGATAAAAATTACACAATACCTAACCTTGACATAAACTAAATAGATGACGACGTTACTTGTTTTGATGGCTTCACTGATGATTTTTCCGGCGTCGATTGATGAATTCTTACAATTTACAATGCTGCTTATGAATGTAGATGTATCGTACCTGGAACTGCGTTGTTCACTGGAACACTGGAACTGCCGGTAACTGAGTGAAGTGATACTTCGATGTTTGTGGATACCGAGTCTTTAGGTGCGGTTAATCACACCCCACGTTGGGCGCCATATTTGTAACATTCCACGTCAAGGTATGAATAATGGAAATTACAACTCAGTTAGCTCAGTTGGTAGCAACATGAAACTTTAAAGGCGCCAAACAAATTAAGTGAAGTTCCGGTTTATTTGTTCTATACTTTTTTTATCAACCAATTGAAACAGTTTACATACAATCTTCAGGTATGCCGAGTACAAACAAGTTTCACAGACAAACAGAAAAAGTAGCAGTGCCGCCCGCAGTGGTTTATTGATTATATACGTCATTGAAACTTGCATCGCAAGAAAAAAGTTACGAAGGCAGGAGGGACATCAGTTCCCTCCTGGCACCCTATCGACCTCCCACACCGGCGGAAAGAATTTATTAGATTATTAGAATTAAGTATATGACGAAAAAAAATGAAGTTGAAAGATTTAGCGGTCGCGGGTGCTTGCCGGTTTGGGCAATATTCGTCACGCACGATGCGTCTTCCTTGGCTGCTTGTTATTACATTTTTCGCGGGCGGTATTCGTCCAGGGTTTTTATCTCTCGTGGCTACCCCCGGCCCCCCTTTCTCGCCCCAGGGTGCCTCCCACCTTTACCAAATATGGGCATATTGTGTGTCGCCACACCATGTCGAACTGCGTAGCCCTTCGAACTGCGTCGTGGGTAAAAGATAATCCAAACCTTCTAGAACACAAACTGTTGACGCTGTTCGGAAAGCTTGTATCACCTATGCTGACGCACAACAAAAACGAAGAATTTCTGAAACGACAAACGGATGCCCGATAAACGAATTACCATGATAACTAACTGCCACGGCTTTAATTTCAAATCCCGATAATATTTTACAAAACGAAAGAAATTTAACCAAGTATCCCTTTAATTAATAATATTGCGACACTACATGGTTAAAACCATGCAACACATTATGGTTTGCTACTTTCGTGCGAAAATAATGTTTATTTAGGTATATGTGTATTGAGCGTTTTTTGGAATTGCTCCATTATTTTACGCGGACATGCAACGGTTCGACGTAAGAGTCTAGTAGCGACCTGGTTGACAGTCACGGCAAATAAGAATGTTCTTCAGGACCTCCGATGAAAACTCTGTTTACGAAACACTGCGCTCTTAAACTGAATCAGCAACTTGAAAATGAGCTGCTATTCGCTTAAATTTATATTTTTAATTCGTTACCGAATAGCAAATAAATTGAATGAAGTGGAGATCACTGCCTCGGAGGAGTAGAATACAAAGTGAATATGCAGGAATCACTGCTGAGCCAGTGGAGTTTAATCACTGTTATAAGCAATGATGTTTCAGTGATCCTATTGGAGCAATTTTCACCGGTTATTAATAGAATAACGATTGGGAGCGATTTTACTGCTTAAGTTTTACAGTGTGCCACACTNAGCAATTTTCACCGGTTATTAATAGAATAACGATTGGGAGCGATTTTACTGCTTAAGTTTTACAGTGTGCCACACTAATTCAAATCTAACAATCTAAAATATTAAGAAGGCTTTGGAAAGAGTTCGTGAACCACATTTGTAATTACGATTTAGCTTGGCCTTATATGAAGGTAACGGTACTGAACATTATGTTGAGAACAAAGGTGGCCTCTCAGCCATCCGTCGCATCCGTCAGTCANTTCAAATCTAACAATCTAAAATATTAAGAAGGCTTTGGAAAGAGTTCGTGAACCACATTTGTAATTACGATTTAGCTTGGCCTTATATGAAGGTAACGGTACTGAACATTATGTTGAGAACAAAGGTGGCCTCTCAGCCATCCGTCGCATCCGTCAGTCGCCCGTCCGTCCGGTGGTCACGTGATTTTCAACCAATCGCAGGGCTACATTTTTTTTAATCCGTCAATCCGTCTAATATTTCTCCAACTTTAATTTTCGACGGACGGACGGGCCACTGCCTTCTGACGACATTCTGTATACGCGAATACGCACTTTGAAATAAAATACAAGGCGGTGGATATGTGTTTATTTATCTTTGGTGGTAAATTTAGGAATTTTAAATGTAAACAATAATTCAGCATAAATCCTTATTACGTAAAAAAATTATTTCCCCCAAATGTTTCTNTAGGAATTTTAAATGTAAACAATAATTCAGCATAAATCCTTATTACGTAAAAAAATTATTTCCCCCAAATGTTTCTCTCTTGAAAATCTATTTCCAACCAAACTATACCTCCAACTAAAGAAAGATCGCGATGTTAAATTGTCATACTGAAATGTTGCCGTACAGAAGTTTTGACGAACGACAGATTGTTGTGAATCGCTTTCAAACGACGGATGAGAAAACAGACGGATGAATGACTGATGGACGGGCGACTGACGGGTGCGACGGATGGTTGTGAGTCCAGCTTAAATGTGCTGACGTTGGTAGTGGTGGTAATTACTTCTGTCAGTCGTGTTATTGTGAAGTGTACTTCAACGCGAGATATGGTCCATGGCCATTATCGCCAAGGTGCCGCCTCAGGATCATGGGTAAAGGAAATGACGATCATACCGGCAACCACAGCACGAGTCGGCGTCCAAGCACCTCTCTCCCAGCACCCTGTAGCCAAGGGGTCATCACTCAGCATGACCTTGATACGAAAAACACGATACTTAACTAAGGAACGAAAAATAAGGTGGACTTATTTTTGTCTTGTGCACATAAGCGTTGTCCCAACAACGATTAACGCCAGCAAAACAGCAGCCTTAAGATCACGTGACAGAGAAGTGACGTCACCGTTTATTTATGTAAGTTTTGTTTTAAAAAGAAAGGTGTTTTTAATTTAAAAAAATGCACTTTAAATGACTTTAACTGCTCAGATGAAGTGAACTTCAATTTATGGTTTTCGGTACATCAAATAATAAAAATCTTGGAACTTTGCTGTATTTCAGCTGATGGAGCGCTTGTTTCGTTATCATAACGAACATCTCATAACGTACAAGCATTCTTAGAAGACACTTGCAAGTAAATATCACTTCACCAGTAGTTTCCGTAAGTCTCTCAGCAACGTGATATTACGTCAGCAGTACTCAAAATGTAAATTACTGAAATGAATAGGATGGATTGTATATCATTCTACGTAGAAAAGAACATTTTATTGGGGGGCTTTCAAGTCGGCGTTATATTGGCAGAGAGCCAGGTAGTAATGAACCTTGTACAGTTTAGGAAGCGTGTCCGGTGTTGAGTGAATGAATACGATGGTTGTAAATGGAAATACCGAGACAAAAATAACTGCTGGTCACGCAGTCGACAAATAATTCGACTTACTGCTAGCCTGCCTTAATTTCTAGTAAATCTTCACCGCACTCAAAAGCATTAAAGAAAGCGTTGTGTACCGCGAGTGCAGGCCACGTGTGTTCGACGGTCCTAGAGGCAGAGAAGTGGTTCGGTGTTGGGGCTGAGAACTGGCACTCTCTACCCCTCACAGGGCCGCAGTGGCCGAGCGGTTAGACTGCTCGCCTCCCACCAAGGATAAGCGGGTTCACTCCCCGGCACTGTCACTTCCGGATTTTCGCGAGTGGGAATCGTGTCGGACGATGCCGCTGGACGGGGCGGGTTTTCTCGGGGTTCTCCCGCCTCCCCTGGCCTTGCATTCCGGTGCTGCTCCATTCTCACTTCATTTCACCCTCACCGGCTCTCAAGACGTCGTTGTTAATAGCCACCCGTATCTCTGAACTTGTGGCTGTTGGTGGGCCACCGAGGCGCACAACTGGAGCGACGGGGCGACGCGAAGACGCGTGCTGGGCCACCGCCGCCGCCGCCGCGCAGCGCAGCGCTGCACTTGCAGCGTCACGCTGAGATCTCAATCGCCGGCCGGCGCGCCGCATCCAGCCGGTGGTCCCCGCGCGCAGAGCGCTGATTAATTACCCGCCGGCCATTACGTAATTAGTTACCCGCGGGGCCGCGTCCCGTACGATAATTAACACCTCGGCCGCGCCGCCGCGCCACTGGCCGGCCCCATCTCCCGAGTCTCCGCCGCTGTTCGCGTGCAGATTAGACGCGCGTAAATCCTCCCCTCCACCACCCTCCTCTCCCACCTTATTTATTACCCAGGGAAATTCCTCCAAAACAGATGGCCGCGTGTTTTGATGTTTCTTAATCCCCGGCCGCCTTCCGTTGATTTATACGCACGCCCGCGCCGCCTATTTATCCCCCTGCTATATTCAACCTCTAAAATGAAAGACGACCGCGCGGCCCCTTCGTTGCTTTCATTTCCTTAGCTATTACAATCAAAAACTTATTAAAACTTTTACATCTCTCGGTTTACGACCGGCGTAAACTTTACGGTTCCTCCGCGTCCTCGCGTCCGTCAGGAAAAATTATTTGCCACCCGGGCAGATTTAAGGTGGTCGTCACGCCGTGGAAGTATAGGCATTTCCGTGCGTTGATGTTGATTTATATTATTTACTAGGCATTCTTAAAACGCAAATAAAACGCCGGTTGTTGAGCGTTTTTAAAACCTGGCGAAAGCATTCATGAACTAATAAACGGTGTCAATCACATGGAGCGGCCAGCCACATTCACTTAAATATCTCTGCATTGAATAAGAGCTATAGCATATTCAGGATTTCTTTACACTTTTTAAAACAAACCTTTGAAAAATCACACCACGTATTATGTGTTTGGTTGTTTCCTAAATACATAACGTTTCACAAGCGTTTTATACTCCCATTAAATATAAAAGTAACTAATTTTAAGTGAAATTTAACTTTTTAAATTATAGAATGTCATTTATAATTAACGTGAATGAAAACAGCTAGAAAATATTAATGTTGGTAATGCCTATTAAAAAATAGTTCCTTTGCAAAATATTATTACACTGAGTGAGCACTAATGCGGTGGTAATTTGGGGTAATTTTCTGGACGTAGTTAAACTTTGTCTGCATGAGGCGGAGGAATATCCTGGAAGTAGACCTCAAGAAGGGCTTCAGAAAAATTGTAAGTAACCGTGAATGGACTGTTGGACTGTAGAGTTTTTATTAAAAGCGTGTTACTACTCACAACTCTTCGGAAAAACAACTAAACCTGTACGAGTAATTATTTTTAGCTTTTTCATTTGTAACGAAGTGAAAAAAAAGAGGGGGGGNGGTGGGGGACAATTTAAAATATTCTGATTTCAGCGGACATATGAGGAAACTTTGAGAGGGACATTACGTAACTAAATTTGTTTGATATTGTAGAAGACGGTTTTTGTGTAGACTAGGGGCGAATCATACAAGAGATCAAGGGGAGGGAGCCCTCCACTCTATGTTTCAGCGTAGCGAAACTGTAGACCTAATAATATCGCGTTTTGTAAATGTTGTATTCCAAGGACTTCCATGAAGTCTATTTAGAGAAACTTCTATGTGTTGTGGAACAGATTACATTAATAGATGGGAAATGTTTTGTTTGTTTCACTTCGCTCTGTTAAATACCCCCGATAATAATAAAAATTATAAATCTTTTGTTAAAAAATAAAAAGTTAACGTTTGCTGCTATGTTTCTTCAGTTTAAACAATCAACGTACGTATATACATTGCTTATTTTTTTACTCCAGTAATAGTATTATGCCTTTAAATATTTACGGCATTTATTTTAACACCACATACTATAGAGAATAGAAAAATAATAATTCCGACATTGAAGTACTCCTCTCAAGGCGACAGAAATTCATTTCCAATTCATTAGTAGGTTATTCCATATTGAAACTCTCTCCATGGGTACGTATATGATATTTAACTGCAGTTTCATAGAAATACGATTAATATTTATGCATATACCACGGGCATTAAAGTCCAAAAAGATTCAAAAGTACTTGTGTGGAATGTAAAGGGGAATTCCTGAGCAGGGGACAGAGGAAGGTCCCGGAGTTAAAAGGTTATTCCGACAATAAACAAAAAAGAAATTTTTTAGATACAATAATGAGCAACATGCGTGACTGCAAGAACCGTAGTGTGTTGTCGGCCTCTCTTTACCATTAACCATTCTCATGGACTCAGTTTCATCTATTATTTCAAATCTACTCGTGCTCTTCATAACCCATTCAGACTTAGTGTATATGATTGTGTACATTACGCATTTGTAGATGATTTTTGGTCTGTACTGTACACTGCCAAGCTCAACGACCAACGATCTTGCCTGTGGGTAAATGATTCGCCAACCGTCTTACTGGCGTAGGTCATAATTGGTTAATTCAACTGTAGCCTAACATACAGTCTGTATCTCATTGGCTGTGGCAGCGAAATGAGTGCTGTGGCGACTTAAGCACAGCACGCATTATAACATTATTTTGTTTGCAACACCTGAAACTGTAAGTTCAAGTGCGTCTGAAAGGGTTTAAGACCTCGAAACGTCTGGTCTGTCCTCGTTGCACAACGTGAGATATTCTTTCTGCACAACATTCAAACGCAAGTTTATGATCTGAAGTCTTTCCGACTCCACGTGTTTACGAGTGAGCAAATAAACAAATGGAAAGTTGTGAGGCCGTATGCCAGTCTAGCGTAATCCGTGCACATGTTACATCATTAACAAAAGTCAGTGGTATAACTGCGAATCTAACCTGCGACCGCCTATTTGGGATAACGGTAATCTCCAGGACTAAGCAAAATTCTATATAAAAATTCGTACAATTAGCTTTCTTATTGTTTAGCTCTCTATGATATTTTCTACACAAGTTTTTACATGTCATCCAAGAGGGGCAATTACGATTAAACAGAGAGTTATATAAACCCGGTAACACAGAATGTTTCAGAAATTTGGGGTTGAGTAAAGATTGGGTTACTCACTTCTCGAGAAGTAAAATAGCTATGTCAACATTCATTCTGAAATGTTAAGCCTGAAGGACATCTAAAATTGTGGGGTAGACGTTTCATGAATTTTCGTTACTACAAATAATGACCTAAAAATTTCAATTTTATGGGATGTTGCACAAATAAATACAATAGGTATTTATAAAAAAATAATTTTTACTACACAAGAAATGCCTTATCTTTGTTCCAATTTCTTGCATATATAGTGAAAACATTTTAAAAATTTCTTACCACTAACAAGTCTGGTTTTTATGAATACAGCAAACACTACACAAATAAAAAACACTCAAGCTCAATGGTTTCAAAACATTCTTGTGTAGTTCTTGTACAATATCCTGTATATTAGTAGTTAATCAAGTACTGCACATTTACGTTAACAAGAAAACTGTAATTACTTAAAACAAAGGCACTCTGTGGTTTTAATTGCGATAGGCTTAGAATACATATATTTTTATTCCATTAATACAAAATTCATTAACAGAAACCGCATGCATATAAAAAATATTTATCACTGTAATGTAAACAAACTATTCGGCCACAAATTAATAGGTTTCATAACACAACATTGTCAAAAATAGTGGACACAGGAATGCTTTATCAATCACACTTGTAACAATTATCAATTAGGATGGCATTTTGTTACACCAGACTTATATCTTTCAGGGGAAGTGATATCTGACAATTTTACCAGTTATCTGTGAAAAAAGGTAATGCTTACAGAAGTTATGTTAAAGTTAAAATGTAGCAGCAATAGGCTCAAAAAAAAAAGAAAATTAATAAACTTACTTTGAACAACAAAAACAACTTGAAGTAAGATTACGTTACACACGAAAAAGGATGTGAAATAAATTTTCATTCCCCAAACACTACGGAGCAAAACAAAGTTACTTTACACGAGAAGCAAGAAATAAAACAAAATTACATTACACAAGAATCGGGAAGTGAAATAAGATCACATCACACAAGAATTGGGAAGTGAAATAAAGTTCAGTGACACACAAACTGAGAAGTGAAATAATATTAAACTGCAAAATTTGGATATAGTACCCCACTCAAATTAATATCCAGCGTAGAAAAGATGACCTAATTAAGTGGTACCAAAACATTCATGCAACAAACATGCCAATTTCTTGACTTTTGATACAAAAACTCTAATAGCCTAGCAAAATGCCAACTTGGCTGCTTACAATTTTTAAGTATGTATCTATAAAAAACTAGTGCTTATTTAATGCAATTTTTAATAAAAATAACAACATATTTTTTTTACAAACTAGTGACATTTCAGGTAATGTGCAGGTTAAATAGGGAAATCCATATAGCAATTTCAACTCATCTGCCAGCAAGTAAAATTTTCTACAATTTTTTATTTGGAATGTTTAATACAAACCTCGTTATTGCAATGTGCCGAAATTATGGTCGCTTCAGATTTTCATTGAGATTTTACAGTACTATGTGAATCTGCGTACTATAAGTCCTATACTAATTGATTACAGATTACTGCCCTTAAATATAACTGTCCTACTAATTTATTCTCATAAAACTGCTAAAATAGAGAAAATGCGAAACGAATAACACATATACATAATAAAAAGGAAATCAGACATCAATATCCAATGTCAAAAACTAACGTAAGATTTTATTTCATTGTTTTTCATAGATATGTATGTTTTTATTTTTTAGGGGTAGTGTATAACAAAATACAGCGCAATTTCAGAAGCATTTGCATTAATGATATGTTATATTATGGCTGTTTTATATGATTTGACTGTTAGTTAATGTGAAAACTCAAACATACTTACTTTCTTGATATTTTTATTTTCCCTTTATTTGTTATTATTTCCAAGTCCCGTTTGGTTGCAATTAAGTGTAACCACATATTACCCCACAGAATTGTATTGTACCAGCTTTTCATGTCAAAAGTAAAACATGAATCATTATAGATGTCATCATGCAAAATGAGTTCGTATAACTTCCCAATAACTTAAAATAATTACAGTGTCTGATGCACAGCAAATGCTTGACACTGCAAGATGGCAGTAACAGTTAATTGATACTGTCATACCAAAGGCTAGTACTATTTTGGCTGTGTACCATTACAATATGTTCATGATGTGTTTCATGTCGCTATGTCTATGGAAACACTATCTCACAACGTTAACAAATGTGTTGGAAGAATTATTTGTTGTGATATAAATGTAAGTTCCTTTTGCATAATGGATAAAAAAATTCACAAAAGTTGAATTAATACGTGGGAACTTAATTTTACGGTGCAAAAACTACCTATTCCTCTCAGTGCACTTTACACTAGATAAAGCATTGTTTATAAACTTGTTTGTGCCAAGTGTTTAGCAAATAAATGAACTCTACGATTTTTTTCAGTTATTTTAAGGAGTAAGACTTACATGTAATTTTTTTTGTACCACACTATCACTGTAACTCTGTGAACACGGCACGACAGTGTTTTTGCGTGTCTTTTTCCGACCACTCAATATTTGTATAGTAATATTGACAGTGTGTTCAGTTGATCAAAAACGTAGAAGCTTTCATTTTCAAAGCCACGGGAATGTTCAAGAAGTTATTTTTGGCAATGTAAACTGATTTTGCGACGAAAAAATGACAAAGTTGGCAGTGTGTAATCATTACATTGGAGTAAAAGGTATTTATCTGTATTATATCTACATTATTTCCACAATATCAACAACTTTTTGGTAATAATTGTCTATTTAAAAATAATAGATACGTTAGCCATGAATCTACCCATGAACATGCGTTTAGTGCCAGGAATAATTCTCATTTAGGAGTGAAAACTTAAATGTTGTTTGTGTTTGCTAAGACAACAACAAGATTTATGAACATAGCTTTATATGTTATCAGCGCATATGTGAAGTATATGAGATAATGTTGTATAACACATGCAAATTCGTAGAACTAACTGTTTGTAAGAGTTTTCATGATGAAAAATGCTCAGTATTGTGGTTTTTAAATTATTTAAATGAGAGATTTCATTGTCTTTGTGAATATGAAAGTTATTGCAAAATTTCGTGAAAAAATATCACTTCGCCACATTTCACAGTATTTTGCTGTTTGCAAACGTTTCTAGGCCGTACGTATAGGTACTGTGATATTGGTTAAATTAAAGGTAATTCTCAACAGAACAGACTTAAATCTTTGCAATACATTTTATTGCCATTTATCTGCCTTGAATCAGGGTTTCGCTTCATATGATCATTAAAAAGAAACGCATTTCAGTTTTAAACCAGTTCCTGCAAAAAATGTATTGCAAGTGAACACTATACAACTGCATACATAACAGAATTTTATCAATAATTTTCTAGTAAGACACAATTTAATGAGACATTTTAAAAACAAATAAACCTTACAAATACAAAAAAAAAAAAATCTAACATTTAAAGCATGCTATACATCTTTCAACTACTGAATGTACACTCAGTTAAAACCAAAGAAATTTAATATTGCTCATAATCTTCATGTTGTCAGTACATCAAGTGTCATCTTTTTTTGAACAAAACAAATGAAAAATAATTGCACACCAGTCTTCGTGTTACCGGTACATCAAATATTATCTCAGCTGTCTCCAAACATTTCTAAGAAATCTGTTAAATCTCTTATTGTGTCAATCACACGTTTGCTGCAATTCAATATACTATTTTTGCCAGTCTTTGAACCAGTCGGTGGGTTGATCTTCATGATGAGCCTGGAACAAGGATACAGATATAAATGAACCAAACAATTATAAATTCAACAATCACACAGAACCAAATTAGCCACTAATTGAGCTGCAAAAAACATGAAAAGCTGAGAGCTAATCTGCAAACTATGATGATAGCATCAGCCATGAACTAGTATGATGAAATAGGAAAAAATGTGGCATAGCTGAAATCATGTAATGTAGTTCACGTTGGCCAACTGACTCTTTACTCTCTCTCTCTCTCTTTCTCTCTCTCTCTCTTTCTCTCTCTCTCTCTCTTTCTCTCTCTCTCTTTATCTNAGCATCAGCCATGAACTAGTATGATGAAATAGGAAAAAATGTGGCATAGCTGAAATCATGTAATGTAGTTCACTTTGGCCAACTGACTCTTTACTCTCTCTCTCTCTATTTCTCTCTCTCTCTCTCTTTCTCTCTCTCTCTCTCTTTCTCTCTCTCTCTTTATCTCTCTCTCTCTCTCTAATACACTCTTTTCAATTCCCAATGAGTCTATATTAGCAGCCACTTTAGATACTAGAACCAACACTAGCAATTTTTTAAAGATTGGTTCTAAAGTACTCCTTAATTTTTTTAATGCGTAAATTCTAATTTAATAGTAATAACCTAACCTCACAAATACATTCCATAATTTTATCATTGTTTAAGAAAATTGAGCACCATTGAAATATTTATTTACGTATGGGTACATCGTTATTATTACTAACTCAGTTCCATAATAAACTAGCCAGTGTTGTTTGGTAACAAATTACAAAAAAATTATTTAAAATAAAAAAAACCTTTTTGACATTATTCGGCTACAAGCAATGTGGTCAGTCAAAATCAATCCTGTCTGTTAAAAATGTTTTCACAGAATAAACATTCAAGAAAGGTAAAACTTTCTCGGTTTCTTCTACTTAAAACATTACCTAAGAGTTAAAAAATAATCTTCAATTTTCGTCCCAAAATGAACTTCCAAGCAAAATTCAATGCAGAAAAAAATTCAAAAATTAATTTCAAATTTAATGTGCAAAATTTTTTCATGGGAAAAAAAAAGATTTAATTCAGTAAGAGTACTGCAGAACCTCCTTTTCCTTCCCTACCTCTAGGCTTCATATTTGTTAAGTTCCATCTTATCCTATTTCTAATCTATGTGAATATTGTGTAAATATAGATAGATGCTGGTTTATTTACGTGATTAGGAAAGTGATAGTTTCTTTTTTTTATACTTAAAAGACAGCACTATTCCAATATCCTCATCAATACCTCCGATATCGACAGTAATATCATGTGACTCAACAGAATGCTGAATATCAGCTGATGACCAATACTAGGTGTTGGTACCAGAGCAGCCCTCATATAAAAATACATAAAACCTAAATAATGGCATAAATTTACGTTGTTAACGATGACTATTGACAAGGAAACATAACTCGTCAAATTTTAAAAATGTAAGTTAACTAATTACCTCACAGCTTAAAAATTATATATCAATATACAAGGGATTGGACGATTCAAAAATTTTCGATTTTGATACCCGATTATTGATTTCTTGAAAAATACTTTGATTCTCAATACCTGATTATCATAAAATAAATAATTAAAACCTGCTTCTGATTAATTTATCTTGTAAAACTATTATCATGCACACTGGTATAATCCACAGTTTCCAAGAATGACATGTATGCTAATGAAACACAAGTTAGTTTATAAAACTTTAAATGAAGATTAGTAAGATGTACACTTCTCAATTGATAAGAAAGCCTTATTTTTTAAATAAATCTTTGCATGTGTTTAGAATAATTATTGCATATCAACTTTAATCAATGGAAACTGGTATGCTGCTTAAGCTAGAGGTCACATATTAAAAAGAGAAGCACTGGCCGTTAAAATGGAGGCTACTGTACAGCTTCCTCCACACATAAATGTTAGTTTGCAACAACTAGGACATCTGTACCACTTCTTAAAAAAATTAGTCGTGCTTAATTTTTGTATGCATTCCTTTAACCAACTCGAATTTTAAAAAAATGCACACTTGGTTAGAAAATTTATAAATCACCAGTTTCTCTTTGCTTCAGAAGCATAGTTCTGGTGACTCAGTAGGTTTGGTAAGTACTTGTCAAAGAGTTTTTTAGGTTTAAATTCAGTTTAGGCTGGTAAGAGGTTTTTTTTTTAAAGATACGTAACATAAAACTGCTAACTATGAGTAGCACTTAAGTTAACTGGAATCCCATTTTTACAATCCACGACTTTTGGCTGTATTTTGATTTAAAACTAGAGTATTTCCTTTGGTTCCATATAATATTTCTAGAGCAAAAATTTCCTTTTTATACCATCCTGTATTTTGCAACATTTTTCCTACATATTCCATAGCAGAGCATGATAAGAATGCTTAAACACAGTAAAATGCTCTAATTATACATTTCATAACACTTCACTGAAAAATCATAAAAATCAGCCTAACATTTCACACAACTGAAAAAAAAAACTGAAACATAAGGCACTATACGGAAATACTGAATACCATTTTTATACGCGTGAAATTTGTTGGTACCTGTCTTCCAACCAATTTTTATCATGTATACCTACTGTTATTGTAAATAAATGGTTACATTATTAAAATTATTTATAAAGTTTTTAAACAAATCTTGTAGAGATTCAACATGTGGATATTTATGTAGTGTAATTATTTAACCAAAGTATATGTACAGATTTAGTAGAAACTAAGAAATTTAGAATCTGAGAATGAGTGTTGAAGAGTAGCCCATCTGGTTATTTCCATTATTACCTAGGATTATAAAATTGCCACACTCCCCAACTTAAAAGCAAACTACCAAATTGGTTATTTTGAAAACACTGCAAAAATCACGTATCCATAACTTGACTTATTTTATTATTTTTTGCAATACTCTAAATACTGTTTATGCACTGTGTTAAATGTTTGACAACTGTTTGCATGATTTAACACTAAAAAACAAAGACAGATCTTCACCATTTGTTATAGCAGCTAGAGAGAAACACATTTTTTGCTAAACGTAAGCTGCAAAGAAAATGTCACTCACACAACCTTCAAATTTGTAACAGTCATGCATAAAGTACGAGTGTAGATTGAAAAGTCATATCAGGTAGCTAGAATCATAAAATGTAATATTTTGTTGTTTTTAATTTTAAGTTTAGATATTTTTAAGGTAACACTATTAATATTATAGTTTTCAGGCATAGTTTAGGTTTTAAAGCATTGATTTTATGCATAAGTGATTGATTAAGCTATATTTTAGAAGTTAAAAATAACTTATTTGCAATATAATTTCATGATGGTATTATTATGTTCCAAAACAAGTGAAAAAAAAAGCATTCAAAGTGAATTACATAAAGAACTTATCAATTACACTTTACACAACTGTATCTAAAATAGTTTCAAAATGTAACAATTACATACCATTACATACAGTTTCTTTCGAACATAATAACAATTGGTATGATTAATTTGGGCATTATGTGCTGCTTGCTATCATGAAACAATGTAACCACTATTTACAGCTACCAGCTATTTCATCCATAAAACACCTTCCCACCTGGAACTAGTGTGTGTTTCCTGAGGTTACCAAACAACTCAGATGAAGCTCAACAATGACATGCCTATTAAAAATCGCACTGCATTTACAAACGATCTCCGAACTGGTGTATTCCTTTTCCTAGCAGAATATAAAATTTCACTTCAGAAAACTAACCCGATGGGAAACCAATACATTAAAAATACTTTAGAATGGGTATAAAGAACTAGCTATACTTACATCAAATAGTTAGGGAACGCAGACACTGCAATATCCATATAATTATATCAAATCACCATGATTGGATAATTTAGTTCGGTACGAAATAAATAAGTATTAATTTAGGTACCGTATCTGGTTCACTTTTGACGACAGAATTAAACAAATACATGTTTCTATGATTTTTATTACATAACCAAGAAGTGTATTTCACTCTCTCAAACACAATACCGGCCTGCTTTATACACGATTATATCGTAAAGAGTAGACTACAACGTTTATCATAAAGACTAAACTCCGGTACCTTATTCCTAACAATAATTTCACTTACCTTTAAACATCACGTCCGTTCAGTTTGTGAATACTATATTGAAACATCTTGTAAGCTCTTCTTGGCAGTGAAAATATATTACTTTACCACCTTCTGACGGTAAAAAAAAATTGTGCTTGCAGGTTATGTACATGTACACACTAGTCGGAATCTTGGATAATGGATTCGCAGGATAGCCAACACATGACAAAGAAATCGTTTTGCGCACAGATATTAAATAAATCCGCAATTATTATTATTCTCAACCGTTACAAAAGGAATAGTTTCTCTTTCGGCAATAAATTAATGGAGTTTTAATTTGTGGTTATTAATACATTATATAACAAGAGTAAATAAGATATTAGTTAGCATATTAGTTTGGATCACTTTTTCGGAACATTCCGTATTTTATATTTACTGGTCCAATTTCCGCATTTTTAATTACGGGCCAGATTTCCGTTATTTTACTGCCTGTTCCCGTAAATTTTTTTTATAATGTAACGGAAATTCTTAATAGCGCAGACAACCGAAAACTTCGCAGATTCATTTCAGAACGAGCTAGAATCCAAAAGCTCCTATATTTGTGTCAATTTTACTTTTGGTCCTGGCGTCATTTGACACCTATTGGGCCCCATTGGGCAAATAATAAACACACACTAAAATGCAGGTCCGACCACTGTCTTATCCTGTGGAAACAAGCTACCAGTGAACAACTTATATCTGTATGGCTGTACAAGAGCCTGGGAAATTTTACCCACCGTTCATTGAACTCGCGAATGTCACAGGTGTCTAGTTTTAATAATTTTCTTTTCCTAGTATGCGCATAGGTCGACTTATGTCTAATGGGTGAAAAATTGGCTACGTCCATTTTACGAAACTGCTCCCGCATTCACCTGAAATTCGGATGGGAACGACTTTTGGAAAAAGGTTTCCAGTGCAGCCTATAATTCATGACCAATCACCATTGATTCAGACGCGCTACCCACCCACCCTCTCCGTCACTGAAAAAAATCGGATAAAAAGTTTCTAATGATTGGCTAGTTATGGGTGAAACAACAGTGGTTGCCAGAGGCGAATAAATTATAACTCATTAGGAAACCAATCGAATAACAATTTTATCAGTAAATTTTGAATACTGAATAATTATTTGGAGTTAAACGATTTCACTTGGAGCAGTTTTCACATATATAAATTTTCATTTATTTCCTTCTTAGAGTTGGGTTAATAAACTGGATGACAATTCCGCGCTCGTTATAGATTCCGCAATTAATTCTAATACCAGACTAGTCATCCGTTCTATTTCGTTCATTACTGTGGTTCCTTCCGCTGCCTGTTTTGAGTCATTTTCCCGGTTCTTGAATTTCCCATAATACCTGTGTTCTCATAATTTCATGAACCCACCATTCCAGTGCGGTTTAAGATAGAGGAAGATAGAGAAAAGACCCAGCGTCAGGCGAAATTGCGGTGAGATGAAAGTTTAAGGTAACTGAAAGTTACTGTTTTATGTGTTGGCTAGACTGCAATATTCTACGTTCACACTTGCAGCCTCCCTTTGGCTATTGGCCGTCTGTCTTTGTGCGAATACCGTCTGTTACATGTGTGAGTCAAACAGAGTTAAGTTTTTACGATACTGGCCATCCATTATTGCCGGGCTGATATATAAAACACATGACAATTCAAAGGATTCAATGACGAAAGTGGCTCTGAAATAAAGTGTTTTGGAACACAACTTTTCCTGAAATCTTTTCGCGAAAAACAGGTGTCCCTGCTCAACTTACTTCCTCTAAAAGGTCGCAAACCATTTTTAATGAAGTTCTTTAAAGCTCAGATGGTGTGTAGGCCTTTACGTCTGGTGTACAGCAATATCATTACAGATTGCATGAGAAAAGTATGCAACGGTAGTGAGAATTAAAAATACACATGTACCTTACCCAGGACTCAAAGCCAGAAACCCTCGTACCATAAGCTAGAGTGGAATAAACTGCTGTATTGTGATATGATTCGCAGCATCAACTTCGCATATAATGAGTAGAGACACGGAAATTTCGCGAATTCGTTTGAGGATAAGCTAGACTTAAAACTAGGTACATTTTACTTCCTTCTTCAATTGGATCGAAATTTGTTAGCCACGCCCTGGACGAATTAGAGCCAATAACTAACTTGTAAGAAAACCGCTACCGAATCCCATGCTACGTGGCCTTGGGTAAAATTGGAGCATCAGCCAATGAACAACTAACTGAGGCTCGAGTACACAAAGAATCGTGCAGTCTGGCGTGTTGCCAAATGAAAATGTGAAATTTCCCAGGTCTCTTATAGTCAGTATAATGTTTTGAAGGATAGTGTAAACTAACCTGAAATATTTACAAGGTCGTCATTTTGAAAATAATTCGCTGACGCCCTTAAAACCTGTAAGTTTACATGGCCTACTGTAGCGCTACTTGTGTGAAAAATTTGGTGAGAATATGTTGATTGGTCCTGGAGATATGGCATAAACCCTCAAATTTTTTCAAATGTCGATCGTCTTAAATGTAGGACAAAAAGGTGAAAATTGTTAAAGGTATGGCCAGTATACAAAGTTAAGTTATAATCGGTAACAGAGTTCCATAGATTACCTTACTAAGCTAAAATGTTTATATCATACAGTCGCTATTCTGAAAATAAGTAAATTAATGTAGACTACCATTGTCTAATTTTTCCGCCAAACTTGGTACAAATCGAGTAATTTTTTCCCTAAATTTGGTAGGAATGGATCTGTTGTTTCCCGCGATATAACAATTTTACTGTACATGTGCTGCTATCTTAAAAAATAGCGGGCAAAATAGGCTCAATGCTGATATAGTTGGTAGTTTTTTTATATATAGCCAGCATAAAAAGTTAAGTAGGAATTTATTACACGGGTTCGACGATATCGCGTGAAAAGCTAAAATGGCTATTTGGCCGCCATATTGAAAATAAATGTTTAACCCACTTAAAACATACCAGTTTACATTACCTGCTGCAGACAACTTGTTTACCAAATTTTATAGGAATCGGTAAATTGTTTCCTGATATATAAAATCTTTATTTCTTCATGTGGCTCTTTCTTACCAAATTAGGGACAAAAGTGGCTATTTGTTGGCATACATTACGTTTGTAGTATACATTCTTAGAATATAAAATTTGGTCGAAATTGGCCGAGCGGTATGGTAGATATACAAAATTAAACCTACAACAATTGTATGGTCGCCTTTTTTAAAATAAGTGCATTATAAAACTAAGCCGCATATGTTAACATAATCTACCATAGTATTACTTACATGCCAAATTTGACGAGAACCGGTTGGGTAGTTTTAAAGGGTTTTTATGTAAAAGCTTTATTTTCATTCTTCCAAAATGACATACCAAAAAAAATATCTACTTCTACAATAATTGCCCTCATGATGGACTGTCAAAGTACATAATTTGGTTTAAATCGGTTAAATGGTTCCTGAGATATGGCATAACATTATGCAATTTCTAATGAATGCCATTATGAAAGTAAGCACCCGACGTGACCGAAAACTATAAGATCTGGATTTTCTTACTAAGTATTATATTTGTAGCGAGTTTGATTAAATTCGGTTAACGCTGTAAAAAATGTTTAAGGGGGGGGGGGCTCATGCACACAGACATACACACACACAGGCACAGACAGGAAATTGATATCATAAGTCTTTCTTTCCTCCAGAAAGTAGGATAAAATGTTTTGGTTACCTGTCAAGCCTTTCTACACATCCGTATTTTCGGCTGTAACAGAACGAAATCATGTGGGCTGTTTGTGTAATATGTTTTAGCTAATGCGAGCATCTGTGATCGGAAGAGGCACGGAGGGCAGAGGGGAATACTTGGCTACTGGAGTTCTGCGTCTCACATTTTTGAGACACTAAAACACTGCGTGCACCCTAAAATAAAAATTTATAAATTTCTATTCTCTTTCTAGGGAACTCTAGGCATCTAGATTTTTTTTTACGACGATACGCTACTGCTTGATTATACGTCTACACTTTTTAATACTTGAAATAAGGTCATGTTCCGTTACTTTCATTATTGTAGTGCGCATACTTCACCTTGTTGGTTGAAAATAAAAGTTGAATAGTGTACAGCATGTAAGGGAAATTCGCACACCATAACATTACCTACGTTCTTATTGAAAATTACGCTAATTCAACTTTTGCACGCCTGCACAAATTAAAGGAACCGTTAAGTTCTTCGAGCTTTTTAAGCTAACTTGTGGCGCGTTCCCGCCAGCAATTCGCGCTTACGTGACGTTTGCACACGAAGCATTCGGCCTTACAGACCAAACTCAGTAGATACGTGAGTAGATAGTATATGACTAACCTAGAGCACTTCTCAAATTGCGAAAAAATTTTACAAAATATCAAAAAACATAAAATTCTCAGAATAAAATATCAACAAACTGGAATATGACCCCGAAATCATCAGTAAATTACATAAAATATCAAAATTAAAATTAACAAAAAATTAAACTGATCAAAACAAAATTTAAAANAAATCATCAGTAAATTACATAAAATATCAAAATTAAAATTAACAAAAAATTAAACTGATCAAAACAAAATTTAAAAAAAAAGTTCATAAATACAAATTAAAAATTCCAATTTTTTTTAAATGTTTTATTTATTTGTAATAAATACGAAGAAAAACTACAAAACCAACATTCAATGTAGCACCACTCTTTGATAGAATATATGTTAGAGGCGAATCATTTAAATCAAAAATGTTATTTTAGAATGAGAAAAGATACTTTAAAAATTAGTAAAAAAAATTGTTTACTAACTTTTATCTAAATATAAAGGACAATTTTATAGCTCCAAACATAGGTCAATAAAGTTGGGTACTTAAAAGAATTAGCTAGGACTTTAAATTTAAAAGGTTATTGTAGAATAAGAAAATAGTATTTAAAATTATTTATTAGAACATATCATGAAAATCTACAAATCTATAGTAAAATATGACAATTGTATGGACCTAATGATTATGATTTTACAATTATAACTAGCCTAAGAGATAGAAATGTTACCAAATCATGAATATTGAAGTTCTGATAAAAATTTGAGTTTTCATAAGGATATAAGTTCTAATAATATTCCAAATTTTGATAAAAATTCAAATTTTAATGAATGTATAGGTTTTCATGAAGATTAAATGAAGTTTTGATGAAGATTCGATTTTTGATGGAGATGTAAGTTGTGATGAATAATGGTTTAGCATAAGATAGAGTGCAGGCTTTCGCGGCAATTGTCATTACACACAAAACTTCTGGGCTTGAGTCATGTCAAATGATTCTCTCGATGTTTCGGCAGTCATCGCAGCTGACATCTTCAGGTAGATGTGCCCGAACAAATGAGTCAGGTCCAAGATTCAGGACTTTATATACTATTGTCTCTGGGAGGCTGCTTCCTGATTGGCTGGGTTCATTGGTCAGTCACAGGCTGTCCTGCTCCTGATTTGCTGAGGTGATTGGCCTTTCCTGTTGTGTCTGCTTCCGCTTCCCTGGAATTACTGTGTTTCGAGTCACCCACAAAAAGAGTGGCTGAAATTTTATTTAATTTATAACCACCAACTTCCCTGTTAATGTTAGGGTGTTCTGATGTTTCTATTGCTTCGCTTATTGTCCTTTATAAATATTACATTGGAATATTAGCTATTGGGCTGTATTTGTCAAACTCGATGCTATGTTTTGTTTCCATGGAATATTCTGCTACAAATGACTTTTGTTTTTCATTCTTGTCTGCCGTGATATGTTCTGTCGCATGCAGGTTTAGGGATTAGGGAACGCCGTTGGCTCACATCCATCACCCCCTCACACCACCCCCGCCTCGCGCACTTCGCTAGGCGCCTTCTAGACGGCACGTGGTACCACAGGCAGGTGGAAAATTCCGGTACACGTGGAGCTGAAGCGTAGGCCTTCCCCTCCCACCACCCTTCATCTTCGTACGCCCCTACCTGCCGGGAGATCTGTTGAGAGTGCAGGGCTTTCTTGAGTCATCAGCAAATAATCCGGTGTTGTTCGCCTGAACGCAGTAAATACGCACCACGGAAGTATCGCTGACGACAGTAGGTATTATCTCCCCGCCAAACCTTCAGAAACGAGGACACATGTGTTGGGCGGCTTGTTAGGCGTCTTCCACTTCACCCCTCTCACCCCCTTCCCTCCCCTACAAGGCGCCACGTGCCGCCAATTCAGGACAAAGAAAGCATTTATAAAAACCCCTTTCCAAGAATAGGAGGGGGTCAGTAATATCGGGTACGTCAGGCAGTCATATCGGGGAAGTTGTTAGTTCATCTCCAATGCCGAGAGACGTCAGTTCGAGCAGAGAGTAAGTCAGTACAACAGTTACTAAGGCCGGGATATCGGAACCCGGCCACGTCCGTCAGCCGCATCATTAAGGGGTCAGTCATATCGGGACAGTTGATCATCACCGGGCCGCGGGGAGAGTTGCGGGAAGAAATCACGAGAAGACGTGAGTACGAGTCCGAACAGCAGTCCAGGGAGAAGCAGCACAGGGGGCCTGCATCCAAGGCCTACCACTTCGCTGGAACTCATCCCCAGATGACAGCCTACCCACACTCACCGATGAGTTAAGTATAAAATTCGTCGCCTAAAGAAGCCCCACTCAACCACGAATTCGCCCCGTGAATACGAGTAGCCAAAGTACTACAGTACCACACCTCTAAAGTTTTGATGTTGTGTATTTGTGAATATAGACACGAGACAATATATTCGTACTTCAAAATACAACTGTAATAGTCTACCTCATTACAATTCCCACAACCCCCACGCACTTTATAGTCGGTGCCTGGGGGACATTAACTCTGACCATATAAGCCACCATGTCTTCTACAGTGGCGGTACCTGCGTTGAGTTAATTTACTACCCAACGTGAGGCCTAGATGAGCCTGCAGTAATATACCTCAAGTTCAATTGACCACCTATCATGAGGCCCAGTATAACAGGAATAAACTCACGCGAGCTGTGTCAGTTCTTTCTTCTGGTTGTTACTTTCCTGCCGGTTTGACCTATGTAAGCTTTCCCAGATGGGCATGGAACTTGCATACACCTGCCTGCTCTTCGGATGGCGTTATATCTTTGATGAAATAAGCCTTGTTGATGGTTTCATGACATGGTGTATGCCATACTTTTTGAGTAGGCTGCTTACATAAGATCAATAAATGTAACTGATGGTAATTTGTTCATTCATAAATTTAAATTTAAATTTGAATCTAAAAACGAAAGATTATCAAATATTGCTAACCCAGTTACTCGAAATGATTCAGTAAATTTACATGATCACCAATGAAATCGAAAACAAACTATGAATTTAAGTGGAGTATTATTACAAGGAAAAAGTAATCAATATTTTAATTACATACTGGATTCAGTTATTTTTAATTTCAATTATATTGTACAGTTTTGAAGACTAACATTATATAATCATTCTAGTCTAAGAATAGTAATAATTTATAATATATAAATTTTTCAATATAATTTGTTGTAAATACAAGGATCAAATAAATTTTAATTTAGTAAATGGAATAACAGTCGAAAAAAGATTCGAAATAAGTATTTGTATGCCAATTGTTTTTAAACAAATATAAAAATTATATTTTAATAAATTAAGAACTTGGTTGAGTTGAGTTAAGAGATTTGAGAGGCTCTTAACAACGAGGTCTTGAGAGACTATGAGGATGAAATGATGTGAAAATGGAGCAGCGCCGGAATGCAAGGACAGGGAGAACGGGAGATCCCCGAGAAAACTCGCCCACCAGCGGTATCGTCTGGCTCGAATTCCACTTGCAAAAGTGCGGGAGTGGCCCAGCTAGGTATTGAACCTGGTTTGCCGTGGTGGGAGGCGAGCAGGCTAACCCCTCCGCCCCCGCGGCCCCTGGAGAACTTGGTGTTTGAAGTGTAAGAAAGTACTAAAAATAAATACATAGTACAGTAAATACTAGAAATAACAGAGTTGTTTAAATAAGTATTTGTTCTATAAGTGATTATAAAAATTTTGCATTTTAAAAACTGGAAAATATTTGTCCATTCGCGAGAATATATTTAACGAATTACATTAAGCAAAAAAAAATCCTAAAAAAAACATTATTTGACATATTTTGATTTAGTTGAAAATAAATTTGGAAATTTAACAAATATATAAAAAACAATTAGGGGGTATAAATATATTTTGTGTGATTATTGATGGTTTTATACTAAGTAAGGTTTTGCTATTCCAGTTAAAGATAAACCTAATGATAATTTGTAACAGCTTTGGAACAATTTTCAAAAAGGCGAAAAGCAAATAATTTACAAACCGATATTGGTAAAGAATTATGTGTTAAACATTTGAAGAATTAGTGGAATCATATGAAATAAATTATTATTTTATGTTCTTAGAACTTAACGCTAGCGCTTTTGAAAAATTTAATCAAACTTTAAATATATAAAACGAAAAAAATTGCTTTGAATGGAAATTATAAATGATTTGAAATTTTAAAATTTTTAATAGAAGAATAAAATAATACAAAACACTAAACTATTGATCTGAATCCAATAGAAGTAAATAAAAAAATTGTTTTAATATTAATTTTTTAAAATATTCACATATTGAAAATAATAAATATAAAGTTAGGGATATTGTTAGAATTAGTCAAATGAAAAGAATGTTTGCATAGATACAAAGGAATTTTAAAAATTGGGGATGTTTTAAATTATGAGCGTCAATGCTAGAATATACGGATAGTAAAAATAAAAGGAAAGTTTTATGAACTTGAAATTATGAGAACTAATCTTTCATATAAATATTTTAAATACTTATACAAACAAAGGATGATCAAATTTTTTCATAAAATGGTTGGCAAGGATTTGTTAATTCTCATAATTCATGGATTATTAAAAAAATATATACAAATACTTTATATAAAAATGGTAATATAATTAATAACTTATTAAAACTTACGTCCAATCAAAAATGGAAATTCAAAACATAAATATTTTATATTTTACAAAAATTTTATTTTTTCCTATGTTTTTCAGCATTAATTTTACGAGATATCACTATATTGATAAAACAAGAATATTTATCCCAACACGTTTACAATATTACTTTGAATTTATCATAATACATAGCACCTCCAACCAAATTATAATAAATATGTTTTAAATATGCATCTTCTTGTCGAAAAATATATAAAAATGAGTAATATCTCTCATTAATATATATATATATATATATATATATATGTATATCTTGGTTCTCTACAATTACATCATTGGAAATAACTAATTTTAATTATCACATTCAACTAAACAAATTATTCCATCAAAACTATTAAAAATAACACTTTTTTAAATTTTTAAATTAAATTTAACATACTTTATATTTTAAAGGACCATATATTAATTGATTTAAAGATTTTGAACATACATATAATTTATTAAAGTTCAACCAACCATTCTTGTAATGAAATTTGTCACAAAACAATTAATTCCATATTTCCCAGAACATTTTTTATTAACTTGTGGTAAATCATGTTTATCTATAATCTTTTGTATTATCACTAGTATCAAATTTATAATCACTTCTTTCATACACAAATATAAATATTCAATTACTTTTGAAATTTCTAAAAATGCTAATCCAACATAAATGGATTTATCATTTTCGAACTTTGTTTTATTCATATGAATAACTACTGAATTAGCACTAAAATAGTAACTTTATCATAACCAGGTTTAAAAATTAATTTTTCAATTTTTACTTAGAATTATATAATATCATTTTTTTTCCCCCTATATTTTCCATTGTTTCCCTGTAACCTGAATTACTCAACAATTTAAAAAATTCTTTCTAAATAGTTTATTTCCTTTGTTTTCATACATTTATTAAGATCAATATCCTTCAAACAAATGTAATTGTTTGAATTTTATAATTTCTGGAAAATTTTTTTATATTAGTCCATTTTCTATACATAATTTCAGTTTTCTGTCGTGTAAAACAAATTTTCCTTATTTTCTGAAGTTTTTACTAATGTTTCTTAATTCTGAATATATTAAAAATATTTATAATTACAATAAAAACTTTTAGGGTATATTTAATAAACTTCTGGAGTATAACCTTCTTCTGAAACGTTTTGGATGTTCTATAATTTTTTATTTTTTTTCTTCTTCATCATGCTCTCACCCGTTTCAAATCCTATATATGGCAATTATTCTGACATAATACACCCATATTAGTTATGGCATATAAGTACGTAAATAATTAAAAAAATTACTTTTATCATAATTTTGTTATATTTATTTGCCATAACATATATTTTCCAACATTAAGAAATTCCTGGACTGAAAGCTCTTCTTAAAATAAAATTATAAATTAATTATTCTATTAGATCTAATATAATTTTAGCCATTTTTAGGATTGAATACCAATATAAACTTCAAACTGTATAATACCATAATGTATCTGGCTTGTAAGTTTTTAAACAAACATATCTAAAATTTTCGAGTATAAGCTAAAATTAAATAACAATTTTTATTTTATAATTTTGTAAACTTTTCTAAGTTTTGATAATGAAAAATTTTAAACTATTATCATTATTATGAATTTTAATCTATTTATAAATGTTATTTACCTTTGAATAAATTCTATTTCTTTTAAGGTAATTGAGTTGTTTATATTTTTCTGGTGAATCCAAGCTAATAGCGATAAACACCTCTCTTTAGTAATAGATCTAACCGTTCATCTCTGAAGTATTTTAGCGTTTCTCTAAATTGTTCTTCTTAAAGATTTTTAGATAATTTATCAATACAAGTGCTTATCAATTGAAATGTTTCTTAAAATCTTATTTCTAAACCATGTTTATCGTTTTTCCTAAATAAAATATATTTTTCATCATTATTAGTTATTAAATCAATATTTTAAGCATTTTTTCCTTATTCTATGATAAACAAATGAATGTAATATCCTGATTAATTAAGAATATATTGGTATAAACCAGTGGTTACCAACCTGTGGTACGCGTACCCCTAGGAGTACGTGAGGGGCCTGTTGGGGGTACGCAAAAAATATCGGTAATGGCAGAAATCAATATTTTGAAACTTAAATATGCAGATGTGGTGGTCTGAGAATGTGAGTGCGTGCTTAGGTCAAAGGATGTTGAGAGAGACGACTGTCGAAGTCGAGTCGCATGAGTCATACAGTGATGAGACATCCGGGTTTTCCCCACCTACCTCAAAAACAAACCACCACTTCAGTGTCTCGTTTGATGTGAAGTGAGTAGGAAGTACTATCTGCCTTTGTACAGTTACGTTTTGCTATTATTTTTCGTACTGGTGTTTTGAGGACATAAACTAAAGCATAATGCTTGTTATTAATTTAGTGTTAATATGGATAAGTGGTTGAAAACCGAAACATTAAATACCCCTGCACCTAGCTTAGACCTTCAGACTGGTGTCTCATTTATAATCACAATCGGATGAGAGTGAATCAACTGATCAACACAGTGCTTCACTGATAAGAGATAAGATAAGCTCTGTTAAAAGATCTCGAAACACCAATGCTCCTCCACTCGCCAAAAAAAAAAAAATATCATGATAAATACTTGAGGTATGGGTTTTCATTCACGGGTGATAATGACTGTCAACCATTGTGCGTTATATGTGGAGAAATATTATCAAATGGAAGTATGAAACCATTTCTGTTAATGCATCATTTTGTTGCTACTAGGCAACCTGTGTTATACAGAGTGATGGCTGGTAGGTTACATAGTTAATTTTCTTTGTTGCAGACTAAGGGCACCTAAGGTTGTTGCGTAAGCGTTAAACAAATACTCGTATTCTCCGTTATTTTACACACCCGTATTTTATTTGCCTGAAGGTAACGTAGGTATTTACACACACTAGCGAGACTGAGCCCCCCTACATGTCGTAGACCTGAAGGGCTGGTGGGTGGAATGCTATGCGCTGGGGAAGGTTGTTTGAAGGGAGATGTATCTACTTATCTGTGACTGCGGTTTTTGGTGAGTTGTCTTCGTTGGTAGTGAGGCCTGGTAAGTTAGGTTGCTGTACTCAGCTGGCTTCTTCCTTCGGCTTCGACTGACTCTCTCGGAAATCCGGGATAGTTTCCCGGGGACTTTAAGTGTATAAGTTCTCGGTACTTCTACTTGGTTTGTCTCGGAAATTTACACATGAAGTTTCGGCTGTTCCTGGGTTCTCTCCCCGGTGACGTCACAATTGACTTACTGACTGACTGACTGCTTGCCTCGTCGCCATCCGACGCACGACTTCGTCTTCTCGGGGAATGGCGCCTCTCGGTATGGGGCTGCCACTCGTTTCCGGGAATTTACTCAAGTTCTCGGCACTGTACCCGTCACACGACTGCTTACTCCCGTTTGTCCTTCGCCTCCCATCTCGGCTGCACATATCTCGTCTCGTGGCTGTACCGCCGAACAACTTCCGTCACGGCTGGCTACAATTGACTTCGCTGGGATCCGAACCCGGCCTCGACTGCCTAACCCGACTGCCGACTCTCTGCGTGCGATATGTCTGCCTGACTGACTGAAGCTGGTCTGGCGCCTCTCGACGCCTCGGAACAACCATCTCTGAACAACTCCGAACAACTGACTGCGAACAACTGATCCCGAACAACTGATATCCTGCCTCGGCTGTCTCGTGAATTTTTCCCATGTCCCGCTATATTCAAATTAGCTGTCAGCAGTTTCTCGAGAGAGTAATCGGGAAATCCCCTGTGTACCTCGCGTGTTTTTTTGTGTAGGATTTTGTCTCTCGTCAGCTGCTTGTGTTCTCCGACCAGGGTGGAGGGAGGGTGCGGTAGGACGTCTCGGGGAATTCCTGTGAGCTGTATCTGCATTAGTTCTCGTCGAGGGCTCCCCTGATTCTTTGGCGAGGGCCGCATATCAGCTATTTCTCGGGCCTTACGCTGTTTCTCTCGACTTCGGTTCTTCCCCGCGTGCCCTTACACGTCGGGACTACCCCGAGGGTTTTCCTCTCAGGGTGTGAATACAGCGCAATGCCTATCCCATGTACCCGTCATGCGTAAATTTAAATACAAAACATCCAAATTACAAACAAAAAGACGTTAGTTTCTTCCAACGACTATCAAAAGGCCCTAAAGTGACTTAATTATGTCATCAACAATCAAAGACAATGATAATGCCGTCGAAGCTTCTTATAGAATCAGTTACCGTATTGCTAAAAGCGGTAAAAACCATAGAGTTGCTGAAAATTTAATTTCTCATTGCATTAAAGATGCTGTTGGATGCATATAGGATGAAGAAAATGTACGATAAATTAAAAAAATTCCCTTATCAAAAAATATAATTTCTGGAAGAATTGGGGATATGTCTGACGATATTGATTCTTCAGTTGTTCAAAAAATTAAACAAAGTCACTTCTTTTCGATTCAAGTGGATGAAAGCACTGATGTTTCCAATTTATCAATTTTGCTTGTCATTGCAAGATACCTGGATGGTAACGTGCTTGAAGAAAATCTGTTGCTATGCTACCCTCTTACTGGAAAATGTACAGCTGAAGACATATTTCATGTTATTCAGGGTTATTTCTATGAAAATGAAATAAATTCGGAAAATTGTTGTGGTGTTTGCGCGGATGGTGGCAAATCTATGTCAGGTTGTTACAAAGGCTTGCATGGTCACATCAAAGAAGTAGCTCCCCATGTTGCTTGGAGCCATTGCACCATTCATAGACAAAGTTTAGCTTCAAAACCTGTTCCTGGTCCACTGAAAGAAGTTCTCAATCAGTCCGTGAAAATTGTCAACTTTATTAAGAACAGCGCAACAAAATCAAGACTATTTAAATAGTTATGTGAAGAAATGGACAGCCTACATTTCACATTGCTTTTTCATACAGAACTAAGGTGGTTATCTCGAGGGAAAGTATTCACGCGATTGTTTGAATTGAGAAATGAAACCCAAGTTTTTATTAAAGAACACCCTTTTGAGTTGGGTTGCAAGTTTCTTGACTGCAATTGGCTTCAGCAGCTTGCATACTTAAGTGATATTTTTGCAGAAATAAATAAACTAAATTTAGCGTTACAAAATAGTTCGATTACAATCTTCAAAGTAACTGACAAAATTGAATCAATGATTCAGAAATTACACTTTTGGGAATCCTGTATCATCAAGGATCAGAGCTAAGCGTTCAACACTCTTCACAGTTTCCTAGCTTAGAACAATCTTAAACTGTCCAAAGAAGTGAAATCTGATATAGTCTCACACTTAAAAGGACTTCAAGTGTCGTTCAGGCACTACTTTCCTGAGCGAAGCTGTGAAGATAAGAGGATATAATGTCTTTTGATCAATATTTTTTGAGCAAGCTAACTAACTGTCAATCTCGGACAAAGAAGAACTGATAGAAATGTCAACAGATTCGTCTCTGCAATCCGAGTTCAAATATTAAAATCTCACTGAGTTCTGGGCATGTGTGAGGACATAATATAAAAGTCTCAGCTGTAAAGCCCTGAATTACTTGTTGCCTTTTACAAGCTCAGTACTTGTAGAAAGGGCTTTTTATTCGTATGCTTTCATCAAAAATAAACATAGAAACAAGCTTGAAGCAGCTCCTGATTTCAGGCTGTACTTGTCATCATTTGAACCGGAATTTAAGAAACTGAGTTCTGGCATCCAAGCTCAAGGATCTCGTTGAGTTATCTTTTCATCACAAAAACCTTTCTTATAAAACATTTATGATAATAATGTGATTTAAAAATAATGAGAAAAAATTATTCATTATACTTGGGCATTATTTCATTGTTAAACTAAATTTTGGATTGTAAAATAAAAACAATACTTCATATATGATGAGTCTTTAATTACCTTTTAACGATTAAAGACAACATTACTAAATGTCAAAAATATTTATTTTATGGAGGTATGTATATGATGTCAGATTNGGGGGGGGGGGGGGGAGGAGGGAAGGTGGTACTTGAATATAAAAATCCTACTCAAGGGGTACGGGAGTTTAAAAAGGTTGGGAAGCGCTGGTATTAACAATGAATTTTTATATTTTATATTACAATATGAATGTACTACTCCTGGATATTTTTCATTGTATTATCGTGTTATCAAACTGTTTTGTTTATTATTTTTAAGCTTTTAAATGGACTTTTTAAATTAATCTTTATAATCTTTTAATTACTATTTTTGTTTTGTCTATTTTTTCCTTAAATTAGGAAGAATATTATTTTGAGTTTATTAAAACAACAGTTTCTTAAAAAAATTACATATTTTTAATTTTTTAAATTGCCTAGTTCTTTTTTAGTTAATTTTTATTTAAATGATTTTATCATATATTTTTTAAATTTCTTGTGATTCACTTTTTAACAATTTTAATAGTAGCTTGTTGTGCATCATTACCAATATATCCTATCGACTTATTGTAATCACTATTACTGCATACAATATACTATGTAATATTTCTTTGTTCCTATTTTTGATATCTTATCATAAGTTTTTCAACAATAGGTTTACTTTCATCCATATATTTTAATATACACTGGACAGCAAAAAAAAAAAAACTGATATAGGGGTGCGTATGCAAAAAACAGAGGTATGGAATCAATCAGAGTAACGCGATGCGGTCGGCAGCGCCTATATAAGACAACAAGCGTCTTGCAAAGTTGCTAGATAGGCTACTGCTGCTACAATGGCAGGTTATCAAGATTGAAGTGAGTTTGAACGTTGTGTTATAGTTGGCGCACGAGAGCTGGGACATACCATCTCCGAGGTAGCGATGATAAAATTTGTATTTTCGCGTACGACCATTTCACGAGTGTACCGTGAATATCGGGAATCCGGTAAAACATCATATCTCCGACATCGCTACGACCGGAAAAAGATCGTGAACGAACGGGACAAACGACGACTGACGAGAATCATTAAACGTGAGAGACGTGCAACCCTTTCTCAAATTGGTGCAGATTTCAATGCTGGGGCATCAACAAGTGCCAGCGTGCGAACTATTCAACGGATCATCATTGATATGGGCTTTCGAAGCCGAAGTCCCACTCGTGTACCGTTGTTGACTGCACAACACAAAGCTTTACGCCTCGCCTGGGCTCGCCAACACCGCCATTGGACTGTTGATGACTGGAAACACGTTACCTCGTCTGACGAGTCTCGTTTCCAATTGTATCGGGCGGATGGACGTGTACATCCTCATGAATCCATGGACCCTACATGTCAACAGGGGAGTGTTCAAGCTGGTGGAGGCTCTGCCATGGTATGGGACGTGTGCAGTTGGCGTGAAATGGGACCCCTGATACGTCTAGATACGACTCTGACAGGTGACAGATACGTAAGCATCCGTTCCAATCACCTGCACCCATTCATGTCCATTGTGCATTCCGACGGACGTGGACAATTCCAGCAGGACAAAGCGACACCCCACACGTCGAGAGTTGCTACAGAGTGGCTCCAGGAAANGCACCCATTCATGTCCATTGTGCATTCCGACGGACGTGGACAATTCCAGCAGGACAACGCGACACCCCACACGTCGACAGTTGCTACAGAGTGGCTCCAGGAAAACTCTTCTGACTTTAGACACTTCCATTGGCCATCTAAATCACCAGACATGAATATTATTGAGCATATCTGGGATGTCTTGCAACGTGCTGTTCAGAAGAGATCTCCAGCGCCTCGCACTCCTATGGATTTGTGGACTGCCCTGCAGGATTCATGGTGGGAAAGGCCTCCTGCATACCTTCAGATATTAGTCGAGTCCATGCCACGTCGTCTTGCGGCACCTCTGCGTTCTCGCGAGGCCCTACACGATATTAGGCAGGTGAACCAGTTTTCTGTCTCTTCAGTGTACATTCCTAATAGCATAAATTATAAATTTTTTATTAAATAAATAATAAAAAATTGTAAATTTTTTAAATTCAAATTTGGCATTTGTATTATTACAGGTTTATTTTTTAACAAATTATACTTATGTTACTTTATTTTTTTGCAATTATATATTCTTGAACATCTCTTGCATCAAAAGAATTCCTTCGTGTGGTTATTGTATTGTGTTAATTACAACTTTGACACACCTTTAACCCAACAATAATGACTTTTTCTTATGTAAAATATAATAAATATATGTGTGTTCATCCTTTTCGTTATATGTTATTTGTAGTATTTCATTGTTTTCATTAGCAGACTAAGCATTTATTTAATAATCAACTTTCACCTCACATTTAGTTGTATCGAGAATTATTGGTATTTCGAATTTTTTTAAAACTCTATTGATATAATTTTTGTATTCTGTAATTATTTGTGGAAATTTGTCTGTGGGATACACAGCTTATTTTAGAGAATAAATGTAAAATATCTGATTTTTTTTTTATTGACCATATATATTTACATGTAATTCCAGATTATTTACTGAATACAATTACAAACCAGCCTCATGCAAATTTTTTCTTTCCTTGTTAAGGCTTTTTATTCTTTATCTTTAAATTCTGAATATGGATTATATTCAAATTTCTGGTAAAAATTGTAGTGTCAATATTAAAATGTTTAACATCATTAGCTTTATAATAGATCCCTTGCCATCAAATTTTAGGCCGAGTAAATATATCTTCATCAGGACTTCAATCATTTCCTAAAACAATCTGTTTATCGATATGTATTTTAGGTTAAATAAATATATCATAATCAAAATTATATTGTTTAATATCTTTAGCTTTATTATAAATTAATTGTCTTTTATTTTTAGGTTGAATGTAAATAAATATATATAAATAAAAATGAAAGTGTTAAATATATTTAGCTTAATAATTAACTCCTTATCATTTTTTTAGGTTTTAATATATATATTAGATTATAAAAGGATTTTCATTTTTAATAATATCACTTAATTTTTGTTAAATATTTTGAGTGGACATTCCAAATTTGTTTATGTACTTAATTTTTCACTTAATATATCAATTTACGAAATGAATAATTTTCTAAATGATAAAGAATTTGTATAATATTTTATTTTTTAGATTTTTTATAGCATTAGATATATAATTAACCAAATCTGATATTCTTTTATTATATAAATATTTTACAAATTTTTGTTAATTACCAAAATTTTTAACACTACATAGTAAATACTTTTTGGAATGTAAAATAGTTTTAGTTTGGTATTATTTGTATTCAATGTAATTTTTATATACTTGATTTAAAAATTTTTTTTTTTACATTTATTTGTAGAAATTAATAAAGTGAATACTGCAGTAGTCTCTATAATAATTTTTTTATTTAAGAAGTTTGGTTTTTAATTATGAAAAATTTAATTTTTGATATTAATTTAAAAACAAATATGTAATTTATTTTAGTAGTTTAGTTTGTTTTTTTATAATTTATAAAACTTGGAATTTTTATTTTGTTAATTTGTTAATATTTGTATGATTTAGAAAAAAAAATATTAAATATTTTTTTAGTAAATTATTTTATTGATATATTGTTTAGTATGTTGTGTATTTCTTGGCAATATTTAGGCATAATAATTCATATTTTATAAAATTTCTGAGAATTTATAGTTTTTGAAATGTTCTAAAATATCTTAGAATTAGATAAGTGTGTAAGGATCGGCGTTTACTATCTACTCGCGCGAGACTGGCCTGAAAGAGATTTATGTATGAAATACACAGATATACCTCCATAGTTTGTCTGCAAATATTTAACTCTTTTTAAATCAGTCATTTGAAAACTGGCTCAACGTACGATGTGTTATGTTGTTTCCTAAATATGTAATGTAACAAAAGCGTTTTGTACTTCTGTTAACATAGAAGTAATTTATTTTTGGTTGAATTAAACTTTTACTTATATTTTGTGTATAACTTATCATATTTTATTTATAATTAATACTAGCAAAACCAGAGAGAAAATAGGTGTGTTGGCAATGCTTAGAAAGAAATATTTCTTATGCAAAATTGTATTTAACTGAGTGTGCACAAATGCGGAACGCTTGTCCCGTTGGTGCAACTGCTAGAATTGGTAAAGCTTTGTTTGAAGAAGGCGGAGGAATAGCCTGAACGTATAAATTAAGCAGGGCTTGGGAAAAGTTGGAAGTAACAATGAGTAGACTATGGACAGGTAAAGGAACAACTTTTCAGATCATTTCGCGCATTGCATAGGTAACGGAATATGAGTAAATATCACTCTCACGAGTCGGGGGTGAGATCCAGTTCGCCGGTCGCTAGCTCGCGGCAGAAACGCGCGCGGGCCGTATATTTCAACTCGGCTTACGCCGTGTAAAAAACTCTCGACGAGCATCGTTCTACATGGAGTTACGGCGGCGGGCATGAATCCATAAGCGCATCTTGCGGTATCGGGGATGTGTTGAGGACGGACGCGGGGTCGTATTCGGCGGAGGCGAGGCGCTGTAATTGCACCGCGCCGGTTTTTTTCTTTTATTCTAACCTACTCTAAAACTAAGTGTTATGTTAGTCCGCGGTAGGAACGGGATTATTGCGTCTCAGGGCTAACCCCTTACGCTTACAAGGGAAGGAAAAACATGCAAGGAGACGTGCATTGCGGCAAAGAGGGATTGGGTTTCCCACGGCCGCGTTTGGCCATGAAAAACATCCCTAATGAACTTATAGTTAAACTACATCTAGAAGAGAAAGGGAAAAACCAGCACAGATACCGTAAAAACCCTTNATCCCTAATGAACTTATAGTTAAACTACATCTAGAAGAGAAAGGGAAAAACCAGCACAGATACCGTAAAAACCCTTTCGACAGGAAAGAATAAAAAATTGTTACATGCATTATGAGAAAATGCTACAGGAGAAAGATNCCAGCGACAACCCGCGGCATCGCTCTCGGTCGACCAGACGCACAGTACAATGGAGCAGAGAACGTATTACAAAGTCTCGCGGCCGACCGACCTCTTCATTGCCACTGTTCTGTTACCTGAGGAGCGGCTCTTAAACTTCACCTGAAAACAGAGATGGCTGGCCTGGGATTCGGACCATGAACCTACCGGCGTGAGGGTGCCAAGGAAGCCGCCAACATTGCTGAAGATGGCGGCTTGTTGCTCGACACATGGCGAATGAACGAAACATAAAGCCTGAAACATTGTGGAGCTGCGAAATGTCGCACCCGCTGTCGTCGCGATGTAATTAAGGCGAGTGGGGCGGCAGTGAAGCTAAATACCGACAACGTAAACGCAACCTGCCATGTCTACCTTTTGTTTATCACAGATTCCACGTGGCGGTGCCTGAACTCCTGCTGATCGCAGAAGTGGAAGGCCTCCTGACTCGGCATTGAATGTGAATAACGCTAAAGAAGAGACGAATCTAATTAAAAAGAGCTAGTTTCTTGGCGAAATACAAGGCAGCTGTATAATTTCCTTCATATTCTCGTGGGCTGTAGTGCGCGCTAAGACAAGTAACTACCGCGCCTTTTCTCTTCCTGAATATGAACATAGCTTGTACAGGGACGTTATAAGAGAGGGATCGCCATGTTTGATTCTTTCAGAAAAAGTAGAGATGGTTTGTGTTAGTTACATGGCTGCCTGTTTCGTAGACGCCATTGCGTACGGTTTGGTTTGGGAGGGGCGANCGCGTGTGGCACAATCTCTATGTCCAACAGATTTCAGACATGTCATCGAATTTCTCAAGCCTTGCGTATTTGTAGATTTTCATGTAATGATAATTAAAAATTATAAAAATACTTTTTGAATTTTTTGTATTTCTGGCTGTACGGGATCGATGTAACAGTAAAGCTGAATGTAAAATTTTGAAGGAATTTTAGCAGCAGGCAAAGTTGAGTATTACTATAGATAAACATATTTCCGATAGTCACTGTTTATATTGTGCAATTTGACACGAGTAAAAAAACTTCGTGGTGTTCAAGACTTGAATCCACATCGTCCCACTACTAGACCGTTACCTCACTAATCGAGCTACCATGCCAACGTTATTTGCTATGGAGAAAAAAATATATATTATACTACTGTATCGAAAATATATAGCTTTAAATTGTATGCCCTCTCTTCGCGTTTTTAGTTTAAATGGTACCATGAGGATTGTTAAAACAAATAGTTCGTACGAATGCATTCAGTGCATCACATTTAATGCAGTTAAAAGCTTCAAATCAAGCACTATGATATGATGATTACGTGACAACGAAATGAAAGATGTAAAAATAGAATAAAAGACTGAATGTTCATGTTGCTTTGTAAAATGGTATTATGAAAATTGAAACTCGCTTTAAAAATATACTTTATCGGTTTTATAGGTTTATGCGTATTTCATTTGACACTTGTAGTATAATTGTAATTTGATACACGTTGTTTAACTGACCCATCTGTCAAAACTCAAATCACAGGAGAAACGTGAAAGAAACGGTTGATAAGTCAGTGTAAAATGTCTGAATCAATGAGTAGAGGAAAGCTGGCATTTTTAAACTAATTGATCAGTTAAATTGACTGAAGTGACTGTTCAATAAGTCAGGTGATTTAAACAGTGAAGTTCTCACTGGTTCAGATTTAGAGTGTTCTGGATAGGTAGTTGCTCCTCAAGATTGTTTCAGCATACGGCTTTGTTCTACTTTTGGAACATTGCCTCAATGTGAAAATCATAGAGTGAATGAGATATTTGGGCGACACATAAGAGATTACTTCTTCAGCGCCGTTGTGAGTGGAATGAGTAGGGCATAGAGCATCTAAAGTACATCGAGAAAAACGACCAATCAAAAACACTGTCCACCACGTAAGAAAATCTAGGGCTGCCGCTCCTCGAATTGAACCATGTTCTCCGTGGTGTGAGACGAGTAGTCTGACCACTACGCCAATGTGGTTGCGTAGTGGTTTTGAAACAGCAGCAGCCTTGAAACAGCTGCCTTGAAACAGCTGCCAACAACTGCCTTGAAACAGCAGCAGCTCTCTTTAAGGGTAGTACCGTAGACTACCGATTATTGAAAAGGGAGGGAGTAAAAATATTTCCACGATTCACGAATGGGAATTAAATCAAAGAAATAAGCCAGTGTACAAATTACAATGGTGAGTCGAAAATAAAATGTTGGCCATTTTAAAGAAAAACTAAACGAGCATTGTAACTTGTAATATATCATTGATTTTTTTCTTTTTTAATTATTAAATACAGTTGTGTTTTTATTGTTACACTACGCCATGGCTCTATTCGAGTTCGTGAGGGATGGAGGTCATAATAAAAATAAGAGAACTATAGTTAATTTTAAAGTATGTATAATGATGCAAAAATATGCACAGCTATTATTAACCATGACGCATCCCGCATCCCGACAGATATTTTCCGTCAAAAGGCACACTCTGTCGAAACTCGCAGGCTGGCTACCGCAATAAATATTAAGTGTTTGGCGAGCGTGCTAGAAAATGGCGCCAGGATTCCAAGGCCGAATGAACACGTGGTGTAGGGGCCATATGCGGAGGAAGACAGACGCAGCTGCGTCTCGCAACTACAAGGGGACGCTAAGCTCAAACCAACAGCTGCGTCTCTACCGAGACGGCTACCACAATAAATGATGAGAGCTTTTGGTAGGGGTGCGAGAATAATAGTGACACGATATCCGGAGGCAGGAGAAACACTGCGCCGACCAAGGGGCCCACCAAGTGTCCCAGCACGTGCAGGATGGAGCACTTAAACTTATATGCCAGAATCAAGGGACCACCAAGTATGCCAGCATGTGCGGGTAGCCGGAGCGCCGAACACGTTTTACGACCCAGAGAACGCGGCGGTCAGCCCGACCATGTGCAGAGATGATGCGAGTTTAATATGGCGAACGAGCTTACAAAAACACGAGGAAAAGGAAGGAACGGGGCAGTCGGCCAATGTGAAGCGCGGAGTGCGGAGTGGCGCCGGGAGGAACGAGTCCGAGAGAAGATGTCGAGACGTCAACACCGGTCAGCGAGGGACGATCGCAGCCCAGGCGTCGCAGCCCGGCCACCGAGTGACGGAGCAGTCCCGAAGTCACCGGCTGGGAGATGAGCCATCGCCTCGAGACAAGCTAAGTAGAGACATACAGGAAGTGTGACGAACCTTGCTCCCCACGGCACAAATCGCCGCGTCAAGCCCTACAT
>NQII01003626.1:12557-40747 GCA_002778355.1 Clitarchus hookeri | reverse complement strand
GAATATAAAACTGACATATGTTAACTCGCAAAGAAGGTGAATTTATTTGGTAAATTGGACCTAGGGAGAGTAGCGTCAACATATTCCTACGCCCTAACACTGAGGGCTAGCATCAATTGCTGGCGCCTTACACAGAGAGCAGAATCAATACCTACTTATACGCCATAGCACTGGGGAGGTATCAACCAAATTAAAATACCTATCTCCCCTATTAACTCTTGTTATTCTCAGTATGTGCAATATTTAATGTCTATCTCAATTCTAAGTAATCTGTCTATTGGCATTATTCCAAATGTCTTACACTCACGCATCCAGTTCAGTAGTCCTGCCCGTCAGTCTCACTCTCCGCTGTATAAATGCTCACATTCCGCAGACTTCACTCTCACTGGTCGCTCTCGGGGCCACTCGTCGCTTCGCTGTCATCGTACACCTGGTTCTTAAGGCCGCACAATGCTCCCAACTCTTGACTATTGACTCATATAACCTCAACGGCTTAAATTGATTGGCTGGCCCAATCTATAAATTTTCCCGCAACCTCGAGTCTTGCTGAGAGAGACAAGGGCGATGACCAGAACATTCTTGCAATGATAACCCCAGAAATTCTATTCGCTCAAGGGCGGGGGCGCACGAGTTCCGATAGCCTTATGGGACACGTGTAGCGGCACACCAATGCAAATCTCTGCCCTCTCCTCGCGTTACCATTAGTGCCCCTGACACATAGTTTCGTACGATCGAGTGCGATGGGGCAAGGTAAGTTATGCAAAGCGGAAACATGTAGCAGTACGAAATTCTTTGAGTACAGCAATTTTTTTTATCTAGCGAGGTGGCACAGTGGGAACACTTCTGAGACACATTCGGGGAGGACCTGTGCTCGATTCCCGCTACATCTCTAATTACCTCGCTGTCGACGAGACGTTGAACTATGAATTTTTAAAAATAAACTGAATTGTTTTGGTTTGGTATGAGCGAAATGGTAAAATCTCGTATGTGCACTTGCCGAGACCCTGCTCGCCTCCCAAGGCGAACCGGGGTCAGTCACCGGCCGGTTCACCGGATTTTTGCAAGTGGGAATCGTGCCGGACGATGCCGTTGGTCGGCTTGTTTTCTCGGAGATCTCCCGTTGTCCCCGCCTTTTCATCCAGGCGCCGCTCCATACTCACCTAAATCACCCTCATCGCTGTTAAGAGCCGCCCATATCTCTTCACTCACTCACTTGCCGTGACGTTCAGGATGTGCGTGGTCCTGCCGGGGGAGGGACGGGAGGAGGACAACACCGAGACGCACAGCTGCTTGTCCGAGGCTGGAACAACCCCTTCTCTTCCCAACTCCACTTGGCACCAGGACGTTTATCGAGGATCGCAGACCGCCGAGAGTCACGGTGAGTCGGCACATAGCCACATTGGCCCTGGTCGCCGCCGGACCCCGCACTGACGGCCGGCTGAATGCTTGTTGATTCCCTACCTCCGCCCTTTTGCTCTTTCCGAGGGCCGAGGGTGTCCGTTAAGCCCCAGTTTACACCGGAGAAAACAGAAGCGAACACGCGCGGCATCAACGAAGCGTAAACATATGCGAACGCAAACAAGCACCCTTCGTCCGTGTTCGTTCACGTTCGGTTCGCATTCGTTGATGCATTCGTTCGTAGTCGGTCTTTCGTACAGTCATCGAAGGATATGCATGTTTGAGCCTCGTTTACGTCGGGGCGAACAGCTTCGAATCAAACAGGAGCGCGTGGTAGCAAACATGTGCGTAGGGTTCGCTTACGTTCGTTAGCTAGTGTTCGCTGCTTGCTCGCTCCTTTGTAACACGGGGCTTCCGCAGCGTCCATGTACTCCCTCAAGTACACAATGCCATTCTTACATAATCATAATTCCAACTTTTCTGAAGCCCTGCTATAGTTGTACTTCCAGGCTATTCATCCGCCTCACGCAAACAATGCTTGACTAAGTCTTGAAAATTGCATCCCACGGGCAACGCACCAACTCATGCTCATTCAGTTCAGTTTAATATATTGCATGAGAACTATTTTCTTACTAGGTATTACCAACACACCTAATTTCTCTCTGTTTTTATTCATATCAATTACAGACGAAACATTATGATTTATAGATAAAATATTAGTAAAAGTTCAATTCAACAAAAAATTTGTTACTTTTATGTTAACACGAGTACAAAAAGCTTGCGATACCTGACATATTTATCAAACAACCAAACACATAATAGATGGGTATTTTTCAAACGATTGATTCAAAAACTGGATGTACCGCTAACAGATTATACCCCAGAATTCTTAAACATATCAGTCACAGTGTCCAGGAGCGCCGAAACCTTTGTCAGTGGTGTTATGTTTATCGGAAGGAGAAAAGGGGGGCAAGATGACGTAGAGAACTTGCTAGATAAAGCGTCCCTTCCAAAAATTTAGTTTTTAAAAGAACTGCGTCAGTGTGTTTACACACAAACATACACACATACACATGTTCCCTCGTATCCACACATTATTACACCAAAAAAAGAAACTTCTACCAGTAAATGATTACAGTATAATATTATTTAATGACTTCCAACTTTATCGAATATACGTAAAGTATGGAAATCTGTAGGTAAGTCTTTGGTGGTCCTTGGTGAGATTGTGGGAGCGGCAGCTGTCACACTCGCCTCCTTCTTTCCGCCGGCTCGACAGTGACGATTATAAGGAGCGTTGCAAAGCAAGTGGATTTAATGATCTACTTTTTGCGAATTAGGAAACGGCATTCAATAATCTTAAGGCTCTCGCCTACTTAGATATTTTCTTCGCGTTCGAGGCGGAGAAGCGCGGGAGCGATAAGGGCGACATTGCCACGCGCATCAAGTGCCCCATCGCCGCTATGCGCAAGGCTCTGTACTGGCGTGCAGTGTTCTCGTTGCAATGCGTGTACGTGCGGTGACCATTTTATTGGTGAAAAGTTTGTAGAAGGGTTCAATGCAGTGCCTTTGAGTAGTTTTGTACATATCAGACCCGTATATTTTGAGACACGAGTTGAATAAACAGTTCTTAGCCTTTTTGGAGTGCTATGAAATGCCGTTTCTAATGTGCTTGAAGTGTGTTCTTTTCGTAGATCAGCACATTGGATGCGCATTTAATAGTTTCGCAGGAAAACGTGTGTTATAAACACACTGAAATGCATTTGAAGGGACAGACAGGCGGGAGTCATAAGTCCATCGCGTGTGGGAGACATCATTCGTTGTTGAGACTATATTCCGTGTTCTTATGAACATCTGCTGCGAACAGCATTAACGGTCCTCCCTAGTTAACATTTCTTAACACCTCAAGGTCACGTCCACCCATAAGGAAGCATTGCGGGCTGATGATGGAAAATAGCAGAAACACGTTGAAGTTCCCGAAATGTTGTATTTGTTTACTTGTAGCAGAAGGACCCACCACCACCAGACACTATGAAGCAATAGACACCCGCCCGCCCCTTCTTCGTTAGGCACTCAAGGGGAAATTCAATCTCCCACTCTTCTTCTATGCGTGCGCAAAAAATCACACACACTAAAAACTGATGACAAAATATTAATAGTAAAAAATTGCCATTAAATATTTTTAAGTATAATTCCAATTAAAAAGAAATAATACTGGAATAATAAACCAGACCTTTTTATTGTATTAAAAAGAAATNTCTTCGTTAGGCACTCAAGGGGAAATTCAATCTCCCACTCTTCTTCTATGCGTGCGCAAAAAATCACACACACTAAAAACTGATGACAAAATATTAATAGTAAAAAATTGCCATTAAATATATTTAAGTATAATTCCAATTAAAAAGAAATAATACTGGAATAATAAACCAGACCTTTTTATTGTATTAAAAAGAAANATTTAAGTATAATTCCAATTAAAAAGAAATAATACTGGAATAATAAACCAGACCTTTTTATTGTATTAAAAAGAAATTGTTTAAAGTATTTTTAATGAATAGCGTGAAGTGTTTAAGGAAATAACTGCTGATTGCATCATTGTTAAAAAAAAACCCAGAAATAATTACGCCAGACAGACGCATCTGTACGCAAAATAGACTGACGCAATACTTTTGTCTCAGCCTGCACCACACAGCCAATTGTTCTATTCCCCTTTTTCGGAGACAAACAATTGCTTTCTTGTTCCTCTCCTTCACCTAAAATTTTAACGATGCAGTTTGGGTGATTACACCCCCACCCCCTCCTCACCGACTCTGCGCGCCATCTTGTGGGCACTACTGCTTGTGAATACCACTGAGTTCGTCTTTACTGTCGTTGCGTGCAAAGCTTGAAGTTTATTCGGCAAAGTTTTCCGCCCTTGCTTTTGTCGTTGTATTGTCGAAATGTATTACTAATGTTGTTCATGTTTGTGTCGTATCTACTTGTTGCGTTTTATTGTTGCTCTGTGACTAAATTCCTTGTTCATAATTATCCGTATAGGTTTTTTGTATATCTAGTGACGACAGTCGATTTTGACTTCTATTCGGTTCATCTGTGTTATTTTCTCCACGTATTATTCAGAATTTTCTAAGAGACCGACTGCAATGGAATTTGTCCAAAATAATGTTTGGTTGAAAAGAAAGTGGCCTGATTTTAAATATGGCAACCAACACTTAAGGTTTTGGTGTACAGTATTCATGTCGATTCAAANAAAAGAAAGTGGCCTGATTTTAAATATGGCAACCAACACTTAAGGTTTTGGTGTACAGTATTCATGTCGATTCAAACAGTGACGTGTATAAAATCATGCTATTTTAAAGATATAATCCATTCATGGTTACTTCCAACTTTTCTGAAGATCTGCTTAAGTTTTGCTTTTAGACTATTCCTCCACTTCATGCAAATAAAGTTTAACCAAGTCTAGAAAATAACACCAACGGGACAACGCTCGTATTCAGGCACACTGATTTTAAAAATATTTTGCATGATAACTATTTCTCACTAGCCATTACCGACACACCTATTTTCTCCCAGTTTTCATTAGCACGTATTAATTATAAATTAAATTTTGTAACTTATAGATAAAATATAAGTAAAAGTATAATTTAACCCAAATATTATATAATGATATACTAACACTTCTGATACCTGACATATTTAGGAACCAACCTAACACGACATAGACTACACCGAGAAAATGTTTTGTTGAACAAAGTTTTTTTTTTTTTGGCCAACCAAAGTATTTGTTTATATAGAGGCAATTAAATATTTTGTTGTTAAAACCAGCTAACCAACGTTACACGTTGGGTAAACATTTGTAAACTGAAGCTTTAATTAATATAATCTCAATGAAAAATTTTTAACAGAGAATAAAAATAAAAATTATGTATATTTTATTATAATTAGTATTTTCTTCGTCAGGCATTCGAAGAGTCTAGAACATTAAAAGTGAAAATGGCGCGCCCGAACTTTACGACGTGCATATACCGAAGGCCGAGACTATAATAAAAGTATTGCCACACACTAACCAAAGCCTCAATCGATCGTAACGGGTTAACTTCACGATTAATTCAAATATTCCGGGAGAAAATATTTAAAAGTCACATGTCCCAGTGGCAGAAGCTGTGGTATGTTAGATCCGGAGAGGATCCGTCTTTCTATGTATTATTACTTTATCACGATTTATATGATTGAGGCTTCCTGGAACCAGTTTTTAGGGACAACTCGCACCTCTCTGCGCTAAAAATATCATGATCTACGGGCGGTTCCTTGATAATAAAGTTCTGGAACTTATAGTACTGAAGTCAAAATAAACGGGTCTTTGGTTGGCGTGACTGCTAAGGCGTGAATCACTCTTACGTGGCGAGGAGGTCCAAACATATAAGTTTTTCGACCAGCCTCAGGTGTGATCCAACCGTCGAATGTTAGTTTGTTAGTCCCGCTTTCTGCGCATAACTGCACGATTTAAAATCAAACTTTATTTCTACGAGGTACTAAAGGCATTTGATTAAACTACAAATATGATTTCGTATTTTTCACACAACTAATTTCAAAATCGGCAACTAAAGAAAGAAAAATTAACTTCAAAAAGTTTATTTTTGCAATGATTGCTTTACTTTATTGTAACTCACAGCAACAAACGAATCTCTTTTTCACTTTGTTGTATTGAAAATGCAGTTCTGATGGCATGTTAAGTTACGACAATTTTGAAGTTGCCTATTGTTACGAACAAGCTTTTCAGCCAATTCGTACTTAAAAGTACGCCCCGTATCTCAAATAATCACTCAATGACTTAGGTAGAGCACAACCGTTTCTGATGAGGTTTATTAACATTGAGCTTTTACAATAACTATTTATGTTACCATTAACCGGGGGAGCTTTACATTGATTTAATGTTATTAGTCATTATATTTAACTCACGCCATTTTAATTAAACCTATCTGGAATGTCATCACCTTGTTAATGTTGCCAGTGGCTGATTCTATGAGATGGTTAGCGACGGCCGGACACCCATCTTCCTTGTCTGCTTCGCTGGTCGGGTCGCCCAAAGGACTTAAGATGAAAAGACGCTGGTCGGGTCGTTACGCCGGCCTATATAAAGCGCGTGGTTCTGCGGCCCCGCTCAGTGACCGGTGGAGGGGATTTCTGCAACTGTCTTCTTTTCGCAAGGATCGACGACCAAATGGTGGTGTTGCAATCCCGCTCGTTTTCAGATTTAATGTTTGAAGGTGTGATCAGGCAAGCCGTTCTGCTAAGGCCTGATCACACCATAACACTATGCGTTTTATTTTCTTTAAATATGCTCTATTAAATATTTTTTTTTGCAAATAAATAAGCTGATGACTGAGTTTAGTTTTATCAACCCTTCCTACAAGTTTCTCAAGATTTATTTTCAGATTTATTTTTATTAAAAAATGTATTAAATTGTAAATAATCTTTTAACAGTTATTACTGTGCAGAAACAGTGCAACTTGTGGATGAAAGATAAGATGTCTTGACATGTTAAAGCACAAAACAATCATAACTGACTAAAGTGATTTTACAAATGGGACATAATTGCAATAACTGATATGTATATATAAAAATATAGCATTTATGATTTAAAAGATTCTCTATATCAACATTAAAAATTTGTTTTGAAAGAGTAATTATTTTTTTATGTTACATGTACTTGCCAGATTTGTGTAAATAAATAATACAATAAAACTTAGAAATTAATATTATATTATAATATAATAGTTGACACCCGAGCCTCTCAAATAAAGTCGACGGCCGGGGGGCGCAAATCCCTTACGAAAAATTAAGTCGGAAGAATATCCAATTTATAGTCTAAAGTAATTCCTAAGTGTGGTATTCGCCTGTGAATTTGAGATAAATTAGTATATTATTACAAATGTTACGGAAGTTGTATAAAATAGAACACGCATTGTCTGGATAATGCATAGTTCAAAAAATATCTCCAACTCTAACGGGAACTGACGTAAACAAATTATTTCGTGCAAGTTATTAGGACTACTCGCCTCTTTTTACGATAAATTTCCAGAAGCGTAATTTACTTTTAATTTCATATTACTACTCAGCGTGTCAAAAGTAACAAAGAGGACATTTTTTATTTTAAATAATAACAGGTTTGGCAGGTGTCAAAAATATTTGTTCACTCTTATGTTACCCAATCAAATTTTTGTTTTTTAAAAGTATTTTGTAATATTTACAGTTAACCAGCCGTTCAGCTCCATCTTCAAAGGCGTATACCATCCTGCGAAATAATTTTTAAACCACTAGTAGTGTTGTGATTTCATTTTATTTTCCATGACGAACCAGCAGTCGAAGATTGTCTGTCGAATCTTATTCATATTACTAGGCCTTTACACACAGCTCATAAGCCGATGGTGCTAATATTGAAGCGCCACGCGCCTACATAGAGATGTGAATCAGATACCCAAAGCGATGGCGGTAACACCTGATACATTTTCCATGAAGGAAGTTTCATAATTCGCTGTGATAGTTTGAAAGTTTTATATCTCAAAGTGGCATTCTTGGTATGTTTAATTTTAGTTGTTGGACCATCCACACCAATCTGGTAAAGTTTCTACAATGTATTAAGTGTACTCTAAAAGTTTTGTAGCAAATTAAGTTTAACAAGAAATAATTTATTTTATGAATAAAGCCTTTGTTTTTGTAGATATGATCAATTTTTGAGAGTTTGCACTGTTGAACTAGCACAACGATATTTAAATATTGCACAAGATAGTCCACATGTTTGAAATGCCAAAAATCGCTGGGAACAATTTACTTTTAAAACCATAAATATTAAATGAAAATACCATTTATAGTAAAAGCTGATTTGAAATATTTGTAGCAAAATAGTTTCAAATCAATTAATCTAGAAACGTATGGAACAGTGGGTAATGATAAATGTGGCAGACAAAGCAGTAACTTACGTTGGGAAATATACTGCAAATACACAATGCTAACCAAAATAATCACGAAAAAAATAAAGAATGTTTAATACTATTGTTCTTATGAAATTAATATCAACAAAAGTTTTCGATAAAAGAAAAACCGTGTTTGATCTGGGAAAAATATTTTGACTATGCACCACCTAACTATGTAAAATAAACCTTATAAGTTTAAATTATAAAATTATTTGCTGCCTGCCACCTATTAAATTAGACGAAGAAGATAAATATTAAACATTGAGATATTAATTGAATTACTTAGTACGGGAACTAGAAAATAATGTTACAAAATTAAAAGAACGTTGTCATTTAAAAGATAATTTTAGAAGAGGAGCGTGTTCATATTGAAATTTAAACTAGAAACATGTAAGAGTTTTACTTGTTTACATTTCTAATTTATATTGCTGTGATGCACATATATTTATTAAATAACGTGGTAAAATAAAAGTAATGTGAATTTAATTCTAAGCAGCTAAGTTAAGTACATATAGCTGAAGAAAGTGCATGGATTACCGTTAAGCTTTATTTACATACTTGAAATTATTATAATATTTAAAATATTCGGTAAAATTATTTTTAAAAAATAATTGTTTAAAAAAACTAAAACACTTAAAATTACAGTTTTAATTTATAGCTAAAATAAGTGTTTTTCACACAATTAGACCTACATAGATTTTGAAGAAAAAGTTTAAGAAACTACCTCACGCTCGAAAAATTGGCACAATGTAACATTAACAATTCGCAAATTTGCAAGGAAAAAGTGCTATAAAATAAATAAGGTATTTTAATATTACCTAACATTTCTGAGAATTTCAGATATATATGTAATGAAAATTATAAATTAAATCCTGCATATAATTCCACAACATCAGGATTAAGTTGGGTATGCAATGTTACGAACNGCATATAATTCCACAACATCAGGATTAAGTTGGGTATGCAATGTTACGAACAACGGAAGTGGGATTAGACTCATTAAGTAATTACAAAAAGATGAGTAAATTTTTTTCAAAAGGAATTTGTAGTGACATTTTGTTACATTCTAAAATACATGCAAAGCCGAATAATTAATAAAAAGTAATTAAAATATTTAGTGCATTTTTGTGGTGATAATAGTTTTTTTAATGCAAAAAAAAANTAAGGTATTTTAATATTACCTAACATTTCTGAGAATTTCAGATATATATGTAATGAAAATTATAAATTAAATCCTGAATATAATTCCACAACATCAGGATTAAGTTGGGTATGCAATGTTACGAACAACGGAAGTGGGATTAGACTCATTAAGTAATTACAAAAAGATGAGTAAATTTTTTTCAAAAGGAATTTGTAGTGACATTTTGTTACATTCTAAAATACATGCAAAGCCAAATAATTAATAAAAAGTAATTAAAATATTTAGTGCATTTTTGTGGTGATAATAGTTTTTTTAATGCAAAAAAAAANGAATAATTAATAAAAAGTAATTAAAATATTTAGTGCATTTTTGTGGTGATAATAGTTTTTTTAATGCAAAAAAAAAAAAAAGAATGAGCGAATATGTAAACATTTACTTTTCTAATAATTGCACAGTTTTACTTGAACGACGCATGAATAAAGGGATCAGTTAACCGTGAACATCCTATACATCGTACGGAATAAGACTGAGCAAGCGGTGACTTCGATGAAGGGATCAGTTTTGTTTAACGCAGTAGCGTCAAGGCATACAATAGGTAGGTACACAGAGACGAAATGGCGTAGATGTTCCTATAATGTGGGTGTACCCGTTCTCTGATTGGCTGAATGAGGCACTGAGAACGCGCATTGTGTCATTTGACTACGCGTGCTGTGAAAGTTTCCCTGGCGTAGATATAGTCTATTCGCGGTTTATTCACACTATTTGAATCCAACCTTTGAAAAATCACACCATGTACGACGTGTTTGGTTATTTTCTAAATAAGTCATACACACAAGCTTTTTATACTTATTGCAGAGTAAAAGTGCCTTATTTTTGGCTTAATTGAAATTAACCTTATATTTTATCTATAAATTATATTTTATTTATAATCAATATGAATATAAACAGGGAGAAAACAGGTGTGTTGGCAATGCTTGGTAAGAAATAGTTCTAATGTAAAATATTTTTACACTGAGTGCGCACGAATTCGGCGCGCAGTCATTTTGGTGCAATCTTCTAGACTTGGTTAAGGTTAATTCTACTCACATTAGGAACAAAACAAGTTTTCTTATGGGAGAGTTTGACATAGGGAAAATTTCCGCTGCTTGGTACCCAGTATACTAAAAAGGTCACTTTTAATAAAAAAATTTAAGTACGTGAATAATAAGAGCGGAAGATGTTACACAATAACGTAGCTATTTAATATGTGTTTTATGATGATTGAAATTATTCTGTTATTAATGTAGAAAATAGATAAAAACCGGCACACATGCGACACCAGCGCTTACCTAGTGGCGAAAAATTTTAAGCTGCCAAACTGAAAACATTGAGCTTCCCAGTCTTCATGCAAAGATACAAAGATACAGAAAACCGTGAATGAACTAACTAAACCTTCTAAGGCAAGAGTGCGCGCACGAAGTGAGTGAATGAAGAGACTTGGGCGGCTCTTAAGATCAGGGCCTTGAGAGCCGATGAGAGTGAAGCGAGGTGAGAATGGAACAGCGCCGGAAATGAAGGGGCAGGGGTTACGGGAGATCCCCGAGAAAACCCGCCGACCAGCGGCATCGTCCGGCACGATTCCCACATGCGAAGATCCGCGAATGACCCGACCGGGGATTGAACCCGGTTCGCCTTGGTGGGAGGCAAGCAGTTTAACCTCTACACCACCGCGGCCCCTGCGCCCAAAGTGTCTCCCACGGCAGCAGGTAGGGCCAAGTGTCCCACAGGTCACGTGGAAAGAGCAAGATTGGTGGTACGAGAGGAGGGAGTTGATGGGGTAGCAGGAAAGTGGTCGTGTCGCCGCGGACCCCACAACCTGACCGCGCTTATCAGTTCTCGCCTTCCAATCTCCCCAGGAAACAATAAATAGATGGCAACACTTTACTAATTCAATACGAGGCACGTGGGTGGCCATCCCAGTTCCCCCCCTTCTTCAGCTTATCCCCTGAGACACGACACCAGGCCGCGGGCAACAGCGGCTCAAACGACATGCTCCTCGCACTCGAGCTTTGTTAACTACAACTGTATTTGTTGGGTGCAAGCAAATTACACATTTTTGTGTGTATAAGGGTAACTAAATATTTTGTTGCTGAAACAAAATTATTGTTTTGTTATTTTATTGTTGCCACAAACGCGAAGATTTGGTTGTCGGTACTACAGATTACTCTCCATACACTTCGTTTAGGTTTTTTTTTTTTACACAAAACATACAGACTTGACAGAGATTCGAAGTCAGCACCATAGCACCTAGTAAATTATGTAAGAAAGTTGATAAATATTTTAATTTATACGTCAAAGAAAAAAGGCAATAAATAATGCAACGAAAAGTTTTATACGTTAGTAGAGACATTATGGGGAATTTGGCCTATCGGGACCTGGGACCGGAGCGTCGGAACTGTTCGTGCTCTGTCATTCTGGTTGACTGGTGGCCATCTTGAATCCAGGTGACATTGACCCTGAACTTGGCCCCGGTAACCTTTGACCTTGAAAATCTAAAAAATAAAAAAAAANTTGAATCCAGGTGACATTGACCCTGAACTTGGCCCCGGTAACCTTTGACCTTGAAAATCTAAAAAATAAAAAAAAAATAAAAATTATATTAAAGAATATTAAAAAATTATTAAAAAGTTTATTTAAAAAAATTAAATTTTCGGATGTCCTCCACACCCCCCTCCACCCATACTCATTCCACCATATTGGTAGGTGTGGTCCACCATCTTAGTAGGCGTCTCAGCCACCATCCGCCATTTTGGTCGGTGCAGTCCGCAATCTTTATAGGTGCAGTCCGCCATGTTGGTAGGCGTCACAGCCATCATCTACCATCTTGTTTAGTTTGTAATTTGTTTATACATTACTGGAGTTTGTCTCTTACCTTCGTTCGACCACCATCTTTTATTATATTCATGGTGCTGCCCCCAGCACCACGCCCAGCAGACGACTGACCCCCCCACTCCCCCTTCCAATATATTTAAATAAAAAATTGCCCCAACCCTCATTCTTATTGGCTAATGGCCACCCCTTCCGATATAATTAATTGCTCTGCCAATCTTTCTCATTGGCTAGTTACTCGGGTATATTCGGAAACCTTCGTTCCTACCAATAGGCAGCCTACTTTAATAGCGAGAGCGGACTTTTTTTTTACTTAAAAACTATTTATAAGACGCACCCAGAGCCCCTTCAGGAAATCAGTAATTTTTCTAGCTCTTACAAATGTACCCGTGTTGTCCAGGCAGCCATAAAATCCTTTCTGCCATTTTGGCATTTGGAAGGGTGCGCTCGCTTAGTGCCTTGGACAAACGGGACGAGTTACCATACCTGCCGAAAGAATTTCTCCTCGCACATTACGAAATTTCGACCGTATTCAAGTATTTGCCGGCATACCTGCAGCAGGACGAAGATATACGGGACTGCCTCCCGTNTTTCGACCGTATTCAAGTATTTGCCGGCATACCTGCAGCAGGACGAAGATATACGGGACTGCCTCCCGTGCAAGGAATCTTTCTAGAGCTGCACCACCTCGGTTCCCGACACGCCGCATCGCAGGAGTTGGTGCAAGGCCTACCGAGCAGCCCTCGCGACGTCTACGTCCTTCGAAGATGACGTCCCCGTTGAAGATGCCCTTCCCATAGAAGACGCCCTCCCCATTGAAAACGCCCTCCCCGTAGAAGACGACGTCCCCGTGCAAGCTGTACACATGGAAGATGCTCCCTTCAAGAAATTTACTGGCAACCAATACCCGGCGAGGAAATCAGCCCAGAATACAGATGCCCGGTGTGTATGGACCTCAATGAAGTTTTAAATGACTGTAAAAATGTTGTGAAACTCGGTATGTGCATGGTAACTAAAATTTTTTTATATAACAAAAATCATAGGAGATATTTTGCAACATCCAAGGTTTTCGCTCGTTGGACTCGTAGACCACCAAACAGATTGCCATCCCGTACAGTGACAAAGATGAGAAAACCAAAGTTTTCACTTTTTCACCGCAGTGTTTATGGAAGTCCCTCGACCGCACCACGCAACAGACGCATCACCTTCAGACGTACGAAACGCGTGGACTAAGGTGGGACGAGGGAAGTATTCCGTAAGAGGAAATTGGTGAACTCTGATATAATTCCGTATTAGAGAGTGTGAGTGTTTGAAAGATGCCAAAAGTCGGCAATTAGCAATGCGTGCCCCATCGGAACGAACTTTGTAGACCTTCACATGCATTGCTTCTGCCTTCCGTTTCGACAGCTCGTCGATACGTATGCCACAAGACATCACGAGTGCAAAAATCAAAGATATTTCTGTGCTCCGTGCAACTCTGAAACCCTAAGACTATGGAGTAATGATAACCTGTGGTACATTAAAAAAAACTCAGAGGAACACATGGTACATTAAAAAATAATATTACGTGTGTGACGCCCCCAAGACTCAAAGAAGAAGGACCTGTAAAATTAAGTATTCCTTGCATTATGCAGAAGAATAATAATATTGTAATGTGTATGAATCAATAAATGTGTTTTAAATTTTTTTATATCGAATTATGACCTTTTGACATAAGTTAAAAAAAAAAAACACTGTTGGTAAAGAAAAACAATATTTAGTATATCAGTATTATAATTTAAAGAAAAAATCTAAATTTTAAATTTGAATCTAGTCATCACTAAAACAATGTATGATATATTTTATGTGTATAAACATAATTATTTTAAAAAACAAATTAAGGATATAGGGTAAAACAATTTGCAAATGAATGTGGCCTCAAAAATTATCTTTAGACGTGCCTTGTAGCAGCGGCAGAGAGGGCTGGAGTTAAGGTTGGCACCACGTACTGTATTCGCCACTTGGCAGCCGTGCATAAGATGTACTTTGCTCTTCCTGCTTAACACGCAGCGGGCGGGCGCGTGGGCCACCTGGAGCCTGGGAAAGGAGGCGAGCAGCTCACCTACAGCGGTGTCTTGATGCCAGCTACGTTAAATTTATTATTCCAACAGAAATCGATTACTTATTCATTTATCATGTAAAACTTTGATATGTTGCAAAAACAATTCACGAATTCGTATTTATTTTACCATACAAACTTTAATAAGCTGGAAAAAAGAAACACACTTCTGTCTNAAAACAATTCACGAATTCGTATTTATTTTACCATACAAACTTTAATAAGCTGGAAAAAAGAAACACACTTCTGTCTTTAGCCCATTCGAGAATACATACAAGGGCACATTAACAGGAGGGTCCAGTTTCGACATTTGAGAATAATGTACATGTTACCCTATTGATGAAAATAATATACACATTACCGTACTGATTGATGAAAAACAGTCATAACATACTCTGGGGACAAACAGAACATACTGATGAAAAAATTTATATCCATTACAATCCTGATTCGTGAAAAAAGAAAATATTCTTTAAAAAAATATAACTCCCGTCATATACATTCCAAACACTTTTAAAACAAAATTAAAGCCAGCGCACAGGGAAAATATGTATAGAAGTCTCTGCACCGTCCATTCATAGTCCTTTTCACCTTAGTTAAGAAGGCTTGGAATATTTTGCACGCAAAACATAAATTATATAATGAATATTTGTGATATCCATCACATCAAATGTGAAACAACAAACAGTAAAAAAAAAATTAATTGTTCTCGTTAGAGACACAAAAAATACATGCATACACCAAGTGTAAGAATATGTTTATGTATGAAACATTTAATAGATTTACTCCAACTTTAAACATTTAGAGAATTAATCTCGCACCCATGAGCGCATACATAACAGCCCGCAGGCGTTGGGGGGAAAATAGGGAAAGAAATTAAAGAACGAGCTTCTCAGCACATATGTGACGATTTATTATATTAAAAATTATATGTTTACATTAAATGAAACTTTTAGCAAGGTTTTTTTGCCAAAATATGTTTCTCGGCGATCCAGGAGTCATCACGTTTGGAATGTACCAGCCACCGCACGTGCACATGACTATTACGTCGTTTCAGCACTTTCTTCGCCAAATACACGTCTGGAAACTGCGTAGGCCAAATATCTTCGGTGTAAATCCGCCAAGGATGGGTTCGTCACGTAGGTGTACGACTCGTACCCACATGCGTGGGTACGAGTGGCGCATACGAACCACCTTGTACAACTCTGCAGACCAGCTCTGACGGAAGCTTTTGAGGAAAACTCCCAGTTTTTATTAAAATACGCACCAAGTCACATATCTTGGCTTTAGGCATGCGTGGGTCCATCCTTTTCGGAATTGCATGCACGGTCCGAACCAGGGAGTCGTTTTTCACGTATTCTGTCTTCATGCGATTGGTAGAATGAACGGTAGAATTGTAATCGCGAACGAATTTTGGAGTATATTCAACCACTTGTAGTTTTCGTTAGCTGTGAAATGTCTCCACAGTTTAGCTTTGAGCGTCCTGTGAGAACGCTCGGCGATGCTGTTCTTGAGCCCAGAGTATGTAGAATAATGATATATACCATACTTTTTCATTGGTGCACAAAACGTTGCATGAAATTATTCTTTATCATCGTCCGTGTGGAGATTTTTCGGTATGTGTCCTTCGCGCAACATATCAGCCACGACTTTCGTGACGTCGCGCGGATTCTTCGACTTGAGTGGCCTGGCCCAGGCATACTTGTAAAAAATATCAATAATGGTCAAAATGTAGTGGTGATCTTTATTTACACGAGTTTAATCTTGCATTTCGATCAGGTCAGATTGGAAGGTATCGTCCAACCTTTTCATGACATATTTTATACGCGAGTAATTTATCCTAGCGTATTTGTTCAGCTCGTCAGCAACTGCATACTTACTCATTTCGAAATGTAGCTTGCCTCCACGAGTTCTTCGCTGATGGAAATTATTTCGTTAGTGTGCGAGTGGTTTCCTGCTACCTGCGAAGCAATCAGAAGTTTCAGTCCATCTACTATCTCATTCGGATCATCCCAATACTGATAGTAGATTTTTCTCCGCTCTCCAATTTCCGAGTCAAACCCGAACAACCAATTTTACGTACCCTAGGAAACAGTCCGGCTGTAATGGGCAATTTTTCGTACGCCGTGTCTTTAAATCGATGTAATGCAGGGTTATTATCGGCGTAATATGTGCGACTTTGCTTTAACAAAAGGCAGTACTTGCGCAAATCCGATTCGGTGTAGTGTTCAGGAAGCCTACGAAACATAAGTTCGCTCAATCGCTGCGTGATTTTCACCTTTCGCTTGCCGATCTGCAATACATCCATGGGAAAAATAAAACTTCCTTATTTCCAACGTACCACTTTCCACCACTTTTCTGTAAATCATAAGTCTTGTTGTCAGTACGGTCAGAGTAGGAAGCGATGTAATGAGATAGAAGAGTGCCCACATCGGGCCCGTGCTCTCGTGTTCGTTTCCGTTTTCAAGCACGCAACGAATCGATAAGGGACAAATCGTATTCGTCGCTAGTGATGCCACCTTCCGATTCGGGCAATTCCGGGCTTCTTTTCCGTTTACGCGTAGGGGTCGGTTCTTCCACCTTGATTTCACGAACGTGTCAAGCTGTTTAATTATGCCAAGAAAGAAAAAGTGATCGAAATAGCATTCAGAAGTTGGAGCCTGGACACCTGCCCTGTCCGCCGCCACTCGAAATCACTGGATCGTAAAAACGTCTTCCAACACAGTAAAACACAGCGCTACATCATACTGGCGATTCAGAAGAACAAATAGCATAATATCGGAGCTGACAAGTCTACGTTCGACCACTGTAAAGTCGAAAACGTAAAGATATTTTTGAATAGCGAAAGCTACCCGTATATCAAGGCATTGGCGAAATTTCTCGTCGTACCAAAATGGTGCCGATAAGATAGAGAACATTATCTCAATTTTCTTCTGCGTTGAAGTTGTTGTTATTTTCTTCTTCACTTGACCACTTGGCTATCGTCAATTTAACAGGGATTTGAAACCCTGCCAGTTTCGAAATGCCACTGGACTTTCCTCTTGAAATAGCGAAATAGGAACGACAGCGAGAAAAATGATTGCTTTCCCGAGGGGGCTCTGGGCGCGTCTTATAAAGAGTTTTTAAAAGGGAAAAATAGTCACCCCTCGCGATTAAAGTAGGCTGCCGATTGGTCGGAACGAAGGCTTCCGAAAACACCGAAGTAATTAACCAATGTGAAACATTCGTGGAGCAATTAAATATATTGGAAGGAGTGGCTAATTAGCTAATTAGTTAATAAACCAAGATGGCGGACCTTAAAGTAACTGTGAAATAAAATGAAATATAATGATCGAGAACCGGTACACAAATCTTGAACAGTAATTAATATCGAAGACGGTAATACGCCTATGATTTCATTTAATCTTTTGTATCTCATTGTCAGAGAAGCGGTATATGTTTGTATGTACTTCTGCTAAAATAGATTTTTGTAACGTTTGTTTGTAACGTAGATAAAACACAAATTACTTTTTCTTTTTGTATAAGACCCATCAGGTTATGGGTCGAGAATGATAAACGTTATTCACTGATGTGATTTAATACAATCTACGATTGAACTTGTGTTTAATGTTACTGATTAATTTGAGGGGGGATTACCTTGTTTTGGCCGCAAGTGGTAAGTGTTACTGAATATTCTTTATAGTTAGAAATTGATTATGGTAAACAATAAAGGAAGACTCAATTACAGTAATTGGAAATTTTCGATGTAAATATGTTNAGTTAGAAATTGATTATGGTAAACAATAAAGGAAGACTCAATTACAGTAATTGGAAATTTTCGATGTAAATATGTTTGGTGCATGATACGATACGATGACCATTTTTGGCATTGGTCTGAGCCAGAACTTGATGGAAAAGGACAACCGAGGCCTTTAGACACAAACAAATATCATAAAGTGAGAGCAAACATATGTTTAAGCGTAAAACGTTCATGTTAAGCTGATGCCAGGAATGCCAAAACTGCCCTAGGAGCCTGGGATAATTTACAGAAATCTTCTAAAGACAAAGGTCTTAAAAAAAAAGATTTGGGTTATTAAGAATTTTAGTCGGTCTAAAAGTATACAACTATAACTAAATTGAAGGTTATGTCACTTAGGTATAGTCTGCGGATCAACGATTAGCAGACATAACTGAACCTGTAAAATATGAGTTTTTAACTGTTTTCATTTTAAGTGGCCTACCAAATTCGTATAATCCTATGGCAATGGCGAAGGTGTAAATTAAACTTTTTGCTGAAGGGAAGGGGAAACTTTTTTAATGACGTCAAGACTTCTTGACGTCTTTTACGAGTTAATCTAAATGTTTTTGCAGTAATTATCATCTGAACAGTGTGACATGCAAATAATTAGACCTACAAACTACCATTACACTTAACTCAGAAAAATGCCATTTCAACACATATGTGTACAGACGTTTGTTTCGGATATCGTTATTCTTTCTGATTGACAACGTAAGTGCATATATTTACTGTACCTTGTTTCGGCTATGTCCCTGTTTTAAATACATTAAATTCTGAGTTTTCAGGTGTACGCAAACGCATACACAAATAAGCATGTTTAGTCATTTTTACNTTTTAAATACATTAAATTCTGAGTTTTCAGGTGTACGCAAACGCATACACAAATAAGCATGTTTAGTCATTTTTACTCCAGCCAAGTTAAAAACTGGGTTTTGAACCATAGGTTATGGGTTTCACTACATTTCAGAATAGGCCTGACTTTAGCAGTTAATTCTGAACCAAGGATAACTATGTTGCATAGTAATGCAGTGAAAAAATGGTTAAGTAGTAAACACAATTATATGTAAGCATGCGCATACTGCGTATTGTCCAGGAGTTCGAACAAAATTTATTTTGTCGCATGATGCTGGTTTTTGAACATAAATTGGCGTGTGTCAGATAACGAAACAAGTTTTCTAAAGGAAATGCCATAGGGTAAAAATTGCCAGATGGATAAACTGATTTATTACAATTTCAAATTACTATAGCAAAATTGTTTCGTATTTTATAATTCACTACAAAAAACATTTTATCTGATTATTATGATACTTGATTTCATATGTTGACAAAGTTCTGAAACAGGAAAGGAGACTTTATTATAATAATTTAATAATTATCATTATTATTGTCACTATATGTTCTTAGCGTATACTGTAATTGGTACGCTTAACCTAGGCTATTTAAGGTTTTTTATCAGCTGGAGATAATTCTTTTGTGTTAATTCCTGAAGTTTGAACTGCCAATAAAATCTTCGTAAGTCGCCTGTGGCACGGCAATAATACGAACAGTGTGAGCCTGAAACACCGCACAATTTTAGCCTACTATGCTGCTGAGTTACGTGTCCTACGAGGGATATCGAGTGGGTTATTCAACATACCTGTCTATGCCCACGTTCGACGCCTGGCTATGCGGGGCAGCACGTCGAGGCCTGGCATCCGCACCGCAATCAGCTCGTCAACTGGACGATGACGAGGGATTTGCCCACTTTCTCCACCTCAGTATCTGGCCAGCTTTGCCTAGAGACGGTGCAACGCTTCTACTATGTAATCGGGTGGTGATTGCGCCACCAAGACGATCGGCACTACCTTTATAGAGTTTCCTCAACACCTGATATCATGAACTCTGGAGGGGATGGCTAGACTACGTATACCTTTGCCTGAAGACATTTACTCTATAATTTTATTTAATCCCACTATTATTCAATTGTGAAATTTTAATCATAATCTTTTTAATATGTTTATAATCATTTTTAATGATACTAATATTTTTTTATTCAAATTTTTGGGTAATTTTTTAAAAATAAAAATGCTATATTAGTCGGTAATTATATGGTTTAAAAAACGGAACTAACGTCAATTGTTCATTTCTCACAACTGGGGATAATTCATTTTGTAATTTGTTCTTATGGGATGTAATTCTTTACTTGAGTTTTCCAATGTATTTGTAATATCTGCGCAAAGTTTGAAAGAGTTTATTAGTCCATACATTGATATGGATGTTGTGGAAGGAGAAGGATGCATTGGTCATTGCCATGAGGTGGATTTGTTTCCTCCAGTGCTCCCGCCCCGTGACAACAGTAAAATTTATTGTAAAAGAGTTGTTTTAATTTTACGTTAAATAATACGCAGTTACAATTAAATATTTTTTAAAAAGTTTAGCCAAACCAAAAAAAAAAAAAAAAAAATTGCAGCAAGAAAGTTCATAAAATCGTGAGGTATGAACCCGCAATCACTCAAATGATACACGCTTCTAACAAGACAGAATAAGTTTGGTAAGGAATCATTTCCAGGACCAAAGGAAAGCACATGAGATACACGAAAATGTCTACCTGAAGCAAGTATTCTGGAATTCGACGTTCCTCTTCTGATACAGATACAGCGAGTAAGTATCTCCGTTGCTCTTCTGCTGATGCATCAGAGACGACGCGAGGCTTTTTTTTTAATATACATTTAAATAGAAACATTAACAGGTAGCGCATTGGCAGATCTGTATACCCCACTAGTGCAGCGATGTCAGGAAACCNTTTTAAATACATTAAATTCTGAGTTTTCAGGTGTACGCAAACGCATACACAAATAAGCATGTTTAGTCATTTTTACCCCAGCCAAGTTAAAAACTGGGTTTTGAACCATAGGTTATGGGTTTCACTACATTTCAGAATAGGCCTGACTTTAGCAGTTAATTCTGAACCAAGGATAACTATGTTGCATAGTAATGCAGTGAAAAAATGGTTAAGTAATAAACAAAATTATATGTAAGCATGCGCATACTGCGTATTGTCCAGGAGTTCGAACAAAATTTATTTTGTCGCATGATGCTGGTTTTTGAACATAAATTGGCGTGTGTCAGATAACGAAACAAGTTTTCTAAAGGAAATGCCATAGGGTAAAAATTGCCAGATGGATAAACTGATTTATTACAATTTCAAATTACTATAGCAAAATTGTTTCGTATTTTATAATTCACTACAAAAAACATTTTATCTGATTATTATGATACTTCATTTCATATGTTGACAAAGTTCTGAAACAGGAAAGGAGACTTTATTATAATAATTTAATAATTATCATTATTATTGTCACTATATGTTCTTAGCGTATACTGTAATTGGTACGCTTAACCTAGGCTATTTAAGGTTTTTTATCAGCTGGAGATAATTCTTTTGTGTTAATTCCTGAAGTTTGAACTGCCAATAAAATCTTCGTAAGTCGCCTGTGGCACGGCAATAATACGAACAGTGTGAGCCTGAAACACCGCACAATTTTAGCCTACTATGCTGCTGAGTTACGTGTCCTACGAGGGATATCGAGTGGGTTATTCAACATACCTGTCTATGCCCACGTTCGACGCCTGGCTATGCGGGGCAGCACGTCGAGGCCTGGCTTCCGCACCGCAATCAGCTCGTCAACTGGACGATGACGAGGGATTTGCCCACTTTCTCCACCTCAGTATCTGGCCAGCTTTGCCTAGAGACGGTGCAACGCTTCTACTATGTAATCGGGTGGTGATTGCGCCACCAAGACGATCGGCACTACCTTTATAGAGTTTCCTCAACACCTGATATCATGAACTCTGGAGGGGATGGCTAGACTACGTATACCTTTGCCTGAAGACATTTACTCTATAATTTTATTTAATCCCACTATTATTCAATTGTGAAATTTTAATCATAATCTTTTCAATATGTTTATAATCATTTTTAATGATATTAATATTTTTTTATTCAAATTTTTGGGTAATTTTTTAAAAATAAAAATGCTATATTAGTCGGTAATTATATGGTTTAAAAAACGGAACTAACGTCAATTGTTCATTTCTCACAACTGGGGATAATTCATTTTGTAATTTGTTCTTATGGGATGTAATTCTTTACTTGAGTTTTCCAATGTATTTGTAATATCTGCGCAAAGTTTGAAAGAGTTTATTAGTCCATACATTGATATGGATGTTGTGGAAGGAGAAGGATGCATTGGTCATTGCCATGAGGTGGATTTGTTTCCTCCAGTGCTCCCGCCCCGTGACAACAGTAAAATTTATTGTAAAAGAGTTGTTTTAATTTTACGTTAAATAATACGCAGTTACAATTAAATATTTTTTAAAAAGTTTAGCCAAACGCAAAAAAAAAAAAAAAAAAATTGCAGCAAGAAAGTTCATAAAATCGTGAGGTATGAACCCGCAATCACTCAAATGATACACGCTTCTAACAAGACAGAATAAGTTTGGTAAGGAATCATTTCCAGGACCAAAGGAAAGCACATGAGATACACGAAAATGTCTACCTGAAGCAAGTATTCTGGAATTCGACGTTCCTCTTCTGATACAGATACAGCGAGTAATTATCTCCGTTGCTCTTCTGCTGATGCATCAGAGACGACGCGAGGCTTTTTTTTTAAATATAANCTCCGTTGCTCTTCTGCTGATGCATCAGAGACGACGCGAGGCTTTTTTTTTAATATACATTTAAATAGAAACATTAACAGGTAGCGCATTGGCAGATCTGTATACCCCACTAGTGCAGCGATGTCAGGAAACCAAGGCGCAAACGGAGTAAAGTTACTCTTCGTGCTTCAATAGAAACATGACCCGCTATTGCCTAATTTGCTTGCGATACCTCACTGGTATTGCGATTTTAGGAAACTAAAATAAACAAGGTAAAGCTACTCTCGGCACTTCAATATAAAAATGATTAGGTATCGTCTCCGTTGCTCTGCGATACCCCACTGTTGTTGCGTTGTCAGGAAGCCAAGACGCAAACAGAGTAACGTTTCTCTCGGAAGAAAAACGTAAGAATGGTACATGGTGGTGGTGGTGAGGGATGTTCGGGGAGAAATGATATACAGGATATCGCTGGACGTGACACGCTTGCCGAGTGCAGGTTCAGGTCGTTGCCACTGCCGAAGCCAGCGGCCAGCGGGTGAATGCGGCCACAGGGACGATGTTTATCGGCAACCCACTGCGCCACCGGCCGTCCGCATTGTCGCGCGCGAGGGACCATATTTCTCCAGCGCCTTTTCATCAGTTCATTGCGGGACCCGGGGTCGGGCGACAGTGTTGCTCCGGCCCCACGGCGAGGGGGGTCCCCCCGAGAGGAGGAACTTGTAAAGCTTTCAACCCGTCCTCGGCAATTTACTGCCGGCCGGCGCCCCTGTAAAGCTGTTCAATTTGCCCGCGAATCATAAATACGTCGGGCGGTGACTCGGGGGACGGGGTTTTTACTGGCGCCCAAGCGAGTGCCAGCGTTTTCCCCCGCAGGTGGACGTATGTCACCGGCCGGAGGTTTTACAGGCTCCCAGAATCGGAGGACGATTTTACAGCACCCGTGGGGAGCTTCTCTCTGGCAAGGATTGAGACGTCGTCGCCATGTCCCCTTGTCGCGATGGAGCTTCTGCCTTTAACGAGTCTCCACACATTTTTGAAGGGGGAGGGGGGGACCTACGGGTTGCCATACAAGGTAGCCGTCGAGGAGACCTCTTCCTACGCAGGTCCTCCTCTTGCTCCCACGGTCCACATTCAGCGGGCACTCGTTTTACGAGTTTACACCGGTCCGCAGTTCCATCACAGCGCGGTCAAGGCGTACTCGCGTTTCGATGGACGAGCGTTTCTGATTGCCTGGAAGGTCCTCACCCTAATTGTATACTGCAATAAGAAACACCAGCATTATAAGCAAGCAGAGACTACGGCTGAAATCTTTATGGTTTTACCTCGGGACCACAGCAACGATGTTGGAATCCCGAGTATAGTTTTATATGTAAGCTAATGTAAGTTTAGTACGTAGCCTGGCCTTCGATTGGACGGTCTGCATATGTGGGTGTATTAGTAGGGGACAGTTCAGAAAAAAATGTCATACGCTGGTCCTCGGAATTAGACCATCTGTTACGCTGTTACGGTCAAATGTTAATTTGGTTAGAGCAGTTTGTTCCTATGCATTGTCCCGCAGCATTATCGTAGGTATTCTGTTCGAAATGAAAAGTGCACAATGAGTTACGAGCTCATTTATATGAGAAACATACTGTTCAATACAGCTTTGCTTTTCCGAGCTGGCCCTGGGGGCTGCGGTGGTTGAGCGGTTAGGCTGCTCACTTCCCACGAAGGCGAACCGAATTCAATCCCCGGCTGGATCACTGCCGGATTTTCGCAAGTGAGAATCGTGCCAGTTGGCGGGTTTTCTCGGGGATCTCCCGTTTCCCCGCCATCGCATTTACCTCATTTCACCCTCATCGGCTCTCAAGACCTCGTTGTTATGAGCCGCCTAAATCTCTCAACACAACTCAACTCAACTCAACTCGAGTTGACCCTACGATTCTTTGCATTGCTGATCTGGGCAACTTCAAATGACTCACGGACTGAGGCTTTAACACGTAAGATTGACAATATTTTATTCAAACCTTAGAAAATCATCTTATGTACAACATGTATGTTTAATTCTTGAATTAATCATGTGTCACAATCTATTAACAGTTTCGTTATTTTTTCGATAAATTAATTATTTACTTGTGGCTTTATAATTTGTATAGTATTTATTTCAGCGTATATAAGCTTATGGGAAAGACAATGAGTAGGTATGTTGGAAATAATTAGCAATATTATTATAACTTTATGCTGATTTACTATTAGAAATGCTTAATGAAGATAACATATAGCAGAAAGTTCGTAGCTACCACTCTCGTTAACAGTTAAAATGTTTTCCAATGAGTTATCTGCAAAATTTTTAATTAAAATAACTATACAAATTTTTCCAAAAATATTTTTTTTTGTAAGCTTTAAAATTCCCACAATTCTAAGAACAACTTGACAAACTATTTATTCCTGGAACTGGTTATAATAATTATTTAGTGTAACAGATTGCTCAGTTACTTTTGTGCAATACAAAGCAAAGTTCGAGTAGAATTTATTTTGTGGCTTTATTGGTGTTTGGAAGTCAATAACTTACGAAGTCTTTTGATGATTCCCTTGACATAAAAATCACGCGGGTAAATATAAAGGTGTATGTTGAGATTTGAACACGGGAACAAAAAGCTATCCTTTTTCTACAGTCTCTTACAAGTTTTCTTGTTTTTTTTTTCCACAAACTTTCCATTTGTAACTAATTGAAAAAATTTATTTTATAGATCTTCTACCTTAAAAATAATTTTTATTGCTTAGTATTATGCCTGCGCTAACAAATATAAGTCCTACAAGCTGGTCTCTTGTTTGTTTCTTCCTGCCATCGAGCTGTTTAGACAATGCTGAGCAGATCCACATGTGGTAGGGAAATTTTCCCATCCATGTATGGGATTTTTCTCTGCCATGCAAGTGAATTTTACTCCTGAGTACGGTAATTCTATCTAACATGTAAAGGAAAACATGTTTCCCAAACAAGTTTGCGAATATTACTTTAAAATTGTCAGGTAATTTTCCCAATGATTTTTACAGTGGATTTTCGTGCTCATGGAGGTATAATTAAGATGGAGGCGTCCTTTTTTGTTTTTTCGTCAATTAGTTGCAAGTAGTTGCTACGGGGAACTCCCAACGTTATGAAACTGCAGTGTGATTGGCCAGGTACAACAGCTGGTATGGAACCTGTAACGGCTAATAAGACAGTTCCTTTTGCCAAAACTAGTATGAAATCTGACAGTTAGGGACCAATGATGTTGCATGCGAAGAAAAGGGAAGATGTAGGACCACGTATACACAAGTGATGATGTGTTTATGAAGAACTCTTGACGGACAGTGCAACATAATGGCCCATCGCCGCTTGAACATGGTAACAATCATCACGTCGGCATCTAATATGCCGACAGCCAACCATAATCGGACAAAGAGAAAACCGTAGTAGACATGGTTAACCCAATCAGAATCACTGCACATTTCAGAACAGTGCTCGACTGTGGCCACACCCCATACATGATAACCCATTCTGGAAAAAATTATCCGACCTGGTAGGGCCTGGTATCGAAGCGGACACCTTACAAACTACATACTGACCTCAACTGCAACTACAAGAATCCTAACATAGAGCGGTCCGTCAAATTACTCGCGTTCCACCACGGCGAGCCGGTTCACATTCCCAACGGGTTAAGACACCGATTTTCGTATGTGGGAAACGTGGCGGGCGTTGCCTGCCACTGTCCGGGGAGTTTTATTGGAGTGCTCTCGTTTACTCCGTCTTTGCATTCCCTCCCTGCTCCATCTGCTCCTCGCTTCCCCACTTTCGTCCTTGAAAACTTCAGCTGATAAGAGCCACCACTCAAATCTCTCTTACTCAATTACCCTAAAAAGATGGTTTGGAAATAGTCCCTTTCCTAATGAGCATGTCTGAGTTAAATAAACGTAGCGACAATCTGATAACATGAGTGATAAGAAGCAGCCCTGTGCGAATCAGGTGTGGGACACTGAAAGGTTACCGTCAACTTTCGATGAGATAGTGTACCCAGTATCTGTGTGTGAATGTGTGATAGGAGGGGGAGAGGGCGGAGAGTGTGCAAATGTAAGTACACCTATGTAATTATATTTAGTCCAGATTCTTAGCACATATTTCACTGTAAGTCCGGAAATATCTTGGGCTGAAAAGCATACACTTGGATTACTATCTTTACTAAATTGACAAGTCTTGGAATCAGCCGTTATGAAATATCAATGTAAAGCTTACGTTGATCCGCTTTATTTTCCAAACGCCGAAGAGTTATTTTTTTATATGGTGTAATTAAAATATTTCAAAAGTTTTGCTTAAAGTTTATTGTGAAAATGAAGGCATAAAATTATTTTCTTAGTTAGCGGGACCATGGATAAAGTTGAAATATGCCCACACGTTCGTTATTAGCAGAAATATGCTTATTGAACAAACGCCATAGTAATAATATGTTAACACTTAAAGATTATTGCCTTACTTGATGTGAATGTTATGTATTAAAAAAATAAATATATAATGTTATCTTTTATTGAAGTAATTAATACTAATAAGTTTTTTATTTAATAAAAAACTTGAAAACAAGCCCACTTTAACAAAAACTGTATTCGCTTTCTTGGGGAACTATTTCATACTGGTATTACCAGCAAACTTATTATCTCTCTGTATTTCTTCACTGTAACGGAGTTACGCTACCTCACGACGATCTGGCTCAGGTCATGGGTACTTATGTTGTTGAAGACGTTGTCTATTGACAGCAGCCCGAGGAAGCCTTAGACTTCGAGACGCTAAATGCTTGATGGTTTCGGCGAAGGCCAGAGCTATACTGAGCGCGCGGCGTTACCTTCCACCTAGCGGCGGCTGGTGCGACTAGGGGGATCCCCTTACGACGTCAGCGCCGCCTTTTAATTGGATTGGATGACGATCGACTTCCGTTTCGAGGATGTTCTCCACAGCTTTGGAGAGGACGACGGTTGGGGAATCTTCGCTATAAATGTCCGGGCAAGCTAAGCGATAGCGCACACTCGGGGGGAGGTCACACTAAGGGGTTGGTCTCACTTCGAAACATGTAAATTTTGGAATGTAGGATTTATTGGGGAATTTGTGCCATTTAAGTAAATGTACATAGTTATGTACCTATATATTTCTTTTAACGGCAAATTGTTTCTATAACCCCTTAACATTTACGTGTTAATTTTATTTGGGAATTATAATATTTAAATGTTATAATTTAATATTTGCATAAATTTGTAAAGGCAATTATTTGAAAACTGTTTGTAATTTTTGGG